>JAWRVZ010000004.1:2820000-3372500 GCA_037043235.1 Rhodeus uyekii | reverse complement strand
CAAGACCCTGCGCAGACCTGTCCCACACTGGCTGTGCGGTGTGAAGTGGTGTTTAAAGTGTGTAAGCTGCTCTGTAAGAGTCGGTTTTCAGCTGAGGCTGTTGGACTGTTGCATGACGCTCTGGAGGGAGTTGATGGTCATGTGGGATTGCGTTCGGCTCTGAGCCTTGCAGATTGCGCAGTGCAGCTGCAGTGTGTGTTAAGCACGGGTGGTGAATGCAGTAAGGCTTTCACCGGATGTGCACGGGCACTCAGGGTGCTGCCCCGTGCCATGTCGGCCCCAGAGTCTCATGCCCTTTTAGAGGCTTGTCAGCTAGTGGTTTGGACGTTGGAAGCTGGTCAGTGTAAAGGGATGGATATAACCACATTGCTGGCTTGCTTCTCGTTTCTAGAAGAATATCAGGAACTTCTGCTTGCACTGCAAAAGGTAGGATTGTATAATAATTCCCTGCTACTCATTGATGCGTATCTGGCACGTATTTTTAAAAGCTTTTGTTCGTTCCAGGAATCGTTTTCACAGCAGGTGCAGTACTCCCTTTGCTTCAGCTTCTACCAGGGCTTCATTAGCACATGTGATAGTCTTCACACATCTCAGGTAACCTACTAAACCTTTTTTAGACTATGATAAAGGGATTGGCTTGATGTTTCACATTTATATCCATTCAACATTTTTGTCCAAAGGTGTCAGTGGGCCATTCTCTGGACAGGGTGCTGTTGTACTGCCAGGCGACTGCAGGACGCATGCTTGCTGAACTGCGAACTCTCAGCAATGACAACTTCCTTCTTAAAGCAGGTACATCTTCCTGAATTCTGCATGCTGAAATCTGATTGAATGTTTGAATCGGTTCCAGAATAGATGCACGCCACCAGTCAAAAGTTTCATGTTTTTGAAACTCGTATCAGGCTCACTTAAGGCGACGTTTACTCTGCGAGTCTTCAATTCTGATTTGTTGCCCTGATCCGATCTTTGTTTTTATATATGTGGCCAATATCAGATTCCGGTGTGATCATTTTTCTTGACTGACCCACATGTGCAAATGATTGATAAAAAGGACATTAAAGTAAGCGATTACGGTACATGTTTATTTATAGCATGATCTACAATCGATGCCAGCCAATGAATGCACAGGCAATATAAAAAAAACGAGAATGCAAATGAAGAGCGAGTTTTTAACACTTATGGTATTAGTCCTCATGTTTTGCTTGTATATAGAGATGTCACTGTAATTTTTATAAGGTCTTACATCACTGTCCTTCCACTGGCTACCTTTCGAAACTGCCTTGACAACTTCAGATAAATAAAATCTTTGACTTTTGACACAGTGACGTAAAAGTCGGATGAATTCAGATATGACTGTTCAGACTTGGTTTGCATTGGAAAACAGCTGACCGTATCCCAGATCAGAATTGAAAATAATTTGCTGTTCACAATGTAAACAGATCCGAGTCTCATATGGAGTTTGAACGTAAAGTCTATGTTGCCAAAAGCAAAAATAGAAAAATTATCACTATTAAAAATATCGATTTTCTTTTGTTCTTTTGCAGCCATTTAGTGTCCTTTGTTCTTATACTGATTTAGTTCTCAAGAAACATTTTTATCAATGTTGAATCTAAAAGTAAATTGAGTTGTCTTTCTTTTTCTTTTAGTGTGTGCACTGAATAATGTGGTGTATGAGCTATTTAACATGAAGGTGTATGAGGGAGCTTTTGGTTTGGCTGTGATTGTGTGTCAGGAACTATGTAAGGACTGCCCACCCTCTCTTCCTCTGGATAGGGTGAGAACTGCAGCTTTCTTTTTTTTAAATAAAGATTAAAGGATCTACATATAAAATTGTATTGTAACACCTTGTATTTGTATTGTCTGCTTCATGAATAATACATGACTTTCAATCTGTACATTCAGTTTAAAATTATACAAGTGTTTAAATGACAATATAAGCGCTTGACTGTCGATTTATTGTGTGGATGTTTCAGGTAAATCGCTGTTTCATGCTGACAGTACAGTCTAGCCGGCGTGGAGGCCAGCTGAAGCGAGCTCTGGACTGGATTGTGCGCTGGATTCAGGTTTTGGGTACGCAGATTTTTGATCATCTTGCAGAACCTGTGTCGCTGTGGGTCAAAACCAAGTGTGATGCTGCCCGAGCAGGAGAGGATGAGACACGCTTGAGGTAATCAAGTGGTTCCGGTGTATTGTTGTTTGCCGCTTAAATGTGAATGTGCTGAAAATCTTTTTTTTTATGGAAAGGACTCTGAGAGATGGGTTGGGAGAAACATTAATGGATGAGGAGGTGCTGATGCGTTTGCTAGAGGAAGAATTGCGTGTGTATAAGGAGCAGACTGGAGATACAGCGCAAGAGCGCTACAACACACTCTGTGACCTCTTAGATATCTCCCATGAAGAGACACCACACACACTGAGACGGGCTACTTATTTGTGTGAGATGGCACAGGTTGTGTGCTACCAGGACTTCAGCCAACAGACTGACTGGTGGGTGAACATAAAAACGGAACCATGTTCATTTTAGATATTGTTTTCTGCTTTTGTCTTTGTTCATTTGAATCAGAGGTAAAATATTTTTTTTGGTTCTTGTTAATTAGCTCAGCGCTTGACTTTACCTATGAGGCGTTGCGGTTGCTGGAGGCGGAGCCAGAGACGGCAGAGAACGCTGATAGGTTGAAGGATGAGAAGGCACACGCCTCCCTGTGGCTCTACATCTGCACTCTTGAGTCCAACCTGCAGGAGGTCAGAGCCTTTTACACTATCTGACCAATGCCTTTCTCATCTCTATATTTAATTTGTTCAAATCTGTTTATATTAGTTTGTTTAATGTATTTTAATGGATGAGTAATTTTAGGAAGTGAAGGAAAGGTATCCCACAGGTTCGCATAATGCTTTGAATTTTGTTCTAATTTTAAAAATATGCTAATAAACAATGCCTAGGTGTGTCCAAGCTTTTTGTTTTTAGCATACACTACAGTTCAAAAATTTGGGTCGAAAGAAATTAATACTTTTGTTCAGCAATGATGCATTAAATTGAGGAGGAAAGTGAAGTGTAATGTTACAAAAAAAATTGTTTCAAGGAAATGCTGCTCTTTTGAACACTAAATAGTTATCAAATATTATGCATTAAATAATTCTGAAAGGAAAAGTAGAAGACATAATATTTTATATTTATATTATTATATTTTGTATATAATAATATTATTTTGAAAATATTTTTTTCACAATGTTGTCGTTTTTGTTGTATTTGATCAAGTGCAGCTTTCTTCAACAATTTTCAAAAACACAAAATCTTACAAACCCTAAAACCTACAGCAGTGTACATTCCCGAAAAATATTATATACCTGTGCTTCACGTTTTTCCTTTGTATGTTGAACAGGCTGTTGATACAGAGAAGCGATTGCGTGCCGTGCAGGAGGAGAATAAAACTGAGCTGAATATGGATTCTGTTCCCACTAACGATCTAGAGTATGAGGACATACAGAAATCACAAGAGAGCCAGTTAGTCTATGATGGACTACGCTTCAATCTGCTTGCTCACAGCAGTAAGCCACACACTCCAACACTGTATACATACTTGCTTATTGCATTGAAAATGTACAGTTGTGGGGCTCCAAGACAGTTTTGAGAGGCACTGTTTTTTTTATAATCTACTAATACTGTTGATTCATGTGTGTGTCAGAGTTAAGCGAGCCTTTGGATAGATGTTTGTCTCTGTGGCGGAGTCTGCTCAGGGGACCTGTGCCTGTAGTTAGAGACCCTAAACTCACTGCTTATTCCGTGACACTGATGGCTGCCCTCTACACGCTTATGGGCAAAGTAAGACTACATTCCCACATCACTCATGTGTTCCATGTCTTCTCAAACTCATTACCAAGAGAGAAGTATTTGAAATTTGTACTTGTGTTGAATAATGAATATGTCTCTATTAGCACCTGCAAGCTTTGGAGGCGTATCAGCTTGCTGCGGCCCTTTTCCGTAGCCTCGGTGATGCCCAGAATAGTGCGAATGCCTTTTGCCACTCTACTAGGATCCTGTTATATCTGGGCTCCCCTCAGCTTGCACAGGTGAATTCAATTTAACCAGGACAAACTTTACATTTGACAAATAATATTCTTATACTGTAAATGTATATTAAACTCTAACAATTGGTTTACACCATAAAATTGTCTGCATGTTTCAGTTGGAATTGCGAAAAGCAGAAGAAAGTATGACTTCTGCCCCGAGATCCGAGGGCTCATCTGTTATATCCATGCTGGCTATGCTCCAAAAAGCACAGATACATTACAGTTTAGGACAGGTAATTACTCTCCCCTTCAACCAGTGAGTCTATTTTATCCAGTACTAGACTCTTGGGAACTATCCATTAAATTGTAATTGTATACTTCCTGACTAAACCACTGATCTGATTCTCCTCTCTCAGGTGGAGCATGGTGTATGCTGCCTGATGGAGGTGATAAAGGAGTCTGCCCAACATCATTCTAAGAGCTGGTACCTGCTCAGGGCACGAGCACTGCAGACAGCCAGTGAATACTTGAGTCTGGACACACAGGCTTTGGACTCACAGCTACGTCAGAGCATCACTCAGCACGGTTAGCTCTCATCCAATACACACATTACACATTTAGGTACCATAAACAGACCAATTATATTCAATGTATAAGCTCACATAAATGTACAGTTGAAGACAGCTAGGAATAAAAAAGTTGATTCAATAATATTTGAATCCTTATATTTCAAGATTCAATTACAAATCATCAAATTAGTGACATCACTCACTCATATACTGATGTGTGACTTTAATGTTTTGAATTGTGTATTGCAGGTCTGAAGACTCCAGACACGGCTCAATATGAAGGGTTGAAGCTATTGTGCAGCCTGGTGATGATGTTGCTGGGCAATGGGTTTTATGGAGCCCCTGGACCAAACACAGATGCTCGCTTTGTAGACCAAGGTACAACAAGCTGCAACCATTTCTGAACCATTTCTACTTAAATGAATCTTTGTTATTTTCAACTTGGTGTGTGTTCTTATTGTAGGAGACAGTGTTGTTTTTAAATGGCTATTACTGAGTGAGGTGCTGGTGTGCTCCAAGAGAATGGTGGTCGTGAGGAGCAGCAGTGGAGCCATTCATGAAGCTAAAGCTCAATGCCTAGAGGCTCTCAAACTTTCCACCAAACTGCAGACGCTCAGTCAGTGAGTGGATGCTCAGTTTCTACAAGTGTGTGTGTGTGTGTGTGTGTGTGTGTGACTGTTCAGGTCCAAATGTGAGTTTCTGACATTGAGGAGCAACTTGACTAACAAACAAAGGCTTTTTCTCTCAAGCTACAAGTAGGCTTGAATATGAGATGCCTGACATTTCTTGTGCCTTTTGTAATTGCATGTTTTGTTTTTGTTTTGTAGCTGTGCTGAACTGTTGGTGTTGAAAGCAGAACTGGAGTTGATGAAGGGTGCAACTGAAGCTAGTAGTTTGGACCTGGAGCAAGTTAGAAACTTGCTTGATCTCTGTACAGGTAAAGATGCAATCAGTCATTCTGATTCTTCCTGAATTTCCAATTTTTGTGATTTATAAGTAAAGTACCCAAAATGTGTTTGTTTCATCTCATCTTGCTTGCATGTAGATTTTGGCCAGGGGCAACAGCAGAAGTCTGAGGTGAAAATAAAACCACGTAAAGGTCGGCCAGCTGCCCCTTCTTCCTCTGGACACACCCTTGAGGAAGATGATGATCTGAGTGGAATCCTTAGCTCTCGTGCCATTCTTAAGGAGCCTGTGGAAGCCATGTCTAGATTAGGAAGCCAAGGAGCATCTCCCCCTCTGAAGCCCAAACGCCAGCATGGGCTTTCCTGCCTGACCCATGCAGAGACCTGCTCATGTCCCTGCTGCAGTGAGCTTAGTGTGGCTCAAGTCAGTATTCACTGGGCACTATTACAGGCAGAGCTCCAGACAGACCCTGAGCAGTCCCGCCAATTACGCCAATCTGCAAGGAAACGCTGCCGTAGTGTCACAGCTAAGCTCCAAAGCAGTTTGGCAGCTCTTGTGCGCTCTAAAAAGGCAGCTGGACTGTGTCTGCTCCAGGTGGAACAGGGCAAAGTGCATTTGGGTGCTGTGCTTCAGCTTCTCAGAACAGGAGACAAAGGGAAAGCTACAATCCTGTGGGAGGAAATAGAGGCAGGATTGGAAGCCGTGACACACAAAGGGGCACTGAAACCAGAGCTTGGGCCCATCAGAGCTGCTCTACTGGGGGCTAAAGCTGTAGCCTGCTGCTTGGCATTGGCCATGAAAAAAGAGTGTACACCTGAAGAACTCTTTTCTTCTGTATGGGGCTGGAATCCACCAAAAAGTAAACCACAATTAAAACCTAAAACTGAAACAAAGCATCGATCCAAGAGCCCCGTTTGTAAAATAACTCCTCCAGAGGCAGGTGTCCAACGCCACCCTGACATTAAGAGTACACCGGCAGACCATGAAAGCAGGAAAACCAAAGAAACCTCTGTGGTTTCAAAGAAAGCTAAAGACTTGGCGCCTAAAATTACCGTCACAAAATCCTCCATGGTTTTCAAAACTCCCAAAGCAACAAGGACATCCCGGTCCAAATCTGTCTCAACAAGCACTGGTGTTGGTGACTTAAGAGCATTTGACTTCACTAATGAGGTGCCTGAAATTTCTGTCATGTTAACCCCCTCACTACACGCATCTGCCAGCCATCGTGGGATTACAAAGTCAAAAGTTGCTCCAAAGGGATCGTTTGAGGTTTACAAAGATTCCTCTCCTGCAGAAGAGAAACCTGTGTTTGTGCCAGCTGCGCCTAAACGAACCAAGCGTTCTCGTTTTAAGGTTTGTCCCATTGATTGTTTTCAGTATTCTTGTGATAATGGTAAGAGATCTTTATATCTTAAGTTATCAATAAATTAAATCTGTTCTCTCTCAGGTTGAGTTCAGTGATGAAAGTGACACTGAAGCCGCACAACCTACTGTAGTGGAAAAGTCTCAGAAGAAGCGAAACACCTCCAACTCCAAAACATCCCGCACCCCAAAACCAGCCCTGAACACCATTTCTAGTGATGTCAAAGTTGTGAACCTTACTGTAGAACCAGAACCTCGCCGGTCACGGACCACTAAGAAAAGCACAGCCCTTGCCTCTACCAGCTGCCTCTCTTCTGAGGAAGAAACTGGTGTATCTTCCCAGACACGCACACGCAGGGGACGATCAAAAAAGAGTCAAAGTTCAGAGGTCACAGAAGAGCCAGAGAGGTTGAGAATGATTAAAGAGGATAAAGATGAGGTTCTTTTGGATGTTAGCATAGAGGAGCTCAGAGGGTCTGACACCGAGATAAATGACACAGGTGTGTTTGTGTGTGTCTGTAGAACAAAACTGATGTAATTTGAACTATTTCTTGCTAGACTAAGTTAATTTTATGTGTGTGGTTCCAGGCAGCCCAGATGCTGATTGTGAGGTCTTGAGGAGAGATCTGGCTGCAGATGTTGGACGACAGTGTTTCAATGAGCTTAGAAGAACTGGACAAAATGGGTCTGGATCTCTTACTACCATAACGCAAGCATCTACACTGCTAGGTAATACTGTGTGGCATGTGCACTAGCATTTTAAAAGTTTTGGGTCTGCAATCTTTTTTTGTTTTAAACAGTACTTTTATTCAGCAAGGTGACTGAAGACCTTTATAAAGTTCTAAAAGCTTTCTGTTGAAAGTAAATGCTGGCCTTTTAAGCTTTCTGTTGATCAAAGAATCCTGAATTCTGTCAGTTTCCAGAAAAATATTTACTACCTTTTTTTTTTTTTAATTAGAAATGTTTCTTGAGGTCTAAATTGCATTTTAGAATGATTTTATGAAGGATCATGCGACACTGAAGACTCGAGTAATAATGCCGAAAATGCAGCTTTGCCATCACAGGAATAAATTACATTTTAAAAGTAATTTTATTATTGTATTCCAATTTCACAAGTTAGTTTTTATTGAATTTTGAATAATAATGGTGAGTATATCAATTTGACTTGTCATTAACAATGTTGACTGTCTTGATTTACCATCAGTGTTTTATTTTATATTTAGCTGACCTGTCCGTAGAGGCGATCCAGTCGCACCTGCGTTCCTCTTGGCTTCTTCTCCACCATTTCCCACCACCCTCTCTTTATTCCCACGTCTGCGCACTTCTCGCTCAGTCACTTGGTCAGAGCGATCCCATGACTACAGCAATGCTGCATGCACAGTCGCTGGGAGTGTCCACTCGCCACCATATGACCCGTCATGTGGTTAGTCAGTTCAGGTATGTCAGTTAGTATGAAATGCAAATATTTCAGCAGGAAAATTAAAAAGTGATAGCCGGTATTCTAAAATATTTAGATGAGGAACAGAACCTCTTTTTCCTGTCTCTCTGTAGGAAGCTGAAGAAATCTTGTAATGATGTAACAGAAGGTCTTGGCGCTCTGAGTCTGGAGGAAACGTCTGGAGCGACACAGTCTCAGAAACTCTCTGTGCTGGAGCAGATCTTTTCTTTCGCCTCATCACACCCAACACAGTTCCCACAGACACACTGTCAGCAGTTCATACAGCAGTTGAAAGATCTGCCAGAAGGTAATAATGTCATCTTAAAAATTTGATATTTTGAGAAAGATATTATGATGATTGGTGATAACCGAAAGTAATTTCAGCTCCCATTGGGAACCGAAGCCTTTTGGTTATCAACATTCTTCAAAATATCATCAAGCCAAATCATTAGAATAGTAAATTGTCTGCGACCTAATGACTGACACAGTTTGCTGAAAATATCTAAGGGTAATGTCTTTGTCGTAGGTACAAAAAGCATTTTAATGAAATTTGTAAGATAATTTATTGTGATAAGATACAAGATGTGTTCAGGGCCCAAAATTACAAGAATAAAACAAATTATATAAATATGATTTGTATTTGCTTTAGGAATAACAGTGTGTATGCTGTCACTCACGGGGGTGTATCCTAATGAAATTGGTAGCACTATTCTTCTGACTCGACTGGAGCGTGGGTCTACCCCAATCACTGTTCGAATTCCCACTGCAAACAGAGAGGTACAGATTGTGTGCTGATGACTTTTGTATATTAACTAATGCAATACAGCTTTGACTTTAAAAACGTTAAAATAATCTATTCACAAAGAGTACTCAATGTTTACACAAATCTGCTTTTTATTTTACCTTTATTTAGCGTTCTGTGGCCATGCTGCTTGAAGAAATGGATGGTGTCTTGAAGGGACAAAAAGAAGTGAGCATGGTGGCTGAGAAGTCCCAGTGGTGGGAAGGAAGAAAGTCACTGGATGTCCGTGTGGAAGTGAGACACAGGATCTTTGGAAGCTAGAAAATGATTAATGTGAAGGGGAGGATGTTGGATATATGAATGCGAGTTCTTTCTCTGTCTATCAGAAAATGCTCGAGGAGATGGAAGCCGCGTTAGGGGTGTGGCGAACTCTACTCCTGACTTTAACCTCTGACCCTGAGCTTGAAGTTCAGGTGAAGTGCTTCCAAAAGGCACTGAAAGGAACAAAGATCACGCAGGACATTCTCGGGGTATGTGGCCTCTATTTTCACCTGCGTTAGTTTGATCGTCATGTGTTCCCGCCTGTAATACTTTCTCTGTTCTTCTTTCTCCCTGAAGGTGGTTCTCTCAGCATCTCCTCTCCTGTCCCTGCCAGACCTGCAGTGTCTTGTTGAGGGAATGGGTCAGCAGGACAAAGACTTCCTGAGGCTTCTGCAGTGTAGTGTGACTAAACTGAGAGGAAGGGAAGAGCCACAGGGACATACAGTTCTGATCCTAGACAAGGTACACTAATAATATCCACTTGTGTGAAATAATATAGACATTACGATTTGAATTTGTTTTGAGCTGATTCTATATGCATGTTGTGATCGGACTAATATTTGTCCGTTTCTACAGTACTTGCAAAGGTTGCCATGGGAGAACATTGCTTGTCTGAAGTCTTGTTCCGTCACTCGTATGCCCTCATTACATGCAGTACTTGGACACAGTCATCTGAAAGAGGTATATGCTACTTATTGCGAGCAAAGCAGTTCACCTAGATTAATCATTCACATTTTTTAATCTAGATTACTTGCATTGAACACAAAAGAGTTATTTGGCAGAATGTTCTTGCTGTTCTTTTCAATTAGAAAGAACCAATGATGCCTGGACTAAAATTTGAGAGTTATGGCACATTTACATCATGTAATAATTCAAGTTGTCTATTTCTAAACAGTGTTTAGAAATGAGCGCCTAAGCCCGGAAACAAGTTAGCATTTTTGATCCTGTGTTTCCATTGACATGAAATAAATGTTTCTTTTGGCATTTGGTTTTTGGTTAAATGTCTGAAAAAAAAAGTCACCGCACAAACACAGGCTTGCTGTATTCTTGTAGATATTACATGAAGGTTTGTGGTTGGGACATTGAAGTCATGAAACTGTTGTGTAGTTTGTTTGTAGCCTAAATTAAGCTTTTTTGCTTCTATTTAGGCTTTTAAATTCAGAAGTTATTAATTTGTGAAGATCATCTTGATGAACAAAATGTGTATGAATGAATAATTTTTTTTTTTGTTTGTAATCTAAAAGATACTACAATCAATTACAATCTAGATGTAAAAATCCTATCCAATTTTTGTTTTTATTGAGGGATCCAGGGTTATGTTAACTTCCTGTTTGGCTTATTTGTTATCCTTGTCATGTGTATGGCTGCAAAAGACTTGAAATAAACTTTACCACTTTTATTTGTTTAAAAAATCTCTATTCAGTTCAGTTGAAAGGGAAATTAATTATTTTGTTAATATAATTTTTCATTTTTGTTCTGAACCTTTATGATTGACTTTTCTTTTTTAGGATTAACTGTTTCTCTAATGATAATTCTGTTTGTCTTTTCTCAGATGGATTCAAGTTGTGTTCTGTCTTGTGGTGTGAACCCTAAGAAAGTTTACTATGTGCTAAACCCAGATGGAAACCTACCTGACACTGAGAATCGCTTTAAAGAATGGTTTACTGGGTAAGTTTACAAAATATGCTTAAAGCTGTGTGTTAAAGCCACAGTTGTGTAACCTGTCCTGTTTCCAATCTGGCATCTCTGTCTGTGATTGGCTAGTGAGCGGGCATGGCAGGGGGTTTGTGGAACTGCTCCTGATCCAGATAAACTACATGAGGCTGTGGCCACCAAAGACCTCTACATGTGAGTGAAACTGCAAAGTGCTGTTATTTACTAAAGAATGGACAGTGAAATATGAGTTCACGTATGCGTGTGTACCTCTCTCTAGTTACATAGGACATGGTGCAGGTTCCCGTTTTCTGGATGCTCAGAGGGTTTTGAAAGGGCCTGTGCGGGCAGTAGCTCTTCTGTTTGGCTGTAGTAGTGCTGCTCTCAGTGTTCTTGGACATCAGGAGGGAACAGGGATCATCCTCAGTTACTTGACCGCAGGATGGTAACGTATACATCCATTTACAAAAATAGTGTAGAAATTCATGAGCTACTTTATTATAAAAATTGTTTTTGTCTTTTCACCAGCCCATTGGTGCTTGGTAACCTGTGGGATGTGACGGATCGTGATTTAGATCGTTTCACATCGGCTATGCTCCAGTCTTGGCTCTCTTCCGGATCTGGCTCCTCCCTTCTTCAGCATTTAGCCCAATCACGTAATGCCACACATTTAAAACATATAATTGGTGCTGCGCCCATTGCTTATGGTTTGCCTGTGCATATTCACTAGCCCAGAATTGACATTTTTAACTATTATTTACAAATGTGAGAATAGATATAGTGATTTTCTTTTTTTTTTAATTCTGTTTTAAATTTACATTTATAAATGCATCTCTTATTTAAGGTCAAATATAATCTCTGGACTTGTTTATAATGCAAAGAATGTGATCTGCTTTTATGAAAATGAATAACTTTAGGACAAAATCTAACCTCTGCCTAGGAGCTTGAAGTGTTTTGCCATTTTAAACTCCTGCCTTGTTTTGTGGTTGTAATTACTGATTGGTTGTTGTTTTTTGCTCGTAGATCAAAATGTTTTACTAAAGTCTTTTAAGCCACATTGTTTTGATGTACAATTTTGATTTTATTTCCTTTTTTTATATATATATATATATGCAAGACTGCTTTAAAATAAAATGATTTTTTTACTTGTTCTTTGACAATTGTTATTTCAACTTCATACTGTGTAGTGGTAAAGAAGGAAATAAAATATATTAAAATAAGAACTAAAAAGAACAACGGGCAGAAAAACAACATGAATATGCCAAGTATCAAACTGACTGGCTGTTCCAGCGGCAAAGACCATAAATACTGCAGATTTGTCTTGAGGAGGTCAAAGGGAAGCGGTGGGGGACATAGGGGATCTTATTTCTGATGTGTGTGTGCTGGGATTGGATCAATTTGACAAAAGTGAAGTTATTAAACTGACAATTAGAAATTTTTCTATGATAGATTTAGCTGTCAGATTTATCACTCATTACATTTTGGGCTTCATAAATGAAACGTTAAAGGCTCACCTTACAAATGTTGGAAAATGTACTACTTTTAAAGTTAGCTAAAGTAAATTGCTTATGCACATTGTTACAGAGTTAATTTAATAGACGTTATTAAAGAAACAAAAATATATTTTAAGTAATATTTGTAAGCCTTGAATTTTGTTTGTTTGTATAATTTATTTATTGTTGGTATTGTGCTTCTCTGTTGAGTTTTAGTAATGGTCTCTACCGGTAGTTTGATTGAAATACAGAATCATTGTTAAAAGTCTTTCTAGTTGTGCCGGTTAACCCGGAAGCTTTCCTCGCCCTATTCAATTGTCAACATGGCGGTGAATCTGACTGAATTGTCTCTTCCACAATTAGAAGGCTTAAAAACACAGCTTGATCAGGTAACGTGCGGTAAAAATATAACAAATCTTTTTACTCATTTTTATTTTAGACACCCGAATCACAACATACGTTGTTTTTTTAATGACTCGCACACAGCGGTTGTCATGCTGTCTGTGCGCGTGCTGCTGTTGTGCTAGAGGTTACCATCTTTAATTCACTGTTAAACGGATGCTTAAGCCAAGCTTGAATATTTTTCTTCAAAGCCATTTTTTTAATAATTTTGGAACACAAAATGAGATTTAGAATGACAGCCTCACTCACCATTCACTTCTATTGTATGGAATGAAAGAGAAGGGAGTCAGTCAGTTCTCTTAAAACATAAATTATGACAATATTACATTATTTTAACGATTATATAATGAGCAATAAAAAAAATTAGAACGAAGAAGAATGGTGTTTTGCTTGAACAGGACAGATCTACACAGGTTTTTTTTATATTTTATTTTAGTAAGCAGCAGTTTATCAGAGCCATACCAACAAACATAATACAATTTTATTTTATAGGAAACAGAGTTCCTGTCATCATCCATAGGTCAGTTAAAAGTTGTCCAGACAAAATACGTGGAGGCCAAAGACAGTTTGAATGTCCTTAATAAAAGCAATGAAGGTGAGTATTCCTGCTAAACTTTATATGATTAATATTAAACTTCTTTAACATTAAAAGCGGTATTCTCTTCTCTGACAAATTTTTGCTTTTACTTTTTTCTTTTAGGAAAAGAACTACTTGTCCCTCTCACCAGTTCTGTATCCTCTCAACAGCTGGGTTTCTTTTCATCCCTCAATAAAGTCGCATGGGCAGTTTGTTTGTTAACTAATTTGCATCAATCTCAGATATCTTGTGTCCCTTAACTACTGTATTGCAGATGTACGTGCCTGGAAAGCTTCATGATGTGAATCACGTCTTGGTGGATGTCGGAACAGGTTATTTCGTGGAGAAGGTGAGCAAGGATCTGTTTAATAGTTTGAACTTTTGAGTCCAAGTAAATCTCATTGCTATTTTCTCTTTTCAGAATGTAGAAGATGGCAAAGAGTTCTTTAAACGCAAAATTGACTTCCTTACAAAACAAATTGAGAAGATTCAGCCTGCCCTTCAAGAAAAACATGCTATGAAACAAGGTGAGTTTTACACACACACACACACACATTTTATGGGGACATTCCATTCATTTTTATATTGTACAAGCAGTATATTCTATCCCATAAACCTACCCTGCACATAAAATGTTCTGCATTTTTTACATTTTCAAAAATTATCACTTTTTGGAGACAAAAAAATTTCCCCACAACTTTTCTGTGACTGTTACGTTTTCCGGTAATGATAGGAAATGACCGGGAAACCTGCACAAAAACGTAAGTGCATTAACTAAGTTTAATCTGCCTCCTAACAGCTGTGGTGGAAGTCATGAATATGAAGCTTCAGCAACTACACAGCCAGCAGGCGTCACAGTCTGGCACCACCAAAGCCTAAAAACAGTTACAAGAAGCATGGCAGAAAATTCAGAGGAGATCCTGAGCGTTCAATTGTCAGATGGATCCATTCGGAACCCTTGAAACGGAGAAGCATTGCTCTGATGTCAACATGTTGCTCACATCTCCTTGGGGGAGAATGAAGTCCAGCACTTTACCTGCATTAAACAACTATTCATTTTTTCTGTTCTATGTTTTCATTGTCATGTTTAGTGAACAATTGGAGCGTTGGGCACGGCCGGTGACTGTATCTGCAAAGCCTCCCGCAACTGGGATTAATGTCTTTGGAGGAGATTTACTTTGTGGCAAACACTTGGCATTGTTTTGTTTTTTTAATACAGCAAACATTAGAATGCAAATGTTTACATCTGAAATCGGCTAAAAAAAACGTTTTTGTTTGGCTAAAATGTACAAGCAAAAGAATGTAAAAAAAAAAAGGATTGATTTGTTGTCCCAAGCAGAGATGAGTTACTGGTCCATTATGGCAGAGAGCAGCAACTTTATGGCTACTGTAAAATGTTTATGTACAATTTTTCACCCATGCTGAAACAATAAAAATTGACATTTAAAACCTGACATTACATCATGTCGTCATTCATGAAAATTTCAATTATGAAGAAAACACATTGTCTGTATATTTATCTATCTAGCAGGTGATTGACGTTAATTGTCATTAGTTTGAGTGCGAAGGCTGCGGTAATTATATGTGGATTATTCGCTGTGTCACGGTTCGCAGTTTCGCTGAGCGTCTGTCGTTATGCGGCGAGCGCGCCTGCTGGTTGCTATGCGGCGCGGCGCGTGTTGCGCTCTGTTGCCAGGGAAGAGCGAGCGCGATGGAGGGGGTGGTCGCATTGTCTGTCGGGACGGTGGCGGTGTGTGAATTTCAGCCGTCGCTCAGATAAAACGCTCGCTGATCCCCATTAAGGCTTATTATTACTTGAACGAAGTACACCTTTACTGGAGATAGATTCGTACGCGTTAGTGTTAGCGCAGCTTCTTTCCTCCTCTTCGTTTAGTTTCTGAAACGGTAAGACAAACCGACCCTAACTAGCTAGAGCAAGTGCTTGTTGCATTCAGCCGGTGAGAGGAGGTGAGGAGTGGCGGAGCGGGCGAGGAGGCGTACGGCGCTTGAACGCGGATTGGGGAGGAGAGTGGCCGGCCGGTGCTGAGCCAAAGGCGGTCGATGACTTCGGAGAGTAGCAGCCAGGCGCAAAAGAAGGAGGAGGTCGAGCCGGGATCAGTCGCCCGAGATCAAGAGGGGGAAACCGGCGAGGAGCACGGCGGCATGGTGAGCTCAGGCCTGTGGTGCTGAATCTGCACAACCCACTTAACCCTCCCCTAAACACGACGCTACTGTGTTTTAACTTTTCGTTTAGAATGTAGCTCTTCCATATTTAGACACACGGTTTATCGAACTGTTAAGCATAGGTATTTATTTGCAATATGCTGACAAACTACCCGTGTGTTTGCGCGCTAAACAGATTGTGAGTTCGTCACCTTTTCACCGAGCCACTGAAATTGTTGAGCTTAATAACTGCTTAGTTGAGTATTAGCTGCGTCTGGCTAGCCGGCTTTAAGTCGCACACCGGTAAGACGACATTACTAGGCAACAAACTAAATGTATTGACACCAAGGCTTCGTCTGCGGTTAAATGACACAGCACGTGCTCGTATCCCGGTCCGCGGAGCGCTCGACTGGAACCGAGCGATGTTTTCTTCACTCTAGGACGCGTGACAAGCTGAGCTTTGTAAGTTTTCTATTACAAGCGGGTTAAGGTCGTTTGGAAATTAAAATACACCACGACCGCCTTACAGGTTACAGTAAACTTATTTTCTATTTTGAGAATAATTCACATCTAGAGTAATAGACTGGGTGCAATTGTCAAAAACGATTAATTTGAATAATTTACATGTATTAAAATGATTGAAAATTTTATATAAAAAAGAAATGTATTAAATGCTTCTCATATAACCACGGTTGATTACATTCTAGTGTAACTAATCAAATTTGTTACCGTTACACTTCTGTGATTACAGGTTCGTTATACCTTTACCAGGTACATTTTGCAGTTACATATTTGCTCAGATTCTTGTATCATGCTTTTTTTTTGTTGAATGTTAAAGAGGCAAGTAATGCTTAGTCACTGCAATGAATGTTTTAACACTGCGAGGAAGGTCAACTTTAAAGGGGTCAGTGTCACATGATCCTTTTTAACGTTTTTCCTTTTCCTTTAGTGTGTAATGATCTACAAAGTTACAACGCTCATAGTCTCCCACAAAGGGATTTATTCTATCTAACAGAGAACACTTATCCAGACCTGCCTAAAATGCCTCGATTGAAGTCCAAACATTATTACTTCCTCAAATGGTTACGCCACATTGTGAAAAATTCCCGGCAAAGGCATACGTAAAGAGAGAAGAAAAGATTAATGAATTGTACTGTTGTCGCCATGTGATGGAGACACTGTATGTTTGGATGTGAAAGAAAAAACACATTTTTTTTGTGGCCTTCTGAAAACGGATGACACTAGGAGTCTTGAGCACAGCACAGTTTAACAGAGGACAGCTTCATGAACCTGGGAGAGTACAATGCAGGGTTTATACAAAGACTATATTACTTAGCCCTGTGACACGTTCTGCTCAAGTCATGCTTGTAAAGTTGGTTCAGATCGATTGGCTTGATCGTCCACACTTTCAGACTTGGGCTTGAACTGATATAAACCGACAACAATATTATTAACTGTGTTTTTACATTTGCTTAAAGCCTTGAAAGCTAAAGCTCGCAATTATGGTAAGGTGCGTTACATTTCTGACACATGTTTACGGTATTTGGCCAATCACAGGGCACTGGGTTTGCTGGGCAATCTGAGCTTTTTGGATGGAGGGGCTTTGTAGAAATCACTGAGTGTGTCGCAATCAACTTGTGAATTGAGTTCACACATTGAATTTGGGCACTGGTAAGGACAGTAAAGGACGCTAATAACTATTTTTCCGGCGACATGACTGTGTCCTCATTGTACAACATCAGTACTGGTATTTATGAACTTTGCCTGGACATATGCAACATTTCAGCCGTAAATAAATTATAAATGTCAGCTAGATTACGTTCATTACCTGTCTAGCGACGTATGTTTTTGATGAAATATAATAAAATAATGATTTCTATTTTTAAAAAACATCTATCGCATGTGTAGTGAGTTGGCTCACGTGATTTAAGTTTCGTTAAGGTGAGCATTGATGCTTCCTGGTTTTCATGGTGCATTGTGGGACTTTTTTGGGAGTGAGCATTTCAGTGCACTGGAAGGATTCTGTGATTGAGACACCCCTTAAAATGGCTGACTCCCTGATCAGTGGCCTGACGCACACTGGGTTTCAGACTGACTGTGAATAGAGGAGCTGCAATAATTTACATTGTGAAAACTTGTTATTTTGAACATAAAAGTATGCTAACCTCATCTTTTAACCCAAATTAAACTAAATAATGAATACCAGGGTTCAATGTTAATCCTGTGGTGCATACTATGGTGGTTATTGATTATCATATTCATGTACCATGGTATTAACATAGTACCTTAATGTCATTGTACTACTATGTTGGGTAATGACAGATATGGACCATAAAAATGCCCATGGAGTTGTAAGAATTTATTAATTTACATGGCCTATTATGTTGAGGTTTTTAAAGACCGCTATTTTGAGGGTGTGTTAAAATAAGAAATATCTTGAGCTTATTTTAATGCTAGTTTAATCTGGTTTTAAATCGGCCCTCTGGTTCAGAACAGGATCAAATACAATTTACTTTGTTTTCTGACAAACTAGTGAAAATTAAGGTGTCCGGAACTAGAGTTTCAGCAGTAGAAAATATAACTTAATGGAAACTATGAACTTTCCTAAATAATAAACATTAAATATTGTATGTTTAATATTGTTTTGAGGAAAATGCCATTTAATTTTGTGTCCGACTTTCTGTCAAACCACATTTTTTTTAAGACAACTCTGGAAGACTTAATGGGCAGCTCAACTTTTGTCAAGTCATAGTTTTCTGCTTCAGTGTCTTCAGAGTCATTATACAGTGAGATTCAGGCACCAAATCGTCGATGATCCAAATATTACCTTCCTAGTACTATTCGATGCCTCGTGACATTACGATATTGGCACTGTGCCATATCGTAAGACATAAATTTCATCAACGCCAACAAATTTAAACGCCATTTTATTGCTTCCAAACGTAGACGTTATTTATAAATATTCATATTTTAAACTACATTCATTCTTTTTTTGGTCTGGCCTGTACAGCGTTTGTCTCAGCTGTCGCCACGTGCTCAGCAGTGATCTTGGTGGCAGAGGTTACAGTTCCGGTAACGTGAACATGCATTTGACAGACGTAAACCTACTCAAATCATTCGGAGTTTCCTCGTGACGTATTTCAGAACGCACCAATCCCGTAACGGTGGGCGGGAGATTTTCAAAATGTGCTTCTGCATGTGATCACAAAGGAGGCTAAGGAAAGACGAGCGGAGGGCCAATCAGACTCCATGCGTCGACGCTTACGCAGAACTCAAGGGATTGATGCAGAGAGTGGCCGCGAACTTGCACTTTTGCTTTAAACGGAGTCCGTTGCTGCGTTATTGTGAGCTAGATTAATTCGCATACAAGGTATCTAGTGAGGGATAACGTTGTTGGGGGAGAAGACCATGCTGTTGTTTGTGGAGGTGAGTTAATGAGGTCATTTTGGCGGCTGCGAAGCTTCTGACGCGCGGATTCAGCTCGATGGCGCCTGCCATGAGTTCAACATTATTGTGGTGTTACACTACCGCCACAGTAATTATTTGTTTTCCAGTTGGAAAGTGAGTAGTTGGCGATAAGCAAGATTAGTTGAGGTGCTTTGAAACGCATTGTTTATGTGGACGCGAACTGACCGTCGATTGCGAAAGATCCACGTGCGCGCAACAAATGCTAGCCGTTTAAACCGGCCTCTTTTATTAACGTAAAATACGTAACTTTTATTGAAGAATTTCACCACTGAATGAATGACCATATTAAATACTCGAGATATCCACGAATTGCATCGGCTTTTAATTAAACCTCTCGTTCAAAAATAACTTTAGCCCGTTCAAATCCAATAAAGCGCAAGTCAGGTTAACCAGACAGCGTTTCAGATGCAGGTTTGTAGCTCTTTGCCCTGAACTCTCGCTCTGGTTTATCGGAGTGACTAATCAGATTAACCGGGTGAAAGGCCGACTATTTAAAATCTCCTAGATGTGTTCATGGATTGTGGCGTCGGGTAAAGTAATAGATCTTGTGAGTGAGGTTCATCCCGGTGAGGTGCGATAGTATGAGGGAAAGCTGGAGGGACAAATCTGGGTTTCAAACTTCTGGAGCGTGTTAATATTTGGGGACCCTTGCCTGTCCCGTGGTGTGTGTTCCTTCACCGTGCTCTTCAGACGTCCTTCACCAAGGTTGTCGCTATAACGCACGCTTTCATTTAAGATGGCAGATATTCTAAGTTATATTCTATATAGTTCAAATTCAGACTTTTATGCAAGGTTGAATCTGATGTAATTTGTTCTTCGGCTTGTCATGTGAAACTTTGATAGCGTCGTATCTGTTTCTTAACCCTTTAAATACTCAAGCACTCACATAGACCTTTTTTTTCTCCCCGTTGAAAGTGATATTAATAGCCATTATCATCCAAAACATGACTAAAATTGTTTTTAAACGTTGCAAAATGGCAATGCTGTGTTTTCAGGGTTGCAAAAGTTCACACTTGTTATAATGAAGTATGAAGGGTTTTTTTTTTTTTTTTTTTTGAGAAGCCTTCACTGGGTTTTATGGTGCGTTTCTGTCTTATGTTGGTTAGTTTCAAGTTCTGGGATATTTCTACATATCGCTGACCAACTGTAAAGTACATGTGAATGCATATTTAGAGGCCTACAGTGAAGTTGCTTTGACCTTTTGATTTAAAGGCTTCCCAGTAACTAAGAATGAGAATTCAGTATGTTCATCTGTCTCTATAAAGTGTCAAAAAACATTTAAAATGTGTTATCTGTGGATTATTGAATGGGAAATGATAGAGATTATCGTCCTTTCTAGCCCACTGTTATGCTTTTTTATTTTTTACACTTTTCTCAAATTGATATTGTGAGTAATGTAGACTTTTCTCTCACTTCTCTATTTTATTAAATCACTTAGTATGTTGGAAATTGAGAATTACAGTCAAGTAATTTGAATTGAATTTAAGAGTGAAGTGGTTTGAATTTTATTTTTCAGGTTATTTCTCATGTAGTCACACTCCCACTTTGAAACAGAACCGGTAACTGTTTGCCTAAAACGCTGGCGTCTAAGTATTGTGTTGCCAATTCATTCAACAGTTACTCCAGTCCACAAAAAATTTAATAAAGTTGTGCCACAACAGATGGCTGTCGGGGTATTTAAATGTCTAGTAAAAGTCTCCATTCTGTTAGTGTTTACTAAAGCTACAGTTGAGAAAATGTTGACCGCTTTTCTGTAGCTCAATCGCAGTGGATTGGGTCTGACCTAATGACCGTGAGATAATGAGGGTTTCATGACCTATTGCAGTTCTTGTATGGCAAATAGTCTGTAAACTTCAAAACTTTTACAACTTCTGTTGTTGTTATTATTAGCACTTACACCGCCAAGATCATGGGTTCAATTTTTAGGGAAAGTAAGAACTGATTAGAATGTCAATGTGTTTCTTGAATACCATGTAAGTCGCTTTGGATAAAAGCTTCTGCCAAATGCATAAATGTAAATGACCGGTTTTTCCTGATCTGGAAAATTGGTTGTTTGTGATCCAAAATGAGTTGTTTGTGAATATCTTATTATTTTTGTCTTCAAGGTGACCACCAAGGGTGCCGGTCTAAATCCCAATGCTAAAGTCTGGCCGGAAGTTTCTGCACCAACCACCCAGGCTCCAGAAGCAGCAACAGAGACGTGCCATTGGCCACAAGCAGAAACTCTCTCCGCGCAGGAGTCAGAGGGTACGTATATTGACTGAGAGCCGTTTAGTACTGTAAGTAATGTGTAAAAATATACTTTATCTTCCCCAAAAGTTTTCACTTGGAAATGAAAAATGTCATAAACAATATTCTTTGTTTTATGTGTGAAACAAAAGGATTTTTATTTCTACTTATTTAAGTGTAATGTTTGCTTGCTTGCTTTGGTTGGTAAATGACATGTGGGTGAATTGGTATAATATTTTATCTTTCGTTAGTGTTTTATTTTGGGTTGGGTTTATTAGAAAAATTGTTTATTCAACATTTTTATGTTTTGACTATTGACTTTTCATCAACATCCTGAAGTTCCCTCACAAATCCTGCTTTATGGGTATGTTGATGCCGTTTGTCAGGTTGGGCGTGTCTAGATTCTTGGCAGGTGCTATTTTGGGTTGAATGCAGTTACTCTGTGGGAAATCCACATGCAATTGCAACTAAGTCTATTTTAAACATGTTAAGGTTTCCTAAGACCCAGTGATGATCAGTATCGCGCTTGGAAGGACCCAGAACCATTTTCACTGTAGAGATCTTTCAGCCTTATTTTCCCTCTCACTCAATCACTCCTATTTTTTTCTTCTCTCATTTCTTTCTTTAATTCTCAAACTAAATATTCTTTTTCTTTCTCGCAGTGGATTGGGTCTGACCTAATGACCGTGAGATTATGAGATCTGAGGGTTTCATGACCCATCGCTGTTCTTGTATGGTAAATAATCTGTAAACTTCCAAGCTCTTTTACAACTACTTTTGTTCCTCTTCCGAAGGTTTCAAGGAGTATGTTGTTGGATATGGTGACTCTGAGTCAGCGGAGTCTATGGAGAGCAGCATGTTGAATGGCGTGGAATCAGCCGAACTGGCTTACCCACTCTACGAGCCAGGTCTGCCACACACCCACAGTCACACTTTCGTTCCATCAGGGTTTTTTTAATGGCTGGTTGTCATTGGGGATTGTATGTTTTGTTGCTCAGTGGAGGGTGAGACCGTTGAGGAGCCGCCTCTCCTGTCCGAAGAGACTCTGAAGGAATCGCTGAAGAAGCAGCTAGAATTTTGCTTCTCAAGGTAACGCCCCCTCTACACTCTGACATGCTTAGACATGCATAATCCAGGTTTTTTTTTTTTTTAAACTGAAACCCTTCAGCTATGAACGGGAACTCTCTTAATAAATCAATTACTCATTCTACTCTTGCTTGAACTGATATTGGAAGTGGTTTCCTGGATGATCAGTTTTATTCATAAATATTGTAATTGTTAGTTTTCAATAATGCAGTTGCAATCTCTTAATAATTTAAAGATGAAAGAATAGATCACCTAAATATTAAGTCATCTCTTACTCTGATGACATTCCAATACAGTATGGCCATTGGATACATAAAGACATTTTGATTTTGTTAGTCATGTGACTGATTGGGATTGTGTATAAGTGTGTATTGGATTGTTGTGTGTCCATGTGAGTGCTAACGTGTGTTTTTGGAAGCTTGGTGTTGGCAATGCAGACATTACATTTATATATTTTTTTCATATTATAAACGCTTGACCTGTAATCAAAGATTTTATCAACTGAAAAGTTTTGAATGCTATGAATATCACTGCAATTGTTCTTTACATGTTTTTTAACAGGGAGAATCTCTCCAAGGACCTTTACCTGATATCTCAGATGGACAGTGATCAGTTTGTCCCTATTTGGACCATTGCAAGCATGGAGGGGGTCAAACTGCTGACTACTGATATGGACCTGATACTTGAGGTTCTACGAGGTAAAAACAAAACCCAGAAACCTGGCCACAGTTACAGAGTTTGTAGTTCATGCCTTGCATTCAACTGTGCTTTTCTGTCCTTCTCAGCCTCTCCCATGGTGCAGGTGGATGAGAAGGGCGAGAAGGTACGGCCAAACCACAAGCGATGCATCATCATTCTCAGAGAAGTCCCTGAGACCACTCCTGTCGAGGTGAGACCACTCCATATGTTCATTTCTTCTGGCTGTATATGGTAAAGATTGTTTATTATTGTAGTTACCCCGCTGATAATCAGTATGTTTGGAAGGATTCAGAACCATTGTTGCTGTTGAGATTACATGGTCTTTCCTCACCCTCTTAACTCCTTTGCCTGTCCTTATTCTCCTTATTCTGATTCCTCTCTCTCTCTCTCTCTCTCTCTCAGTACAGTAGATATTGCCCATGAGATTATGAAGTAGTTTTCACTCATTCCTTTGGTTTACTGACTAATGTTTTTGTCTCTGTCAGGAGGTGGAGGCGCTTTTTAAAAGTGAGAAGTGTCCGCAGGTCATCAGCGTGGAGTTTGCGCACAATAACAACTGGTACATCACATTCCAGTCTGACACTGATGCTCAACAGGTATTAGTAACAAACACATTCACAAACGGCCTTAATTGTAGAACAGGCGTCTATAAATAATTGGTAAAATCATTCTTGCATATGTGAAGGTTATTTCAAGATGTGTTCCATCTTATTGAATTAAGACGCATTTTAATTTGGATCATATGTTGCATGTAAAATAGAAAAAGTCAGGATTTGCTGTGAAGCCTTTTTCATGTCTTATGTTCATGACTATTATTAATATGATTTTCAGAAATTATAATTCATAAAATATGGTTAAATGAAAACTAAAAACCTAACTTTGCATCAAAATTATATACATGTATGCTAGCTGCTGATGAACAGCTTAAAACTGAAAAGTAATTTTAATGGTCACGATTTTCTAATATAACCAATATGCAGTTTTGTTGTGCTGTTGCATGGATGAGACCTGAAGTATTTCTGCCATGTGTCTGCTGATTTAATAAATGCAAATGGTCTTTATCTGGCCACTTGTTTTACAGGCTTACAGATACTTGCGTGAGGAAGTCAAAACCTTTCAGGGCAAACCAATTATGGTGAGTGTACATTGTGTTACCATCTTTGTTGTAAGCATCCTAAATGTGTGCGCACCTGGCTAACAAACAGCGTCACCTTGACAAATTGCTCTGTCTTACAGACCAGACTGATGATTCATGCCAGTATGTGTACATTACATGTCTGTTAATGAATGGATATGTGAATGTGCTCTCAATTTCTGTTCCACAAATATGGCTGCATTGTTCTCAAGGATGCTGTGATAATTAATACGACTTTGTGAAGTAACTCCACTTTGAATTTTGTATTCAACCAATCAGCGATCAGTTATATTATCATAATGTAATCAATATGAAAGACCCTATTCAGTCTATGTGCATTCATTTGTACAACAAAATGTATTCTATCTTATGCAGCCCTCCTCCTTAAATAGTCAAAAAGCATTTGTATGATATTATGATTGTGCAGTTACTGATTGCATTTATGGCCTACATCTGATCAATTACTTTTAAACAACTGGGCCTTGATTTTGAAATATGTCTGTTTTTGTCGTGGTAGGCTCGCATCAAGGCCATTAACACATTCTTTGCTAAGAACGGTTATGGGGCCGTTGACTCTGGAGTGTACTCCACTCCATCACAGTACTCGTCTCCAGTTTACCTGCAGCAGGTGTACCAGCCGCCACAGCAGTACCCTCTCTACAGCCTTCTGCCACAGACGTGGACCCCCTCACCCACCCCTTATTTTGAAACTCCACTGGTAAGAACTTGAAATATATTTTCTTAATGTTATAAAGGGTTTTATAGATTATATATGGGGATAGTTCACCAAAAATATCCCTTTATGTGATGACCCCATATAATAAGAGTAACACTAGTCTAATATGCTGATTTGTTACTTAAAGTATTAACATTACCATTTTGTCAGCAGATAAAACACTGTTTGAGCTCTATTAATTATACTGTCAAAACCACAATGCAATTAAACAGTTTGCTTTTACATACACAAGATGTTCTGTGCAACTTCATAATAAAGTTTGAAATGAACACCCGCAGGTAAAAATCAGGTAACGGTGTGAAATTGCTCATTACACTGTTCAGATTTATCACATGTACTCGACTCATTCATATATATTAGTTGAATTGCACGATTTCTTGATTACTTCAGCAAATCCTCCATAATGAAAGACCATCATGACTCAGCTAGAAGCTGAAGTCTGTGTACTTTTAACAAGACTTAATGCATTATAATGGCTACTATATATATAGTGACTGTTCAAGTTTGATTCATAATGTTTCTTCTTTAATCCAATATAAAATTTCATACTGTATTAAACCTATAAAAATCCTGCAAGTAAGCATAGTTGTTGCTTTTTACGTGCATAGAACAAAATGGTTGTGTAGGCCGTCAAAATATTCCTTCACCATGCTCCTCTTCAGAGTGGACATTTCTCTGAAACAACTGCGCCACAGAAAATAACAAACAGATGTGAAATCTGAGGTAAAATGAAATTATTTTGTTTTCCTCTTCAGCCATAAACGTTTCGGTATAATATTAATTTTAAATTGTAACAATATGATGGGAATTTAAAAGTAGCCTTGTGTAAAAATATAAAGCAAAACATTAAATGCGTAAAAATTTAAATACTAGCATTTCCATGTCGAATCACAGCATCTTTTATTTTTTATTTTTTTTTTCGGTTAGTCGAATAGTCTCGCACATCTCTAGTAGTGTACATACTAACTAAAAATATTAGTTTTTTACTTTTTTATATATTTATTCACATTCATCTTGTTTAAGACTACTGGTTAACAAATGAATTGAATAATTGACCATTTTTCCATGGTTTCGTATGTTCAGAAAACAAATGTAGCTGTATGTGAAAGCTGATCAGTGCAGATTTGGTTGTTTTGACCCAGTGATGATAAATGGAGCGCATAGAGGGAAGCAGGGAGTGATCAGAAGTTTTTTTGGGGGGTTTCTTTCTTTCTCCTTTTCTGCCTCTCTCTTGCTCTCTCTCACTCCCTCACAAAGACTCTGTCACTCCTGTCCCAGTGAGCATAAAGATTATGAGATCTGAGGGTCACTTTTAGGAAGATTACTAAATTGCTCTGACCAAGCTTTAAAGCAACAGTCACTTTTCCACAAATTTGAATGCTACTGATCCAGTGAGCTACTGCTCTTTTTGTTAGCCCTTTTGTTACATTTGTGTTGTCCTGAAGGCTGAATGTGTGAGCTGATGAAGTCTCAGTGGGTCTCTGAGTTTGTAATCAGGGCAGTTGCCTGCTTTCTGAAGCGTTACCATGCCAACAGTTGTTTGGTTCGTTTTGCAAATCACAATGTAAAGCGGTGCTTTGGGAATGCGTCACAAATGTGACTAAGATAATTTGTAGCTTGAAGATGTGTGGGTTAATCTCAGCTGTTGTTTCATCTTGCAGGCTCCATTTCCCAACAGCACATTTGTTAATGGCTTTGGCACAGCAGGAAACTACAAAACTGGCTCGTCTCCAATCAGCCTTACACGCAACTACCCTCGCAACCCGTAAGATCCCCATATCTACTTGTTTTAAAAACATCTTTCTTAGCTTATCCTCTTCCCTCTCTGCCAAAAACATGAGTTGTTTCTTCTACCATGGGAACTTTATATCCCAGGGGTTGCTTTTTAATAAAAACTGACTCATTTTATGATGGTCACATTAAAACCTTATAGGTTTTACCTTGCTTTGCTACTTTGAAATATTTTTAATAAAGACTGTTAAACATTTATTCACTTAGCAGATGTTTATCTATCAGAACAAGACATTTGATAATTGATATTGAGGTTATACTAAAGGTTGTGAGGTTTGAGGTTATACTAAACCTGCAATTATCCTTTACTTATTTTGCAGCATTTCCAATAAAATTGGGTGTAGTTTGAAAGTAGTTGATTACCTTGTCATGTGCAAAAAGTGAGGCAGAGCTCTGTTTGAGGTACTGGAAGTCAGACTGTCTTTACTCTTACTTTCTAGACTTCCACTTTATTCCAGAAAGAATGTAATCAATGCCTTCAGGTAAATTCATTCTTAATTCAAAATTGTATGCACGTTCATTTTAGTGCTGTTCAACCATGAGTAAGTGAAAGCCCCAAAGTGAAAGACCATCATGACTCTGCTAAAAGCTTGTTGACTTTCACAGTGAATGAATGACAGTGCATTGTCATCAGATCTGTCATGTAACCCTGTCCTTGCATGTATCATCTGTTGCTCTGCGTGTATGAGAATTTCCTGATGGTGTCTTGAAGTACATGCATTATAAATAAAATCTGCATAGGCGTTGAATAAGGACAGGTGAGCCAATGACCCATATACTGTTAATACAATTTGATGGCAAATGGGATGCATGTAATGTTGGCTGAAAGGAAGTAAACGCAATATTTTTTCACTTGAACTATTGTTCTTGCGCTGTACTTAATCACTTTTTTCAATGTACTTATTGTTTTTGTTGTATTGCAGAAAACCTTTGCTGCTATTGAGGTAGGATGCGTGTAAGGTTAGGAACAGGTTTAGTGTTAAGGTTCATTTTGGGTGAACTAAAACAAGAACAAAGACGTCATTAATCCATGTGACTCCAGTAGTTTAACCTCAATTTTATCAAGTGACACTAGTGCTTTGTTTTGCACAAACCATTTACCACTTTATTTATGAAATTATTGACCTGTAATCCAGTAGTGGGAGCATCAGGACGTTTGTTAACTCCAAACTGTTCCATGTATGCATTTTGGACAATATGTTTTAAGTGAAGTTAAACGTTTGAGAAAGAAGTTGGATGTGTATCATTAAATTGGATTTGTGTATTCGCTCTTAAGTGGTTAGTACATAGTCGATTCACTTTTAAATTCAAAGTGCTTCAGTCTCACTCCTGCTGCACCTTGCTGTATGGAGGAGAGATGACACTGTTTATAATTGTAGTGGCGGTGTCCAAATTATTATTTTTTTTAAATGTATTTTAAAAAAGCTAAGTGTTTGTGGGGGCAGTGCTATGGTGGCCAAGTAATGAAATCTGTGTATTGCCGGACACTGTTGCACCAGTTACTGACGAACACGCTTCAAAATAAAGTAAAATTGTCACTTCAGGAGTTTCTCAGCAAAACGGGCATTTTTCTTTTTGTCACTACATCTCTCATGCATAACATCTCCATTTGTGATGCTTGTTCTATGCTGTGAGAAAGACCACCCTTAAAGCCCAGCTGGACAAACTATCTGTTATACAGATGTTTACTCAGCTTTGCTCTGACTTTTGAGACTCGGGTTATTCACTGCTCAAACAGATTAAGGGAACCTTTAAATCACGTTTTATCTCAATGAGTGAAGTATTTCATTTCCAAATCTTTTTGTATACATTTTTTAAATTAACAAAATTGTGACAACAGTCATGGAAACCAAAATAATCTACACTGAGGACAGGATTTAAAGTAATACCAAAATTCAATGTGTAAAAACTGAAGTTACAGGCTGATCCAACTTGCATGAAGTTCTTCTCTGCAACTCGTAGTGTGTATGGCCCCCTTGTGCCTGTATGCACTCATAACAATGTCTGGACATGCTCCTGATAAGATGGTTGGTGTCCTGGGGCTTCTCCTCCCAGACCTGGATCATTGCATCAGTGAGCTCCTGGACAGTCTGATGCTAATCTGTGACTTTGGATGTTCCAGTACATAATGGCCTAGAGGTTCTCAGTTGGATTTATGTCTGGGAAACGTGAGGTCCAGTCAGTGGCATCTATCTAAAAACTGCCTGCACAGTCTAGCCACATGAGGCCGGTCATTATCATGCACCTGCAGGAACCCAGGGCTCTCTGCACCAGTATAAGGTCTGACAATGGTTCTTAGGATTTCATTTTTCCTTATTCATGTAAGGAAACCACTGACTAGCATGTGGACACTCCATGATGTGACACTCCAAGGATATTTTCCCCTGGTCCATTATTGAACAATGCCAGACCGGTCATGCTCTGTTGCATGCAGCATAACATTCCCCATGGCATCTCCAGACTCTTTCATGTCTATCACGTGCTCCGTGTAAACCATGAAGAAAACAGGGTGCCAATTGTAGACTTTCCAACTCTGGTTTTCTCTGTTAAATGTCAATCAAGCTGCACAATCCTAAGCTGTGAGCACAGGTCCCTCTAGGGAAGACGTGGGCAAACTACTACTAAACTTACATTTTATAATTAAACCTTAATTTTACCTTTCCCAGTAATGTCCGTTTTCCCCCAACAAATGGTGCACTCCAAAGACATTGACCTTTGTTTGAGTGTCATCGGTTTCTCTCTGCTTCACTTTTTCGCTTTGCACTTTGAGACCTTCAGTAAAAATGAGAGGACCAAAAAAAGTAGACCATAAGTGCAGAGTGTTTAATAAAGACATCAGCCGTCATTTTACAACAAAACATGCTAACAATGCTAGCGGTCTACACAAGAACGGGTGGCTGCGTCTCAGAAATTGACGACTAATTTACAGGCGTTGTTTGGCTCAGCCTATGTATGTTAACAGACATTCAGCGTCAGGAACAAAGGTCGTCACAGATCTAAGTTAACCAACACCTATTTTTTCAGGCTTTCCAATATGTAAATTTTGATAGGCTTCAGCTACTGGTTTAGCTGCATCCATCAGTAGCGAGCAAACCTGGCAGCGTTGCCATTGGTTGGGCTGTGTGCCTCTTCGCTGTGACTGGTGTATGGTTTCCTGTGTTTTCAGGCTGAGCGGAGTCTCTTACGGTGGGATTGAACACCGTTCTCAAATGCATTTCAATGCAATATCTCGTTCCCGCTCTCGAAAGGGACTCTCGTAACCTCGGTTCCCTGAGAGACGGGAACGAGATGCTGCGTTAACCGCCGTGTTTGTCGCTTGACCAGCGTTTAGTCATGATACTGACGCAATTGCTGCGCTAATGCTATTTATACTGTCTGTCAGCCAGAGCTGCATCGCACGACATTTGGCCAGTTGTCAACTGGAGTTGTCCTATAAGGTTTCAGAAGTTATGTGAAGGTGAGGAGTTCTGATCTATCCTGAAAATCGCCACAACAAAACTTACTCCAGACTTTGATGCGCTTGCAAAAAAAGATCAACACTGTTCCCACTGAAACTCAATGGGAGTTTATCTACTGGTATTAAATTAATACATTTGAAAAACAATTTTTACAATGAACCCTGCACACTGATGTTTTGGTGTCTGTTAAAGGATCAATTTAATTTATATTGGTTCACACAAAAACACCGTCCTTCTATTCTGGCCCGGCCCCTCTGTCAAATTTTAGAAACCATTGTGGCCCGTGAGTCAAAGTTTGTCCACCCCTTCTCTTCAGGATGTTGGGCTCTTGTGCCACCCTCATGAAGTCTGTTTCTGTCAGTTTGGTCAGAAACATGCACACCCGTAGCATGCTGGCGGTCATTTTGTTAGGCTCTTGGAGCAAAGACCAGTCCTGCTGCTGGGTTGTTGCCCTTCAACGTCCCAGTCTAATTTGACTCTTGCAACGGCTTTGACTCTCACTCGGTATCTCCTCTATGCTCTTGAAACTGTGCCGGGAAACGCACTAAACCTCCTTGGATGTTTCTTATGGATTTGTCTTCCTCGAGGGGCAGTCAGACTAACAAAACGCACAACTTAAGACACATCAGTCAGGAAGTAATGGAAGAGCGCAATTGTCTATGGCCACCACCTGTAGATAAATTCCCTTTATGGGGGTTGTCTTGCTGTCGCCTCTCTAGTGCACCTGTTGTCACTTTAATTTGCCCCAAAGGTGAAACTCAGTCACTTATGCTTTCTAATTGGAAAGATTGCTATCCCTAAAGTTTAATCTAATTTATGTTGTACTATGGTTGTGTTCCCTTAGTTTATATTGAGCTGTATAGTTGCATGTTATCACTTCTGAGAAATGGCATATTTTTCTGTGTTCTGTGCAGGAATCATGTAAAGCCACAGCCTCGTGCTGATGTAAGTCAGCTGCCAGAGACTTCGTCTGGTACCGGAAGTCCTCAGCCCCCATGCACCCCCACTTCAGATACCACTGCCTCCATCCTCACCCCGCTGTCTGAACCACCGGTTTCCCCCAGAGAAAACCACCACCCAGATCTCAGCATCAGCAGCCGAGCCAGGTCAGTACACATCGAAAATGCTGCTATATGCCTTATTCTTGTATAATTTAAGTAAATTAACTGGATAAGCAGTAGATTTTGTTGTTTTGACCCAGTGATGATCAACTAAGCGCATAGAGGGAAGCAGGCAGTGATGGGAAGACTTTGAGTTCTTTATCTTCTCTCTAATCATTTCTTCTCCTCTTTCATATCTTCCTTTTATCTCTCTGTCTCTCTCCTTAAAGTCTCTTTCACTCCTGTCCCAGTGAGCGGTAAGATTATGAGATCTGAGGGTCATATGTTGAGTGAGTTCCCTGAACGGTTACAGGTTTGATGATTGGAGTGTATTTAACTACTTGTGTGATTTGTCCAGGAGAGGAAGCTATCGTGGCATGAGGCGGAGAAGAGAAGATGAAAGGACTGTAAGTCCTGAAAGCTTATTTGCATGGTTTTCTGAAATGGTCAAATATTGTTTTTGTCTCGTTTAATTCACTTTTTGTATTTACACAGAGGCAGAATCCCGAATCAGAGGTGAAAGCTCCGCCTCCAAAATTTGACCTTGCAACCACTAACTTCCCGCCTTTGCCAGGAGGTGTGCCAAGTTCTCTGCCATGTGTGACCATGCAAACGGAGTCTGTGTTGGAGAATCGCATGGCAGATGTAGTTAAGGGCATCAACAGGGACAAGGTAGTAAGAACTATTTCTTGTACTTGTGTTCTCAATGACATTTTGTTTTGCTTGTTCACCCAGAATCTCAGATATCAAAGTTGCAATTTTTTGTGTGTGTGTGCTTTAGCCTGAAACAAGTAAGCATGACATCAGTCAAGATCCCAGATCGAGTCAAGTGGAAACCCAGTCGACGGGACTCTCCGCTCCAGCGCCAAAGCTTCCTGCTACAAAACAGGACACTCATACTACTAGGTACACTCATGCATATACAATAGGATCCTGCGCTCGGAAGATAATGAACATTACTTTTGCAGCATTTATTAATTTGTTGAATCGTAAATGTTAATTTATTGAACGGTTACACTTGTAACAAATTCATGAATACAAATTCAAGTTAATTCAAATCTGGAACTACACCTTTCTCTGTACAGTGTGTCACATCAAGTGAAGAAACCAGAGAAAGAGGTTCAGACTTCCGACGCGCCTCCAGAGCCTCCATCAGTGACCACACACCATAACCAGCCCATTTCTGCCCCTAAACCTTTGTCCAGCCAATCAACTTCAAGCACTGCATCTACTTCACCTCTTCCATCAAGCACAACTGTACAGGTAAATGCCATTATTTGTTACATTATAAATGCTCCTGGTGCTTATTACATATGGATGGAAAAAAGGAGATTTGTTAACCTTTAAGGCTTTGACTCTCCTCAGGAACCTCGGAAGCTGAGCTATGCGGAGGTGTGTCAGAGACCTCCAAAAGACCCTCCTCCTACACCAGTAGCCCCACCCAGTCCCAGTCCCACACCTTCTCCCACCACAAACCAACCACTACGTGAACTTCGGGTCAATAAAGCTGAAGGCCCAGCTTCATCCCGCTGCAGCACCGGTGATAGAATGGAGAAAGGAAGTGAGAGTCGAATGTCCAGAGAGCAGACTGTTTACCAGCGCGGTAACGGCCCTAGAGGGTCAGGCTTTAAGCTCAGAGAGCAACAGAGACGTCCTCCACAGGGCCGACGCACCTCTCCGCAGTCGGGGTACAACAGACGCAGTGGAAAAGAACAAAACATCCCACCCAGATCGCCAAAGTAATGCCTCGTATGCCCTCAACACATGCGCACTCGTGTGTATACTCAGATACACGTCTTATACACAAAACAAGAGTATATAAATCTATATATATAAATATATCTATATAAATCTACATATGAAAACTGGACTGTTGCACTGTGGTGCCGAAGAATCCTTTACCTCCCAAATGACTTTAATATCTGGGAAATTGATTCTACAGAAGAAAACTTGGAATTTAAGGAAGATGGACAAACCTCTTACACTTGAAAACAGAAATGGAGACCATGCTTCCTTTTTTGTGTGTATTTTACAGCGATTAATTAGCTTGTGAATGAGTTCTGATTTTAATGAGTGTTTAAGGTCCTGGCACTAGTGTACAATGTTGTAAATTTCTTTAAAAATATTTTTTTATAATTCTCTATAAATGATAGTACTGTTGGTGAGAAAACAGGCCAGCACATGTTGTTTGTATGCAACAGATCACACAAAGACAGCATGACACCGCCCCCACCGGTCCATACGTCACCTTTGTTTGTGTTTGTGCACTACTTCCTGTTTGTGTCAGTCCTAAAAGGGGCTGGGGAAAATTGATTCTGATGTGATGCTCTCCCCAAATAATTCTGTAATCAAGACAGAATGATTTGTATTTCAAAGACATTTTTTCTTTAACTTATTGAAAACATGCGCAAGATAAAGAGTTCAGAGTTCGATAAAGGTTCCCACTGCCCTTTTGGACTTCCAGGCTTGGGTCAAGAAATCATAGCTATGAATTAAATGGCTAATGTAATATCAGTTATTTCTTCAGCTAGAAGTTACACCAATATGTAATATTACACCAGTTTCAAACAGAACTCTCGAGCAGGTATTCTGGGTTTTGCCTGACTCGAAGCTCAAAGCACTTTGTGACAATTGAATCATGAGGTGCTTATTGATTCCCGGCCCTGGTCTAAAACTGGAAGATAAATGTTTGTGTATGTTGTTCAGACAAAGAAAGGAAAACGTGTTGGTTTGAGGGACTCATTGAGATTGAACAAACATGACAAATGGATGGAATAATACTAGACATCCATAGAGGGGGAAAAAAAAGATCCAGACAAATATAATACCGGTGTATATTTAAGGTGATTTTGAGTTGGTGTGTTGTGCTGTATAATGTTGTATGGTGTCATCTGTGATGTACGGTGTTTTTGAATGCTGGGTTTGTCAGTAACGGGAAGATCAAGCTACTTTTGATGCGGAAAGAATGAAAAGAAATCATTTGTGTACATGCGCAAAGCCACTGTTTGTCTTCCTTTGGAGTGAAAGTCTTGTTAGTGTTTCTAGCGGTCAGTACGGTCAGCCTTTGACGATTTCTGTTTTCCGTCTGCTGTAGATGCTGGTGACAATAATCAGGTTGGATTTTATATGCTCTGAGTTGGTGTGCTGCTTTGGAGTTGCTGTTCACGTCCTAGTCTGTGATTATTGAGTCGATCTGTGCGTTTTCTTTCTGTTTGTTTAATGATAATTTGTATGTGACGCTTGCCTGTGTGTTTCAGGTGTGATTACATAAACTATACCTGCTACAGCACTCATAATTTACTCTCCATCCCGTCTCATGTCGACTTTGGTAAAAGAGGGAACTCAGGACCTCGGAGGATATTGGTGATGTGTATGACTGCTAATTTTTGTCCAATACTTATTGCCGGATTTTTGTTTTTATTATTGTAGGCTTTTGAATTCAGTAATTGAATTAAACTGTTTAGAGGTCTTAAGTTTCAGTTCATATTTGAATGTTAAAAAAAACTTTTTAAATCAATGACACTGTAATGCATGATTCTCTCCTTAATTCATTATCCTCCTCTTTGTCTCATTCATATGGATGGATGGGTTGTGCACAGATCCAGACCAAAGTCAAATCAGCAGAGAGACAATCTCAGGAAATGCTGTTGAAATGCAGTAGCTCCTCCCTCACTCCTCTCTTATTCTGCCACTGTTTGAGTGAGAGGTTCTAATAATGATTGTTGAACTTGTTTTAATGTTACAAAAATTGTGCGTGTGAAACCTTTTGAAGGTGTCATAATGAATAATTTCTCAAATCCCCTACTTTTTATTTGACCATTTTGGAAAAAAACGTGACATTTCATGCATCAGTTGAATTTTAATTTATTTTGTTTCTCTGTTCATCTTTCATTTATTGTTGCTTTCTTCAGACGTGTGTTAGTATGAGATGTTTTCAGATTGTTTGGCAATATTACCCTTGGGCGCAAATTATGTCGATTGTGCCACTAAAATTTAAAAAATCAGTGGAACTGGTTTTATTTTTTTATTCTTTTAACCAAATTAATGGATTTGATTCATAACTGGTTGGTTAAATGAAATGGATTACATTTTGTTCATAATCTTAAATCCTGTGTAGGTTGTAAGCTTTTTAGACACCATGAAATGGTGTGGTTACAAGTAGCAAGTCTTTAGCCAAAAAAAAGATAAAAAAAGTATTCATCCTTTTCTTTTTAATTTTATAGAGGGATAAGCTCTGTCCCAAGAGAGAGGTGTAGCAATTGCTGAGTGAAATGTTTTGGATGATATTGTAGATGTTCAATGAAAATGCTTAAGGAAGTGGAGGAAAAAAATAAATAAATGATAAAATGATTTGAATCTCTTTGTATTTTTTAGCACCTTAGTTGAAAGTAATTTGTATGTATATAACGGAGTTTCTTTTTTTTTTTAAATGTATATTTAACACAAAGTAGACCACCTGGAAAATTGGTATATCAAGAGTAATTTAAAATGGTTTGTATTGTAAACCCTGTGACTTTCTTTAGCAGCTGCTGCAAACTGTTTTGAACTTAAATACAAGTATTCTGATATAGTCAAGTCACCTTTATTTATATAGCGCTGTTTCCAAGCAGCTTTACAGTGGTCACAGGAAATAAAAATAAAAGTTAAAACAAAAACAAAGTTTGTTTGGCTGTACAGCAGCTCTAAAAGAGCAGGCAATCAATAAAATTGAAAAATATTAAGTGTTGTGTCCCCAACTAAGCAAGCCAGAGGTGACAGCGGCAACCAAAACTCCAGCAGGTGACGGATGAAGAACATAATGGAGAAAAAAACCTTGGTAGAAACCAGGCTCAGTCTGGGGACCAGTTCTCCTCTGGCCAACAGCCAAACAGTCCATGATTATAATATTATTAAAGAGAACTTTAAATAGCTCATTTCCAACAGGGTTCTAAAGGAATGAAGATTATAGCATTTCCAGGAGGATTTTATTTTATTTACCCGATATCGTGAATAGAAATCTACACATCCTCTTTGATGGTTTTACACTAGGTCATTTTGTAATAAAACTATAAATTGACCGCATTCTATTTAATTTAGGAAATGTGAGCAATTGCAATTTTTGGGGGGATTTGTAATTATCTAAAGCTAAATTTACACGTAATGGTTGTCCATGACTGCTTACAAATCCTGAGCGTTGGGTTTTTCATCACGGCTTCAAATCTGTTACGTAACGACTTTAATCTGGTTTGAGTATTACCTCAACGTATCGCGAGATTTACATATTGTGAGCTAGCTGGATGAAGGAGTTCCAAAGGTGGGAACGCGGAGAGAGAGGGAACGAGCGAAAGAGGGAGGAGCGGGGTAAGTTTGTAAACACTGAAATCCTTGGCTGAGGAACAGGTGACACGCAACACATTCGGATTACCTTTTGCATTACAATTAGTGATTTCAAGCGTAGCGGCGCTGGTCTCGCGAATGGTGGAGGTGTCATGAGCACCGTGTATATACACTGCACGAGACGCGACACAATTACAACACTCCCATTAGGATCAGCGACATCTTCTCGTGCTCGCATTGCTGACTCGTTTAATGTAATGGGAGTGTTCTTGTTTTGTCCCTTCGCGTCGATCGCGTGCAGTGTAAACGGGGTGTTACAGCCTGTTGGCTCATGTGTGGTTAGCATTAGCCAGTTAGCTTTAGTGATGGGAAGTCAGACTCGTTTTCGCGAATCGGTTCTTTTGAACAGGTCGCTACAAAGAACCGATTAAACACGGATTCAATAATTATGTGCTGTATCGCGTAATTGTCATCTGAAGTCACTGACTAAATAAATTTGGATCATATTAACTTGAGTTGTTTCGTGCTACTGTAATTAATTATTTCAGTTGTTTAAGAATAAAGCCATTTAGAATCTTACATATCATTTCCCACTTCAGTAAATATATTTGTACGTCTTTTTAAGCTGTCATGTAGTCAAGTCATAAAAATATTCACATTACATTTCATTGTAACATTTATTTTATTCAGCTATTAAAGTAATTTACAAATCAGTTAACTACAAATGCTCGCCGATTCAGTCAGATTTGCGGATGAATCGTTCGATCAGGTTTGTATTTTTGCATTGAAAAGATTCGACTCAAATGAACGATTCATTCAGAAATTGAACATCGCTAAGAACCATTTAAACGAAACACTGCGCGCTCGGAGTTGCGACAAACCTTTCGGCGTTTTATCATGTGGTTAACATGGTTGTTATGGCTTTATTATATCCTAGTAGGGATTGATTTTACTGTGGATTTCTTTCTGAAAATGTCTAGAGAAGAAACGCATGCTAGCCAGGGGTATGGGATGTGTTAGTGTTATAAAGCTGTTGGGTTGAAGCGGGTTTAATTTAGCGGAAATGTTCTTTAAACAGGGATGATCTCAGACAATAGTCAAATGAAAGCGTCTTATCATGTAATCATTATGCAATCAGTTGAACACAGCAGGCCTCTGTGCAGCAATGAAGTATGGATTCCTGTCATCTGTCAAGAGACTGCACAGCATTTCAAATGGAAAGTTTAGGAGGGATACATATTTTAAATGGGGGTTTAGATGATTGTTCAGATTGAATTGGAATTGATAAAATCTTTTAAAAAGTCTGGATCTCATATGATAAGTCATAAACTGTTCTTTCTGAATGATCTTTAGAAGTAACACAGGAAGTAGTTGATCTAAAATGGGAGACGATCGACCTTTTGTCTGCACTGCCCCAGGCTGTGGACAGGTAAGAGCTATTATCTATCATTACTACTCTTAAATTCTTTTCATGCCATTCCTATCCCACTATGTAAGGTATATGTGCAGACCTGATCCTTTAGTCTAAGAGTTTAAGATTTTGGGAACCTCACTTTCTTTTTTTGCCCCTTAATCTTGGTGGAGAGAAATACATTTTTGCATAATACTTGAATTCTGAAATCCCACCAGCTGTTTTAATCCCTGCTTCCACTGGGCAACTGTAAGAGGCTCCCATAGCACTTCATAACTGGATAACATAAGCCGTCATCAAAACAACAGATGGGCTGATATCATCCACTGCATCTCTGTCTCTAGCTTCAGTCTAATTCGAATTAGGACCCTGAATGAGATGCAAACTGACTGAAAACTTTACTGTAGGTTAATGCATGTCTTTGTCAATGTTTCTCTTACATCAGAGGTTCACCAATGAGGACCATTTGGCAGTCCACAAACATAAGCATGAGATGACGCTGAAGTTTGGACAAGCCAGAACAGATACAGTTATTATAGCAGGTTTGTGTCCCCACAGATACATTTCTGTCATTATGTTTGTTCGGTGTGTAAAGGCCTGTTCACACCAAGAATGATAATTATCAAGATAACACACAAACGCAAAATAATATTGACTTTATCGTAAGCCTGTGCTGATGTCCTCTGTAGTTTCAGCAGTCTTCAAGATCATTACAAATAACACGGATCTAATAAACTTGGGTACGGCATGTATGTAGACTGTACAGTACGATGAAGTTAGTATAGAAGAATAAAACATCAAGCATGTGCTTGTGGTAAATAAATAGAGCAAGTGAATGACACTTTGGCAATTGTGGTTTTTAATGTGCGCTGGAAAAAAAAGAGGAGAATATGAATGGGGTTATGGCTAGAGATAAGAGGCCAGCTTGGCCTACCAACTTTGCAAATGGAGCTTGAGGCAAGTAGCTTTAGATTTCAGAGCCATATAGAGTTTGTCAATATGACATTTCATTTTCTGAGTGTCAGAAATTTAGCCTCATCATTCCATAGTGTGTTTGCTGCTTCAGTCTACATCTATGGGCAATAAAAACGCATTATTACAGGCTGTCTATGGTTGCTAGACTGTGACAACAGCCGTCTTAGAACCTCTCTCACTATACTACGTAGGACCACAGAAATTGCCACGTTTGGTCATCTTTTGTCTGGGACAGGCATTGTTGGGGAAGCCACTGTGGCTTTTTTCATACATGACTTGCACCTCAGAGCGTGCAGACGAAATGCAGTAAAAGCTGTCATGTCCTCTTGTGTTCATGTGCTTGGTGTTTGGGTGCACAGTCCTGGGAGATCATTTATACTAAATCATTTTGGTGATGGACATTGGCTCAGGCTTATTGGAATGACTCAAAAAACAGTTTTTTGTTGCACATTGAAGAATTTATTCTTTAAATGTGTTTCCATCATAGTAAACGCGCATATCATCTTATCTGATCAAAATAGTTTCGCCTCCAATGAGCACATACATTTTTTTTAATGCATATTGTTAGGACTCAAGAATTAAAGTGTCAGATGATAACTTTAAAGCATGCCTATACAGTATATAGAATATTTTCTTGCACTAGTATGGATGCTAATATAGATATAGTTATCATTCTTTAAACAGGCTTTTATAGTTGTAGACGTCCCTGTTCTATTTGAACTACATCGATTTTTTTAAAAATGTTATCATTATAGTAAATGCTCTGAGTGTGAATGTGCCCTTATGTTTAAGTATAATTTTTTTAATGTTTGTATATGCTTTTGTCTATATCGTAATTGTACACTTGATTTTATTACAAAACAATAGTAATTAAGCAGTTTCACACAATCAAGCTTTTTGTTGTACTAAATTTGAGCCTGGTTGTGATTTGGTTGTTAATATAAATTTTAAAGAAACTTGTGTTTATTGTAGTTATTTATATTTTATATGTATATATATTTTATGATGTACATTTTTACAACAATTAACATTTGACTGTGTGTGTGTGTGTGTGTGTGTGTGTGTGTGTGCAGATCAGACACCCACTCCCACCCGATTTCTTAAGAATTGTGAGGAGGTGGGTTTGTTTAGTGAGCTGGCTGGCTCTTTCGAGCAAGATCTTCGTAAAACACAGGAGGAGGAGGAGCGGAGAATTAAGGGCACGGTAAGATTTCAAATAAGGAAAGTGTTAATTATCCAAGGTTATCATATTATATGCTTTGTTTGACTTTTTTTTTTGTTGAATGATTTTAATATCTTGTAACTTGCCCTCAAAGCTTCCAGCTCTACAGACACCCCCAGAGGTTAAAGAGAGGGAGGGTCCTCTTGAAATTGACTCCTCCCCTCCCGACAGCCCTGACTCCACCTCCAGCATGACAAACAGCAAAGATGCAGTTTCCATGGCAAAGGAGCCTATTGCCTTGAGGAAAGCCAAGGTGAATTGATTTTGCAACAAGACTTTAGTATTTACAGTGCAGGGTGTGTTTGTTTTTTCTAGTGCAGCATATAATGTCATGTAACTTTTACAGGATGTTCCTCCACGAACTGCCGCAAGTTCCACACCTACACCAACCATAGTGCGCCCAGGCTCGCTCCCACTTCACCCGGGATTCGACTCTATGAACCCAACTCAGCCCTCTCCCACCTCTGTTATCACCAGGACCCCTCCATCAAACAGACTCAGGTACACTCGTGTCAAAAAAGTTGTGTCTAGGGCTGTCATGATTCCTCTATTAAATTCAAGTACTCGATTTAAAAAAAAAAATTTTGATTGCAATTTGCCTGTATTGACTAACCAGAAAAATACAGGAAGTGGAGCATTCAGCAGATTAGAATCCATGAACTGCGTTATTGAACCATTTTCAAAGGCTGCACGGTATATTCAAACAACTTAAGAATCCTAATATAGCATGGTGCAATTGGAAAATCACAAAGGCTGTGATTCCGATGAATAATTATATGTGCTGCGGGTTTCAGAGTGAAGCACAACGCTTGAATTATTTGCATGTGTGTTTCTTCCGTCTGCCGTTCCGTTCACAGTAAATGCTGCTCCACACAAACTCAGTCTTTCCACTCATGCGGTCTTTGTTTGGGTTTCCAATCATGTGCATTTGAGAAGACACGCTTTGTGCTTCATGCTAAGTGTTGCACTCTTCTAATTTAAATGTGTGGAGCGCATCTCAAATCTCTGCATATACTGTGAGTTTGGGTTGCTTATGACGTTCATCTGTGTGCTGTTTCACCAGATTTCTAATGTAAACCATTTCTAAATATGTTGTTCACAATTTCAAAATGTCATTTATATCGTAAAGAAGTGTCCAAATATTAAAGATTAAGTGTACATTTGAATTTAAATGTTGTTTGGACTATATTAAGCAAGGACCTGATCATGCGGTATGTGTAACAACAACAATCACCAGGCAGTTGATATAATACTCTATGTACAGAAGTTGACATAATTACACAAGGTGAAAAAACATATCACTACTGTATGGCCAGATGATATACAAACTATGTTGCTTGTCTGGATAAAGCAGCAGCTTCTCAGTGGTGAAGTTTTGATTGATGTATATTGTAATCAAGGTAAATATGATGGAAGTTACGTACTGGAGTTGTACAGTAAGCATGCGTGGTTCCATTATATTGATGCACAAACAAACCGTTAATGTGTTCTCGATGCACTGATCATGCATTGTATTACACACAGACACATTTCGGTACAATCACATTGTTTCCACACACATTCAGGACAATGTTATGCGTGTGTTGCTGTGTTTAGTAACATCCGTGTACTGTAGTAGGCATATAATGCAGTCAGGAAAAGGCGGTTGGTGTAGGCTATTTTTTTCTTTCTTTTTTTGTATTCTCCATTTGGTCTTTGGTCTGTTCAGTATCGCAATTATAATGTCTAAAATGTGAACAAACTGTAAAAAGCCCATAACAAGTTATTTGCTTTTGCACTGTGCCCATATTGTACACCGAAGTTTTTTGTGTGGATGCGATTTTTAGTTATGATTAAATATTGTAATCTATTGATAGATCTCTCATTTTAATTTGTATTGCTTATTTGGATCCATTTTTATTACCACAAAAAATGATCCGATTGTGAAAATAATTGATAGATTACTCTGTTATCGAAACAATAATTTGTGACAGCAGTAGTTGCATCCCATTTTCATACATTTTGGGTGTTGTTCCACTCAAATAAATAGCTAGCCTGAGCTTTTGATGGGTTGTTGATGCTCAGCAGAGAAGATTCACTTCTTTGAGTTGAAACTTTTAATTTGCATGAGTCATTTCAGTGTTGTTCACACCTCTGATTCCTCACCCTTTCTGAGGAAAAATGTCCTAAAATAGTACCTCTCTAACTCTCTTTTCAGCTCGCCGTCTGGTTCTTTTCCTATGCTGATGCAACTTCCAAATGGTCAGACTGTTCCTCTGCTGCCCAGTCCAGGGCAGACTTCAGTCATATCGGTATGGAGATCTCACAAACGTATGATTAATAATCTGTAATTTAACAAGTCAGCCCTTTATTCATTTTGTTTCTATATATTTTTAGCTTTTTATGTTATTATAGTTTAAGATTAACTTTAATAATGTGTAGAAAATTCTTCAATGCGGTTCAAGACAATTACAAAATGACCTGCTTTTCTTTTTACATACATAGTTATTTAGCTTAAATATTTGTGTAATAGCTTGTCACCCTTTTGGAAGAATGTGTTCTTGCACTCTGTGCTTTTTTTTTTTAGCAGCCTTTTTTTTTAGCTTGCACAATCAGCATATCAGGTTAAAAATAGTTCAACATTTATGCGTTCTGCTGCTCCCCGTCCAGCTGTTTTTGAATGCAAGAATACATTCGATGTGAACAGTCCTGCTGAACACAACCCTACATCATTTTAATAATACAGACAGTCTTGTTTTACACCACTGTCTAGACAATACTTGTGAAAACTTTGCACAGATATATATTGCTCCTAAATCAAAATAACAGTAATTGATTATACTGTATCTGTGATTTACATTTTCAGCAGCATGACCTTCAAAACAAGTACACATCTGTTTTCGTGTTTGTCTATTTTTTTTGTTTACAGTATGTTAAACTTGTTGCTGTGTGTGTGTGTGTGTGTGTGTGTGGATACATATAGCTTGCCAGATCATCAAACACAGTGCCCAATATCCCAGGGATTCCTGGCCCTCCTATTGGTGGAAGCAGCAGTGGCTCCTCCTCTCCGTCTGGATACAGTACACACTCTGATGCCAAGACGGTGAGAATGAGCACACGTACACCCACGCTATCACATGTAGCATTTACATAGGTATAAATGCTTAACAACGGGCTTATTATGTAATCATAATGAACTTACTACACAAATGTAACACACAGGTTTTGAGCGTTAATTTACACGCTGTGGTGTTTCCTTGTGTTTGTGTATGGGATCTGTCTCCATCTAGAGGCTAAAAGCAGCACTATCTCAGCAGAGTCCTAGTGGACCAGCACCAATACAAAAAACAGATCACACTGAGACACCATCACCTGCTCAACCACAGGTGCTCACAGACACCTCATGCCTGTGTTACATATATGCTAGTATTTGCCTGTTCTTTAAGAGAGTTTGTGACGCTTAAAAAAGGTTCAATTCATGGGTTTAAAGGGGATATGTCATGGTAAATAAGCTCAACTGCTAAAATATTATGTCAGTATACACTTTAACTGCTGACATATGCTTAACTTCTCAATGTATCTGACAGCCCAAGCAATATCTTGTAGGTATCCCCTGCTCCCCCAAAAGGTGGCCGTAGACGACGGGGAGCAGATATTGAACCGGATGAGCGCAGGCGCCGCTTTCTCGAACGGAACAGAGCTGCTGCTTCACGTTGCCGGCAAAAGCGGAAAGTGTGGGTTAGTGCCCTGGAGAAGCGCGCCGAGGAGTTAGCTACTGCTAACGTCACGCTCACTGTGAGTCATACAGACAGAGTGAAAAGATACAGGAAATAAGATGCCTTTTGATGCCCTATGAAAGTTGTTGAAATGTGCACTATGGTTGAAATATCTAGAAAGGACACATTACATAAAAGACTTTTAAAGACTTTTATACTGTTACCAAAAGTTTTATTTTTAAATAATGCAGTTCTATTAAATGTTTTATTCATCATCACAATTCAGCAACAAAACCATTCAGCACAACCATTTTCAGCTGTGATCCTAATAAGAAATGTTTCTTCAGCTGCAAAAGGATCATGTGACACTGAAGACTGGAGTAATGATGATGAAAATTCAGCTTGACCATCAGAGGAATACATTACATTTTAAAATACAGTAATACCTCGGTTTACGAGTTTAATTCGTTCCAAGAGCGGCTCGTAACTCTAAATTCTCGTACACCAAAACAATTTTCCCCATAAGAATGCACTAAAAATCAATTGATTCGTTTCACACAATCATAAATGCCCATTTTAAATATCTTTTTGGTTTTACCCTATTAATTACAGATAAAATTATAACCGTTAAGATCTCATATAAATACTAATTAATAATTGACAATTAAACTCTATAAATACTTAACAATTTACTGTATCGCGCACTTTACCTTTGAGTAGCGTCGCTGCTTGTGAGATGGAGAGGAGAGGAGAGGAGGGGGAGGGCGGAGCGGGGTGGGGTGTTACTGCTTAGAGGGAAGATTTCGTACTTTATTCATCTTGAGGGTCATTGTCTATATGCTGTACTGTACGTATATTTTTCACTATGTGAACAATAACGATCACAATTAATGTTAACAACAGGAGGTAAAACTGCTGTAAATCACTTATAAAAGTATGCGCTGTGATGAATGATGCAACTAAACCGAGTGACGCTGAGGGAATGAACGAGTGAAGGGGTGATAGGCTTTATGAGAGGCTGTCGTTAGGATATTTCCAGTGAAGATGCTGAGCGTTAGGACTTTTCCACACAAAAATGTGCGTGGGCAAGGGAATATTTTCCTCGCACACCGATTTGACTTTCCATGCTCGTACACCGATTTGCTCGTAAACCGAGGTTTTACTGTACGGTAAAATAAAACTTATAGTGTAGTATTTCACAACATCAGTTTTTTTGTATTGCTTATTTGGATCCATTTTTATTACCACAAAAAATGAGACGATTGTGAAAATAATTGATAGATTACTCTGTTATCGAAAACAATAATTTGTGACGGCAGTAGTTGCATCCCATTTTCATACATTTTGGGTGTTGTTCCACTCAAATAAATTGCTAGCCTGAGCTTTTGATGGGTTGTGTTGATGCTCAGCAGAGAAGATTCACTTCTTTGAGTTGAAACTTTTAATTTGCATGAGTCATTTCAGTGTTGTTCACACCTCTTCTAAAATCAAAGATAAAAAAAAAAAAAAACTTTAAAGTAGTCTTGGGCCCTGTTTATACCTGGTAACATTTTGGTTAAACGGACCACAACTAGACGAGGAACACTCCTGTTTACACCTGGTGTTTTAATCCATCTCTTCTGTCCACTTTCAACCACTTTTTTCCTGTTTTCTTCGATGGGAGTAGCTATGGGCGGATAATGTATGAATTTTTTTTAAAGATCCTTCTATCTAATGGATGAAATATGCTCACGCAATTTACATATGAACACGAAAGGAGACTATGGAAAAATATAACGTTTCATCGGACTGAAAGTGGTTGAAAGTGAACGAGCTTAAAACGTTTTCGACCTCGTTTACACCTGTATTTAGCATCGTCCACTTGTGAGCCAGTCGACCAAAATGCATCTTAATGCCGGGTGTAAACAGGGCCTTGCTAAGCCCAAACTTTTGAACAGTAGGTTTATATTTTTGATCATGCCAGTGTTGTTGTTGTGTACATGTGCTTGACAGGGTGAAGTGTCCCTGTTGAGGACTGAGGTGACACGGCTGAAGGAGCTGCTGTTAGCCCATAAGGACTGCCCTGTTACTGCCATGCAGAAAAAAGCATATCTTGGTAAGATATGCCCACAGATTATATTTACATGTCATAAATCCTCAGTGCGTAACATTCATCTCTTTTTAGCTGCAGGAGTAGATGAGAGTTCAGTGTCGGCGTTGGTGATGCCCGTGTCGGTCCCGGCCCCGGTGTCTGTTAACGGTCTGAGTGTGCGTGCGGCAGAGGCGGTTGCTGTTTTAGCAGGAATGGGCTCGGGTCAATGGAGTAACACGACTGGAGATGCTTCCTCCCAATCACAGCCCACATCCAGATGATGAGCCTGTCGTTCAGCCAATAAGAACTAAATACACTTTGAGTCTTTCAAAGGAACGAATCCCCATTTCCCCTCAACTTTCAGTCACGGCGTGTTTGTAAATCCTCTCATGTGACAAATGGGAACCAATGTTACCACATTTTTGGACACACCCTGCTCACCCGTAGCTTATCACAGACTCTCTCCGGGCGACGTCATAGAATGCTGTCAGACTGCACAGACTAGAAAGCACTGCAGTGGAAATGAATTCTCTTCTGTCATCTCTATAAAATACACACTTATCTAAACTTGTATAGGTCTTCTCACTAATGCATTCAATTGATATTTGTCTCGTTTGCAGATATTTTTAATTATTTTGCATTTTATTCAATGGTTTTTCTAATATAATGATTCGTTGCATGATCCTGGCCACATTAGAAAGATGATTACTACACTATGCAGATAAGTTTAACACCTACTTTCTCAGTCTCTCTTGGTGACGCTTTCTCACACATACTTGCTCTCATCATTTCTCACGGTTTCCTTTTCCTCTTTCTTCCTCTCTGACTTAATTTTATTGTGGTATCTAAAGTGATTTCTCTCAGGTCTGTGCTTCTGTGGCTGTTTTGGTGAAGACCGTGTCTCATATTAGCGTAAACTGGCGCTGCAGATTGGACTCACAAAAGCTTAGGAATGGAGAGAAAATATATTTTTATATTTGAATATTGTTATGAGTTTGTCTGCATTTTGCAATATATATGGATGTAACGGGTAGCGTAACCATGTGGACATGTTTTAGATCAGTATGATTATGATATGCTCTGCTGAATTGTAGGTATCATTAACCAAAATACATAAATCCTTCTGCATTAGAGGTTAGACCCTAAAGTTTAAGTGCATCTGGTCTCAAACAGGGAACATGTGCACACAAAAACTCACACGTAATGGCTCTTGTGCTTGCATTTTGTGAATGTACAGTAGTTAACTAACCCAGCTATGAATGTGAAGTCTCGTTTCAAAATGGCTGAATTGCTTTTGAGCAAAGTTGAGTCTTAGAAAGCTGTTATAGAAATAAAACATTATTTCTTTTTTGGGGCCTGAAAGACTCGCACTTGGTCACTAAATGAATTTCATCTGTTGCACATAACTAACGTAACTTAAGCTCCATTAAACCATTCATTCCTGATCATTTTTTCAATAGGATAATAATCTGCATTAGTTTGTTTTAATACAGTATTTAAACGTTGAATGTTGCTTTTGTTTTTTTAATGATGGTTATGCTATGAAGTCATGATTGTGAGAAAAAGTCAAAATTGTTATAAAGTCGTAGTTATAATCGTATTATGATTTTATGTGTGTATATATATATATATATATATATATATATATATATATATATATATATATATATATTTTTTTTTTTTTTTTTTTTCACACATTATATTAAAATTGACGACAACTTTAGTAGTTAAGACTGTCTCATAATATTAACTTCTCAGTCATCTCAAATATCACTTTTAATGTCATAAGTATGACTTTTATTTTATGATTTACCAAAGTTTTTTTTTTTTCATATGTGGAGGAAAAATTTTGGACGAATTTATAATTTCTCCTTTCATAATTTGTTTTGACTAGTTTGTAGACTATTCAGGCTTTATTTAAATGATTCAACCAGCCATATCAGTTTCTGTCATTGACCTTTTTTGCATCTGCATTTATCATATTTGGATGTAGAACGTACTGCTTTCCACAGTGTGTATAACTCACTGATCCCAAATTGTGTAACGTGTCGGTGAAGCCCTAAAACTAGAGCTGTAAATACGAAATGAGTGTCAACATACAAACATTGCTTACTGTATGATATTGACTAACTAAAACAGTCCTTAAGATATGTTATAATTAAACATTGATGGAACTCTAGCCTCTTGTACATTTTAATGAGATGCTGATTTTTATCATCTTGTTTTGAAGGTGTTATATTCCTCTGTGTATATAGAAGTGGTACGGTGGGACTTGTGTGCGTGACTTTGTGTATATGGAATAGCTTGAATGAGGTGCATATGCATTGTTGATGTGTGAGCAATATATTATAAAGCTTGTGTAATGCCTTTAAGTTTGAGAGTCTAAATGATGTTTAATGATATTCACACAGTGTTCCTGAATTAACATTTTATAATCACCCCTTCAATGCAACTCTATCCTAATCCCCACCCTTATCTCTGTAAAACAAATCGACCTTAAACTGTAAAATGAGATCACACTGGTTGGTTAGTTGGGTTGATTTACCAGGAAACAGCGTAAAAACAGCAATTGAAACTTTAATGCAATTCTAATGTTAAAAATATGTGAAAATGGTAAAAATGTTAATTGGCTGATGGTGAGTTTAAAAAAAGCTTTAATGGGACATTTCTTGCACTTTTATAGTAAAATGCTATTAAATGTACAGGTTTTGGATTTAAGGACAATTAATTTGTAGAACACAAGTCATCTGATTTACAGAGTAAAACTGTAAATTAGTATTCCTAAATTTCCCTGACACTTAATATTTAATGTTTTTAAAAAATCAATTTCTTCTAGGTGTTATGTTTTAAGTTGTGTGCGTTATGGTTTTATTTTACATCATATGTTGTTACATTTTTGTTTATTGCACTATTTTGGCGCCTTGTGTTAGCATGATGTTTTTTATTTGTGTGTACACCTTCTATATTTTCTTATTTTCCTCCGCTTGTGGAAAAGATACTTGAGAGAAACTTTGATTCATCATGTGCCTCTTTTTATCAGTTGTGTTTTTATGGTGGTTGTCGTTTTTATAAAAGGTTCCAAACCGATTAGTACTTTGGTATATTAACATTATACCAATAATGAAATCCCTCTCTTTTCCAAACTGTAAAACTTAATGTTGTTATTGTATTTTTAAGGTTTAGGTTTTTACCATAAATGTCACAGATTATTTTTTTTGTGTGTATGAGTAAAAGAAGAAAAAAAAAGGAATAGTTAACCCCAAAATCTAATTATGCTATTATTTTTACACCCGGGTGTCGTCTTTAGTGATTTTATATGTATTGTATGCATAGACTAGGTTAACTATTATCTTTTCTTGTATGGAAAAGATCTGCATGAAGCTTCTGTGAAATGTCTCCTGTTGGTTTTCACGAAAGAAGCGAACCTGTGGATTTAAAACGACACAAAAGTGAGTAAATAATGAATAAATAAAGTAAAGAATTTCATTGCTGTTCGTGATATTGCACTAGATAAAGATTCTCTCTCACCACAGCAGAGGGAGCAAAATCGCCACGGCTTCTGACCACAGGCTCAGACTCCTCATCCCGAGCCCTGGTCATGTGACTCGTGCCATCGGTTGGGATTTCTCTCTCGGCATGGCGGAGATGATGGAGCTTGGTCTGCTGTCTAATACCATTTGTTATTCACTGTGAGGAGGACACGGGCTTTTTTGTCGTCGGTAAACCGTTAAGCGCCGTTCTTCCCCCCCGGTGTCTGGCCATAATGGCGGAGCGCGGTGTGGATGTGTCCGCTCTCCCTCAAGAGGTCCGGGAGCAGCTCGCTGAGCTGGACCTGGAGCTGTCGGAGGGTAAGCCTTTTAACAACACGGACTTTTTCTCTCTTGTTTGAATAGATATGTGTTGTTTTGACAAGCTCAGTCGTGCATCCTCAATAACAGCATCCACGCACAGGTTCCGCGCTGATGATGATGCTTCAATGTCGCCGCCGCCGCTCGCGGAAACATACTGACCTCTTTTTCAGGATCTCACTGGTTCAACATCGCATTTATCTGCGTTAAACGTCTATTCAGCTTCGTTTTTCCCTTTAAATGTCCTGACATTGTTCTAATATGTGCCCTTGTTTACTGTTATGTTGTGCAAATCAAAAATACCGAGTCTGTGAAGCTCTGGACGTATGTGATTATTTATAGGCCATGGTTATTCTGCATATGTTCTCCTCATATTTACAGACTTCATCAGCTAGTAGTATTCAGTGTCATTTGTATAGTCTTTAATGTCTATGGAATTGATGTTCAAAATATGTAAAGTGGTTTAAAAACAATAGCTTCAGTAATACATTGTATATATTGCTGTTATTATAATGATTGTACGGTTTATGAGTAAGCTAACATTTATTTCAATGGTCAATGCTTTATTAACGATTGTGCGGCTGGACACTCGGACAGTGCTATTAATAGACCGACACTAATTTTTCCTCCATAAACAATCAACACCCATAGGCTATAAGATTCAATGAGAGGTCAGGTATGGCAAGCCGGAGTAACATTTACTATCAAGGTATTAGTTCTTATTTCATGGGCTTAAATTAGTTAAGAATTAGTTCAGAAATTAGTTCATCTTTAATGAAAGAAATGCAGGTAACACAGAAGTGGGCTGTCAATATCCCAACCACAGACTTTTATAGAAGTCTCTGATAAAAATGTGTAGTTTATGTCCAGGAAGTATAGTGTCTAAAGATTAGTCAGTTGCAAATTTGACGAAGATACTAATCATTATTAAATTACTTGTAATAAATATTACAATAAAAACAGAGTCTAAGGAATAAATGTTTAAATAGCTTGCCATAGGACATGTAATTTGCTCACTCAAACAATAGAACTTGGTATAGAGTGGCCTGGTGTCACCTGTGAAACTTTTTTTTAATGAATAGCATCAATGTAATGCAGTATATACTCACATATAAAATTGATATTAATAAATTATGACTCTTTATTCAACATTTCAAATGTTCTCCAGCCTGAATGCCGTTTCTGAACCTCTGCTGATGAGAAATACATTACAATACAATACAAGAATTGGAACACAGTTATGTGTGTGTGTGGTTGTTTACATTTTAGTGTGCCGTTATTGTCATTGTGATTCACTGCAGAAGGGGTTCGGTTTGTTGGTGAGTGTGTTTAGTCATCCTTATGTGTTATATAAGCCTTTCAGCAGTGGTGTGTGAAAGATTCAGAAGAGCAAAACAATATCTTAAATGGCCTTACCCAAGTATAAAATGATATTCTCATTAATCTCTGCACCAGAGAATTGTTTGGCATAACAGCTGATCTGCCATCAGTGCAGCTTGGATTGATTCTCAGTATGTCTCCCACACAGCAAATCAAGAGAACACCTGGAGGCAGATTACAAATGATGTTTGCTTTTGGCCTCACTATGTTTTGCTGATGTACATTTGGATTTCATGGCAGTTGTGAACATCATCTAGTGTCCTTGCTGCTGCAATTTTGCAAACACACTCCCACCTTTTTCCTTCTTTCTTTGGTTTTCTTTTAAGTATTTGTTATATTTCCAAACGTTTGGCACCTGAACCATCTCATATATATATATATATATATATATATATAGGACATAAGATATGGGCGTGACGGACGTGTATATATGTATATATATATATACACACATATAAATATATATGAAATATATGCATATATTTGTTTCTCAAAGCCCACAATGCAGTCCTGGCACAGCTCGCAGTCTCCACCTACAGTCCTCACTTTTTGGCTCTTATACAGGATGCAGCTCTTAGAATACAATTAATTCCGTTAGAAAAATGGTTGTGATGTATATGAGCGTATGTTTAGCGTCACGCCCATATCTTATGTCCTTAGCATTGAAGACTGTATAGGTGACAGCTCAAAGAAAATGTCACAGAATACTCTTATTTCAATCTTTGAAGGACCAGTGGGAGTTGTAAACCTCTTTAGTGATGGCTGCCTCCAGTTCAGTTCTTCTGATGATTTTTGTTTGGGTTCAGACATAGTCAAAGTGTATTTATGGCCATAGACTGCTATTATTTCTTGCCTGCTGAGATGAAATGAGAGGTTTTTATTGTTTTAATAGCAGAATAATGTGTTATGACAACATTAACACATTTAGATGAATAGTAACAGTTTTTTACTGTACTGTAAAGATTGATTGGTTACCATGCAATTGCTTTGGATCAGGGTTATAGTTAACTTGGGGGGGGGGGGGGGGGGTGTAACAATAAACACTAATCCAATATTTTAATAAAAAAATAAAATAGCATTTAAATTAAGACTAATACAACAGTTTTGGATGGCATGAATAATTATTTTATAATTCTCTCTCTCTTTCTCTGGGGAAGTGCATTTACTCCCCCCCCCCCCCCCCCCCACTTTTTTTACTTCTGTAAAACAAAGTGAGATATAGGAGATTATATAATGATAAATTGGACTAAAATATGATAATTCTTTTTATAAATGTGTATTTTGTGTAGAAATCCTACTGCTTAAATAGCCTTATTATTCAATAAAATTTTTATATTGTTATTCATTATTCAATATTCAGAAAAATGTCTTTATTGACCTCTGTAAATTATACAAATTAAGGCATATACTCTACTATTAAGTACACATTTGTTCAAATATTAAAGAATGCATAGAAATGCATGCATTTGTTTACAGTACCAGGATGAGTCTACAGAGACTGTACCATCAGCACATATGAGTTATTTGTAATGAACGTGTGTTGTGAATGAAAGAGTTTGTCCCTGTCCCTGTGTGTGTGTCTTCGTGACAGAGGAAGTGGGGTGGAGATAGGAGGTTTTGACACACACACACACACAATGAGCACCATTGAAAGCATCAGGGCTGAGCAGTCGTGATCTCTCCTTGAATTCCCAGCACATACTCAGACGCTTTTATGCACTTAAGCTGATCAAATGAGCTGTGTGTGTGGAAATCCTCTTCCATAGCTGGTCAGCATATCCTTAAACCAAAGAGGCTCGGACCAACTGTATAATGTCTGATTGTGTGCATCTGTTCAGGTATCCTCACTGCCTTAAGCACTGTAGGAGGACAGGCAGGTTTTCTGAGTTGCTAAGAAAAAGACAGAGAGAGACCGAGTGGGAGAGAGAGACCTAGGGACAAAACAGAAAGAGAGAGATTACTTTAATCTAGGTCACAGAGCATCGGGAAGCAAATACACTCATTTACCCATGATTCACAGCAAGCTTTTTTAACATGTTGCACTGTCTCTCCCATTATCTTCTCTCTCTTTTTCCTCTTTCCCACCATGTTATTGCTTATTTTTCCTTAAAAGCAAACAAACAAACTTCTGGTTTGCCTCGCTAGCTCACTCTCAAGTGGACACCACATAGGATATGTTAATAGTTAATATCTTTTGCAATGCTTGCGATATGGGTTCTTCGGTAACTGAATTATTCACCGGTCTGTGATGGACATCAGGCTCACAAAAAGAAGAGATGCACACTTTATTTCTGGTAGACACTCGTTCATTCAGTCAGCAGAGCTTTTCCAAACTGCTCGTTGGATCTTAAATATCTCTCTCATAACACTTGCCACTCAGGCAACACTTAACTAGAGCTTATGTGACTGAAAATGATATGAATAATTCATTTGCATATTATAATTCTGTTATTCTCGGCTATGTTAATGTATTATGTTTGAAAGTTGCAGAATTGAAGATGCTCTTGATGCAGTCTGGAGTTCTAAGTAACAGAAATTACCATAATTTTGGACATACCATTTTATATTTTTTGAAGTACATATGTAAATACCTTATGAATATTTGTAGCAATCATTCATGGTGCATATCAAAGATTTGATTTGTGCATTGCATCTGATAAAGGACTAAATGTAAATGTAAAATGGATGCTAATAACAAGATGTTGGTAGCAAACTGTCTGAGTAATGACAAATGCAGTTTAATGGCACAGACATTTTTATGGTAACTCTATTACCCGCATGAGTATTAAAGATTGTTAGCACAAGTGGAACGCAAGAGCATACATTTGACGTTTCTGGTCTTACATTCACATGACAGTTTTATTGTGGCTAAAATGATACATAAAACATGCGTAAATAATTTCTTATCTGAATAGGATTTTGTGTTGTTTTGGTATGTATATGTGCGAGTATTTGGGTGGGTTGTATTTAGAGTCATAGTTGCTATGGTAACAGGAGAGTTTGCCTTAGGCTGTTCTCATTCATAACGAATAAAGCTAAAAGCATTAAGAAGCACATATGCCACAAGAACAGCTAAAATCCAACAGCATGACATTAAAACTTTAAAACGTATGACCTTTATTAGAGGGCTGTTGAAAGATCTAGTATGTAAATATTAAAGACAATGTGAATTCCTTCACAAATCTTGGGTTGTGATTGTTTGCCAGAGTGTAACTATGTGGTTGCAAAAGTGTTGATTGTTTTTTGGCATGTTACTGGGTGGTTGTTCTGGGCGGTGTCTAGGTGGTTGCTTACTGGCCCAAGTTAAGTCTTTGTGATATTATGGTCCCTATATAAATGTGTTTGTGTGTGTGTATATATACACATATTTATACAGTTACACCTCGAGATACGAGCATCACTACATATGAGTATTCCAAGATATGAGCAAGCCTTCGGGCAGTTTTTTGCTTCTAGATGTGAGTAAATATTCGAGATGGAAGCACGCGTTGTGACACCGATGCCGACGTACGTTTACTTCGTCAAAAACAAATCGAAAAAAGCAAAACAATAATAGAAAATAGAAAAGTTTAAAAAAAATACATACCGGTAAGCTAAGTTTAGTTATGGGTTAGGGTTAGTTATTCAGTTAAATTTACGTAAGTTACGTAGTGTTCGTGTAAGTTATGATACGGAATCAAGTGTCTGTGTACCAACCCCCCTTCCTCCCTCCTCCACACCTGCCGCTACTATCTGTTAAAACGTATGATTAAAAACACATTTTATTTGATATCACACGAATCCTTATACTGTATACATGTACCATAATTGTGTGTGTCTCTCTAAACCAGGGGTGCCCACACTTTTTTGGCATGTGAGCTACTTATAAAATGACCAAGTCAAAATGATTTACCTACTACATATGCTGCTTCACATTTCCCTTCTTCGGTATAGCGATGTATAGCGAAAATGACATAGTGGAAAAAAAAGTCTGCCTCCCACTCCGTATGGAAGTGGTAAGTTTTTGACTTCTTACTTTGTCCAGCTCCCCCACTCATTTTTATACCATTTCTTAAGTTTAAAAGAAATAAATTGGAGGCTATTTCTGTCAGGTGTGGGTGAAAGGAATGTTACGAGGACTCAATGATGCACGAGATAATGGGAATTTATTGTTACAAATGAAAAATAAAACAGAACAAAAACCACCCCGAGGGGGAAAACAGGACTAGAACATAAACTGGACTAGAAACTAGCCTTGACAGAAACTTGACAGGAGACAGGATCACACAGCCATATAACGACGAGAAACCAGCACAAGACAACAGACACGGATAGATTAAGTACACACATGAGGAACGGTAATTGATGAGAACACAGCTGGGGAAAATCAAAGTTAAGCAGGGAAACAAGGTGGGAGGGTTACACATTGACGAGACAAACACGCAGCCAATGCGAATCGCCCGTGTGATAACGAAACAAAGACGCATCACAAAAACACAACACTGCACACAGACCCGAGAGAAACCACGCCCACTCACAAAACAGAGCTCACGAAAACGAGGAAGCACTCGGCTCGCGAGCTCAGGACAAGGATGAACACACGAGTTATGAATGCCCGAATCCCGATCCAAAATTGAAACTGAACCAGACCAAAGTATCGGGACCGGACATCATAACTCGCACTAAAGACGTCACACAGACAAGCGTGCACGCGACTCGAAGCCGCGCGCATGCACACATAACTCGAGACATTACGGTAGTGTCAGAGCTCCGCCACAACAACAAGAGATTACTAGACCGAATGTGGCAGAACCCTGACAATTTCACTATAGTTCAGTAGCACTTGGCACCGTTGTGCGAGTGTTGACCCATGTGTCAGAAAAGGTCAGATGTCAGACTGGCTGTCCTGTACATGAAACATTTCATAGTGAGGATGGATGATGGGCTGACGTCTACTTTATTAATTCCATGCGATCTACTCACACTACCTTTGCGATCGACCGGTAGATCGCAATCAACGTATTGGACACCCCTGCTCTAAACCAATAAAAAATAGTTTTTTTTCCATTGTTACGGATCTGGAATGAATTTGTTTTCTATTATTTCTTATGGGAAAATATGATTCTAGATACAAGTAATTCGAGTTACGAGCTCCGCCCTGGAACGGATTTTGCTTGTATCTTGAGGTATTACTGTATTTGCTTCTTTTTTTTAATTGTCTGCCAGGAAAAAAGACTGTGACCTGTCCTCAACGAGACAATTGATTTGTGGTAATATGTATGTTCAAAGTATAAATAATGTACCAAAATGTAATGTTTAGGGGATAGTTACCCCCAAATAAAATATAATTGTAGCATATGTGCATAAAGACTAATATTAAGACTGTGACAGTCTTGTCACATTGTTCACATCCGGGTCCTTTCTATGTATCTTCCAGGTCCTTCACGCACCTGTCTATAGCTAATCACTTACCTTAAGTCTCGTCAGCTGTTTCCCATCCATGCAACCCTCTCGTATTCCCATGTCATTATCAATCGTTGATTCTGTTTGACGTTAGGTTTCCCATGTGTGTGGATGGTGTTTCCTCCAGTGTTCTTCCAAGTTTTCACTATAAGAGTGCCGTTTCTGTAATAGTTAAAGTCTTTTGTTTTCTCGAGTTTTGAATAAAGCACGTTTGTTTGGTATCCTGCTGTTCTCTGTGCTTCCTGCATCGCACACCAGCACCCACGCTAACAAAGACCATTAGGCTATTTATTTATTTTTGCATTATTTTCAGGAAAATTACATGCATTTTACCACAAATTTGTATGACTGTAGACCTTCTGTTATTGTCTTTATCATATTTTAAAAAAAACTATTCTCATATCTGAAATTATGTATTTTTACTATCATTACTAAATTCTCTTTTCATTTAATGGTTTTAAATGCATTACAGCAAATACAATATTAATTGCAGTACAACAAATCAAAAACAATTTTACAACAAATACAAAAACAATATTAATGCTTTTTTACATGTTTACATATATCCAAGTACAAAATACTTAAAAGATTTGTCACATTTTTCATTTCACATCACTGTAAAGAGAACGGAGGACTAAAATGAACTCAGTTGTCCTTAAAATAATATCATAATGCAAATAATTATAATGGATCTAAAAGTAACTGTACAGGGTAAACCACACTGTAAACACAGGTCAGATCATTCGATATACTGTTTTACAAAGTGAATTAGGAAGGTTACACCTGACAAGGCATGTTCCCAGGTGTGTGAAGGGGTAATTTGAGTCTTGTTGTCACCTGCATGCACACACCCCGGTAACCCTGACTTTACTGTTTCCATGAGCAGGTTTTCAAAGCCGGTTTGTGGATCTAGTTGTAGAAAGGGGCAAGAATGAATAAGAATGAACTGAACTCCCTGTTGTGTCTTTTTCTCTGTCACTCTCTGTCTGTCTGTGTTTCTCTCTCTGTCTCTCACAGTCTGTTTTTGTGTTCTCAGCAGAACAGGAAACCATGTCATAGGGTTGAAGATTTAGCACTGGAGAACATGACATCATCCAGAGGGAAAGGAAATGTGTGTGTGTGTGTGTGTGTGTAAAGAGAGACAAATGTGGACAAAAGAATAGTGAAGAAGTGCAATTAAATTCAACTTTAGTACTGTATGATACAGTGTTGGCAGTTACTGAATGGTGAGTCACCATCTGGTGGTGGGTAACCAAGGCTCTTTCTCTCTGTCTGTGTATATGTGTGTGTGTGTGTGTGTGTGTGTGTGTATAGACACAATGGAGAGATAGCCATATTGTGTCTTGAGTGAAAATCATTGTGTGAGCTCTGTTGTGTCATAGTGTTTCAGGGCCAGTGATGCAGCACACAAGAGGGAGGGTGGATATGGGTAGTTAATGCTTTTCAAAGGAAGACGAGTTCTGTCAATAAATTAAGAAAAAAAGTACTTTAATAAGTTTTTTCATCTCTTTCTCTTTCTATACATACTCTTCTCACTCAGACACAGATCCAAGATCCAACTTTCCCACAGTCCGAGCAGCTGGTGTGCATATGTTGTACAAAAAGTCACTGAGAGACTAGATGATTCAGTCTCTTATTGTATTTCTTTACAGAAAATGCATAATGTGATACCATTAACATCAACAAGTTTTTTGCAGCATTGAAGAATATATATATATATATATATATATATATATTCTTCAATGCTGCAAAAAACTTGATGTTAATGGTATCACTGACCTATATATATATATATATATATATATATAGGTCAGTAAGAAAAAAAAAGATTAGTACTTTTATTCAGCAAAAGTATGGAGTGTCTGTATGAAAGGATGGAGATCAAATATGTATTTTATTTATTTGCTAAAGCCAAGTTTTTAGTTTAATAATTTAGTTTATTATTATTATTTATTTAATTATTTTTAAAGTTAATTTTAAAAGTACAGTTATTCCATTTAGTTTTGTGTAAGATAATTAAACAAGAATGATAAAAAGTTGTTTTTCTTTAGGTTACTTGTAGGATACCAGAGACACCGTTTTATATTTGTTTTTTATATTTTATATGTTTTATAATAACAGTCATGTAAGCTTTATCTCTTAAAAGAGTGGTGTCCTCCTTCACCTCCTTTCGCACAGGACCAAAAAAATGTAAAATCCCCATGTTTCTATCTGTGTGTGCATGCGTGCCAGTAGTTGTTTTTGTATGCATAAACTAAATAAAAAATGCCAGAGACAGGAAGACACTGCTTTACTGCAAAAGGTCAAATAGGACTTTTGCCCATAATGCATGGCAAAAATAAAATTACAGAGCTATCTCGATTAAATAGATTTTCAAACCCTCTTGATGTTCGGTTATCAGCTCAATTCAGGCTAAAGTCTTTGACTAAAAGATTTGCAGCCTGGGTGAGTCGAAAATATTCTGCACCTGTGATGGCTAATGTTTTAAAACCTGTTCGGATTGTAAAAGTTCGGATTGTGTAGGGCAGTGGTCCCCAACCCCCGGTCCGCGGCCAATGATAAAGATTTATGATAAAGATTGGATTACAGAGGGGGTTTATGGCATTGATTCTAGCTAAAGTAAGATTAGGATATTTGGGTTTTAGTCCTGGAATAATGGACCTTTTTCAGGACAGATTTGCAAGACAAAGGGTTAAAATAAGTGTCTGCAAATTAAATTCAGAATTAAGGTTACATTTTAGGCATAATGTTTGGATTACAGGTTAAGATTATTGTACAGATGGCATGCAGTTTATTTGGTTTTGAATTGGAAATGTTACTAAATTACTATAAATTCTAAATTTATTACGTTTTGTGAAAGGAGGATTTTGAGGTGGTATTTTAGCGTAAATGTTACAGATTACTGTAGCTGGACTGACAGTGTGTTTTAATGTCTAACTTTAGGCCATGCCATGCGTATGAGTGAGTGATCAAGGATAAAAGTAGATTTCTGCCTTAGTCTGTTGTCACTCACTTTACATTATCATCGCTCTCCCAACAACCAATCACAATCCTTCTGAGCCTCAGTGTGGACTGGACCACCTTAGGCCACCAATAAAACCTTCTAGTTTGCGTTGGAATTAGAAGAGCGCATTTACTTTTGCCATTTATTGCAGTCCAAAACGTTATTTCTCAATAAAACTCACAGAATCATATACAAAATGCACACATTTAAACAACCCCCTTCGTAGCTACATGTGATAGAACAGTCTGTTGAAGCTAAAAATATCCTATAGTGCAGCTGGGTTCGGTCCTCATGCATTACTTATGGGAGTTGACTCTTCCTTCGCTATTTTCCTTTTTTTTATGTGGAAAATGCTTGGAAAATGGTCTTGAAATAATGGTTTGCTTAGTGGCCTCTCTTATGAATCCGTGCTGTTTGCTGATTTCTGATTTCTATGAGATAATAAATATTTTCACATGATCTCCTTTGAAATATTTCCCCTTTAGGGAATGTGCTGAAATGAGCTTGAGCTGCTCACGTATCATAACCAAAGCTATCTCCAAAATATTACACATTCTGCTCTCTTTCACACTCATAAACACACACATGATTCCAGCATTAACTCACACAAATTAACTTGGCTGTCAGAATGTAAGAATATGCGATGATCTTTTTGGATTTGGGTGTTTGGGTTTTATGAATGACTGTTTCCAAACCTGCTTCATCAATTCCAATAATATGTTTCTTTAAGTTTGTATCATTACTGATATTATTTAGCATTACAATTAGTACATTTGGGATAGTTTTTTCAGGGTTTGGTGTCGGAGCATGTTTTTTTAATCTTGCCAAGAAAAAACAAAAAGTTTAGCTTCATTACTCCAGTACTCAGTGTTGAAAACAGCTGTCCTGCTTAATATTTTTGTAGAAAACTTGATTGTATATTTTTTGGAATCTTTGATGAATTCAAAGCAGAGAATTCAGAAGAAAAGCATTTATTTGATTTTTTTTTTAATTTATAAATCCTCCTTTGATCAATTTAATACATCCATGCTGAGTAAAAGTATTACTTTCTTTAAAAAAAATCCTTTTGAACAGTAGAGCATAACATCATGAGGTAATCAAATTTGTTTTAATAAATTGACAATACAGTTATAATTTCCTTTATCAGTGCAAAATATTTCCAGCTACCCCTCGACTTGCTTGACTTGAAAAGAAAAGATATTTGACCAAAACATTTTCCCCAAAACGAAATGTTGAATTCATGCTGTTTGTGTTTTTTTTATGTACTCTTAATCATATTATTTCTCTTTTTAGGTGACATCACACAAAAAGGATATGAGAAGAAGAGGGCCAAAGTTTTAGCACCCTACTTGACACAAACACAGAGTAAGAACTGCAGAAATATATGCCTGCCTATTCACCCTCCTCCCTCCATCTCCTTTTCTGCCATATTATCTCTCTCTCCTTGTTTTACTCAGTTGTCCACTGACTCATATGATAATGTGGTTATGAAACATCTTCTCAGGCTGTTCCTCTTGAGGTTGAAGGGGTTCCATTCAAAGTCCCTCTGCGCTGCCTTCTACTGCTCAAACATAGGACTGCAGCACTGGACTTTATTATTTTGTCAATAGCTGTTCTGAGAGAGAATTTTATTTTGTCATTGACTGGATCTGCCAGTTTGAACGAAGTTCACTCTTATTATCTTTACAGATTTGGCTCCGCCTCCGGCATATGATGCACAGTCACCTGGTCCAAGCTCCGCCTCCGCCTCCGCCTCTGCACCTGAACCCGGCCCATCAAACTCATCCTCCTCCTCTTCTCGTCACCGGCGCACACGCCGACCACACCGAAGCAGTGGGACTAGAGATGAACGCTACAGATCAGGTTAGAATAGCTTGACAACATACAAAACCTTAGTTTTTCTGTCATTGTAGCTCAAGCCAGAGTTTGACTGTAAATTCAAAGGTGACTTTTTGCCACTAGTGACGCTAAACAATATAGGCTAACTTATGCGTTACTTATAATGGTCTCTGCACAATAAACTGGGATAGGAGAAAGTATTTCAACATCAAATCACACACTTCACACAAATCACACACTTCACTTATAAAATTTTGTTATAGAATTCCATTTAGCTGTGTATAGACTAGTCTTTGCTTGAGATTTATGGGGTGTGAGATCTACAAAGTGTGCAGATGGTAATATTTGCCTGTTCCCCGACCACATCCTTTAAAGAACTGTTTAGTCATCTGCCATGGCAGTCGTACTTGGACAAAATGGTTGCCTAGATGAAATTTTTCATTGTGGATTTCTGGTGAAAGACAGTTGCTTGCATGTTTGATTGTAGATTGTTTGTTCAGTTGCTTGCCACTGCCGTGAATATCTATTTTACTGTCCTACCTTTGTCATAGAGCATGTTCATAACCTTATTTTGTAATTATTACTAGAACTCTGATGGATGAATGCCTATTGGTTCAAAAGCTTTGCTGATATTACAAAAGTTACTGATTAGAACTGAGATAAAGTTAATGGGATTCAAATCACTCTTGTACTCTGGAGCAAAGCTTTTAGCCCCAGGATGTTCAAGGTTGACTTTACCTGTCACTTTAGATAAAACCATCTACTGAGGCATCTGCTAACATCACACTAAATGCAGAGGTCCTAGAAACAAAACTGCCTGTTACAAGTTGTTGTGTCAGGGGTGTGGGTGAAGAGTGAAGACTCAATTTTGCAGGGAAAAGGGCTTTTTATTAATAAAAATTAAAACAAAATGCAACAAAAACAACCCGAGGGGGGAAACAAGACTAGATGACTTAACAAGGACTAGAGAACTTAACTCAACCTAACGAGGGAACAATACGGAATACGGGAGGGGTTACACAGTGACAGGACACAAACACGCAGCCAATGTGAACGCGCATAAGCCGCGTATCCACATGAAACCAGACAGTGCGCAGCCGGTGAAAACAAGCTTCACGTGAAACAGAACTAGATAACACAAGACACATGAATGCCCGCGGCCGATGCAAACATGAACCGCGTTCTATACAAAACACAACACGTAGACGAGAGAGAGCATGGCCGAGCAAAGCTCGAAACTGCTCCCACTCACATGACGTAGAACGCACGAGCAAACACTCTTCATGTGCGCGAGCAACATGGACAAACACATGGCTCATGAATATCCAAATCCCGACACAACCGAATCTGAATAAGACAAAAGTCTTGGGATCGGACATTATAACCTACACACAAGACGCTACACAGACAAGAGAGTGCGCGACTTGAGACACTCGAAGCCGCGCTCCCACAAAACATGACATTACGGTAGTGTCAGAGCTCTGCCACAACACCAAGAAAGGACTAGAACGAATGTGGCAGAACCCTGACATGTTGTTTCTTTCGTCTCAGATATCCACACTGAGGCAGTTCAGGCAGCATTGGCCAAGCATAAAGAGGAAAAGATGGCGCTACCCATGCCAACCAAACGTCGGTCTGCGTATGTACAGTCACCAATTGACAACTGCACCCCACCAGGTAATGTATATATGCACCAAATAAATCATTACACTAAATACACTAGACAACTAGTGCTAAACATATCATGTAAATTTACAGAACATCACCACATATAGAAATATGTCATGTTATATTTTATAGTTAATATAGTTCATTTAAATCTTACACGTTTCCTGTTTAAAATGGCAAGGTACTGGTACAGCGTCAAATCCTTATGTATTTTATAGAATAATCGTGCTGGAAAGATTAAAAGATTACACCCATTCATTTTTAGTTACTTTTTCACTTTTTAATGTTTCAATTTAATTTAGTGTGTTAATATTAATATATAATATTTATTATATATTTATTATAATTATGTAAATATTAACAAATACATATTGAATTATTTAATTTAAAATACATTTTTAAATTAGCTTTCATTTTGTGTATGTATGCGTAAGTAAATACAATTTAAATGCATCATACATTTCTTTATTCTTTTTTTCTTTTCTTTTCTCTCTCTGTTTCTCTATCAGACTCCTCATCTTCCTCTGATGATGAGGCTGTGTCAAGTGAAAGTGCTGGTCCTCAGCAGTCTCCAGACACCTGGATTAATAGCTCTCTGCACGGCTCCTCCACCTCCTCTTCTGCCTCCTCCACTCTCTCACATGGGGAGTCTCGGCCCACCCAGGCTCCTCAGCCTCAGTCTCAGTCTCAGCAGGTCCCACCTCCACCCGCATCTGCCCACCCGCCCCACTCCCACTCCCAACCCTCCGCCCTGGCTGAGGCCTTCGCTCAAACACGCATCGGTGAGTCACGATTACCCCACCCACTTTTTACCATTTTAAATACACCTTATCTTTTATCATTTGGTTTTAAGTATTAATTTTAGCAGCTTAACCAGGCTTTTTTGCAAGTGCTTTCATTGCTTCTTTATTTTTTTGAATTGTCGTATTATATTTTCCTCTGACAAATCATCTTTTCTGTTCATTTATATCGTTTGTGACTGTCAGTGAGAAGAATAGGAAGAGGTAAAATCAATTGTTAGAAATATTTCACCTTGCCCTGTGTGTTTAAGATTTGTTTGTTGTGAGTTACAAATATTATCTACCCCTTCACACGCACCACCCTTAAGCCTCTGCCCCATCTGTGTGTTCAAAGCCTATGAATGATTGGCCTGTCCATAGCAGCTGATGAAAAATTAATAAAGGTTCTCCGAGATCTGATTGAGTTTGTTCTGTGGTTCAGGACTAATCATCCATAACTTAATACACACTTGATCCTAGACTGTACTTATTCAGAGAGTATGCTTTTCCTGCACATGACATACCCTGAGTGTGTTTGTGAAATGTCAAGAGTTGTAGACAATAGCTGTAGACAGCATTTAAAGTGTGGGGTTAACCTAGAGGAACTTCCAATAATCAATCGTTAATGTTTAGACAATATGAGCCCTTTCAGAAAACCTTGTTTATTTGCATCAGACTTGAAACTGAATATTCTGTAGGCTATAATATAATTTTTGTTAATGATATTTTTCTCTGCCCTCACAGCCTTGGTCTACAGAGGCAGAGAAAGTTATTCCATTTTGATGAGAGATTATGAAAACAATGATGAACGATGATGATGATACAATGAAACCAGAGACAGTTATGTAAGAGATGACATACAGTCGGTTCATCATTAAGGCATTTAAACCTTGACAGGGTGATCAATATTGTATCACCCTGAAGAGGTTTATTTTGGTATAGCTGCTTGGCAAATAAATAAATAAAATAGCATTAAATATTAATTTGAGTTTAAGAAGAAGACTGCAGAGTGATACGAGAGGCATGAAACTAAAACCATTTGGAGTCAGTGAGATTTTTAATGTTTCTGAAAGAAGTATCATGCTCACCGCGAAAGGAATTATTATTAAATGAAAAACAGTAATATTGCGAAATATTATTAGAAATTAAAATGTCTGCTTTCTATTTGAATATATTATAAATTATAATGTATTCCTGTGATGGCAAAGCTGAATTTTCCCACGATCGTGTCCCACGATTCTTCAGAAATCATTCTAATATGCTGATTTTCTGCAATATTTCTTACTATTTTCCATGTTCAACACAATTCTGCTGCTTAATATTTGCTGAATAAAAGTGTGTGTGTGTGTGTGTGTGTGTGTGTGTGTGTGTGTATATATATATATATATATATATATAGGTGTCATTTAATCAGTGTAGATAACATTATAAAAATATTTGAACACAGTATGAAATCAGAATAAAGTATTTTAGAAATCCATATAATAATAACAAAGTAAATAGGTTGATTTCATGTTATCTTTAAAATATATTTGGGTTTATCACTACTTTAAGCAGTTGAAGGACTGAAAGCAGTCCTGAATGGACACAGAATGGACTCTTAAAGGAATAATTCACTGTTGGATTAAAAAAAGGACCACAAACATTCTTAAAATTGTTTTTGGGTGAGCTGTTGCTTTATGCATGAGAGTAAAATGTATAACTTTGAGGGTTGGTTATAAGCAAGTAATATGTGTTATTTTTGACCAGATCCAGGAGGAGGAGTCGGGCCTCCTGATGTGCCGTCCCAAGCTCAGGCCAGAGGCTCTCGTGTGGATCTACCTCCTAACGCTGTGGTGCGAGGCATGAGTCGAGGACAGAGCCGGTCCAGTATGATGGAGACGGCAGACGGTACTGAGTGTGTGTGTTTAGAGAAAAAAAAGAGAAAAAGAGAGATAAAAAGAGAAACGTATTTGTTGTGTGCTATATTAGACATACATAATCTAAAAAATGTATGTCAATCTTTAAACTCCTTTTCATAACTTTCTTCTCATGTCTCTCAGAACTTTGTGTTAACATTTCAATAATTCTTTATGAATGCTGTGTTTGATTGCTTCATTAATCGCATCCCATTTCTTTTTTCTTTTCTACCTTTTATCCACTTGTGTCATGTTGCTTTTCTCTGTCAGTGAGAAGAGTAGGCAGAGGTAATGATTGGTCTTAGACATGTCCTGTAGGTCGACTTTAAAGCTGTGTGTTTGTGTTTGTATGCTGTATGTTACACAAAGAGAGTGTGAACCAGAGTGAAACCCTGCACTTCTTTAGGACAATAAATAAATAATAGTAGATCACTCATCCCTCCAACTCTGCTTACATGTGGTTTTACTCAGGCCGGATCCTTCATGACATTTTAGAGCAGTTTTACAAAATTTAAAGAAATAGTGAAATGCAGTACAATAAATGAGGATTGAAAATTTAAAAGGATGCAAAAGCACCGTAAATGTATGATACAATGTCAATAAGTCTTTTAGTATTTTTTATATTGAAAATTACAATAATATATCAGTATAAAGATGTAAAAATGCACTACCGTTAAAGTTTTTGGGGTCCTAAAGATTGGTCTTAATTCAGTAAAAAAGTAATATTGTAACCCAGTTAAAGAAACTGGGTTACAATATCTTTTCTATCACAACTTTCAAAAATATTCTTTTATTGTAAGTTGTGATAGAAAAGTTGTTTTCAGCATCATTACTCCAGTCTTCAGTGTCACATGATCCTTCAAAAATGATCTGATTTGGTGATGCTCAAGAAACATTTCTTATTAAATAAAGAAAACGGTTTCATTTATTTGAAATTATATGATTATTTTTAATCACTGTAAAAGCTTCTACTAGCATAATTGAATGTATCTTTGCTGAATAAAACTATTGATTTCTTTTTTTTTTTTACTATTAGTGACCCCAAACCTTTGAATAGTAGTGTATATATAATGATTTTATTTTATTTAATCTGCAAGCCATTGTATATCAGGATATATTTGGACCAGAACTGATAAATACCACTGTAATAGAGAGTGTAATACATGCACATACACATGCTCTAGTTGTGATTTACGAATTCCCAGGCCAGTTGAAAGTGTGCGTGAGTGTGTCTTTGTTCGTCTGTCTCATCCCACCCTACCTGACCCCACTGCTGGTGTAGGTGTTCCGGTTTCCAGTCGTGTGTCCACAAAGATCCAGCAGCTGCTAAACACGCTAAAACGACCCAAACGCCCGCCACTCAGTGAGTTCTTCATGGATGACCAAGAGGAAATTGTGGAAGGTACTCGGAAGGCCATTTCTCAGATACACTTTGAATGAATGGTGCAATAATGAAGATCAACATGTTTCTTCCTATTCAGTTCCTCAGGCAGACCCTAACACCCCGAGGCCAGAGGGCAGGCAGATAATCCCAGTAAAGGGAGAGCCGTTGGGTGTGGTCAGTAACTGGCCTCCTGCTCTTCAAGCAGCATTAACTCGATGGGGTGCCACACAGGGTAAAAGCCCCGCGCTCACAGCTCTGGATATCACAGGAAAACCACTCTATACACTTACGTATGGTGAGACTGAGCTAGTTCACCTGCAAAGCACTTATCTTAATTAAAAGCAAATGCTGGGATTGGCAAGAAAGTTCTATGGGCTGATTGATATGTGATTGACAGGGAAACTGTGGAGTCGTAGTGTAAAGCTGGCCTACACTCTCCTCAATAAGCTGGGAACCAAAAATGAGCAGATCCTCAAACCAGGAGACCGGGTAAAAAAAGAACTCTGTCATTTAAGATAGTTTACTAATAATGTAACTCAGTTTTAGGTGTTTACATATGACATAAACCAGTGTTATTTTTGTATTGTTTGTATGCTCTCATTTATTATTATTTATCAATATTTCTGGCTTTTCTTTTTTGATTTTGAGTATAATTCTACCTAAGGCTTGAATTTTTTTTTTTTTTTTTTTGCTTTAGTTATGTTTATTTTGACTTATTTTAGTTCTTCAACTTTTTTAAATTTCTGCCTTATTTCAATTAAGAAAACGTTTTAATAGGTTTTGTTTTAGTTAACAGTAAGAACACTGATGTAAACACTCATTTACTTCGCATTGCTGTAAGTAGTACTTTTATTTTAGAAAAATGCTGCTGTTGCACTTTAATTATTTACAAGTAATATTTTGTTATTGATCCAGGTGGCGCTGGTGTATCCTAACAGTGACCCTGGGATGTTCTGGGTTGCATTTTATGGCTGTTTGTTGGCTGAAGTCATTCCTGTGCCCATAGAAGTTCCACTATCCCGAAAGGTATCCATGACAGCTAAATGGAGTGCTAACAATTCAAATTGATAGTTTGGTCATAATGTTTTCCATGTGTGTACAGGATGCAGGCAGCAGCCAAGTTGGTTTTTTGTTAGGTAGCTGTGGGGTGGGTCTGGCTTTGACCAGTGAGATCTGTTTAAAGGGTTTACCCAAGACCCCCACTGGAGAAATATTACAGTTTAAAGGTCAGAGACTTCACACATACACAAGCCAGTCAGTGATGGGAACTTTATGATGGATCTAATGCTAGTTGGGTTTCTGATAGGTTGGCCCAGGTTAAAGTGGGTGGTGACAGACTCCAAATACCTCACAAAGCCTTCAAAAGACTGGCAGCCTCATATCCCGACAGCCAACACAGACACTGCATACATAGAGGTAAGAACATGTGCTTCATTTGATTCTCTGTGTGTGTGTGTGTTTGTTGAATACATGTAAATCTCCTCCTCTCCCTTTCACTCATGCAGTATAAGGCCAGTAAGGAGGGCACAGTGATGGGTGTTGCGGTTTCGAAAGTTGCCATGTTAACACATTGCCAGGCACTCACTCAGGCCTGCAACTACTGTGAGGGTGAGTGATGCTGTTGCCACGGAAACACCATCCTTTTGTTGCAGCTACACTAAACCAAAAAACTAGCCACGCAGCCTTTTGCCTTTTACTTATTTGGAGATGTAACTGAATACATCTACACGCAGGTGAGACACTGGTGAATGTTTTGGACTTTAAGAAGGACATGGGTTTGTGGCATGGAGTTCTCACGGTGAGTGACAAAAATGTGTACGTGTCATCAATGCTTTTACTACAGATTTATTCAGATCAGTACAATATTACATAATTTTGTTTTTTTTGTGATATAACTATAAATAATATACAGTAATACCTCGGTTTACGAGTGACTTTGTATACGAGCAAATCGGTGTATGAGCATGGAAAGTCAAATCGGTATACGATGTATTGGAGTGCGAGAAATTTTTTCCCTTCCCTTGTTTTTTGTGGAGAAGTCCTAACGCTCAGCATCTTCACGCACATTTTTACTGGAAATATCCTAACGACAGCCTCTCATAAAGCCTATCACCCCTTCACTCGTTCATTCTCTCAGCGTCGCTTGTTTGGTTGCATCATTCACCACAGTGATACTTTTATAAGTGATTTACAGCGGTTTTACCTCGTGATGTTAACATTAATTGTGATCGCTATTGTTCACGTATTGAAATATATACGTACAGTACAGCATATAGACATTGGCCCCCAAGATGAATAAGAAAGAAGGTACGAAATCCTCCCTGTAAGCAGTAACTCCCTCCTCTCGTCTTCTTCACGCCAGCAGCGACGCTACTCAAAGATAAAGTGCGCTTTACAGTAAATTGTCAAGTATTTTTAGAGTTTAATTGTCAATTGTTAATTAGTATTTATATGAGATCTTAATGGTTATAATTTTATCTGTAATTAATAGGGTAAAACAAAAAATATTTAAAATGGGCATTTATGGTCGTGTGGAACGAATGGAGTGATTTTTATTGCATTCTTATGGGGAAAATTGTTTTGGTGTACGAGAATTTAGATTTACGAGCCGCTCTTGGAATGAATTAAACTCGTAAACCGAGGTATTACTGTAGATATTTCAGCAATGATAATTAAATTACTTTTAATTGTGTGAGGGTATGTGGTTTATTGTATGGTCCTAAAATAGGCTCTTTTCTTTCTTTTCTTTTTTTTCTTTTTCTTTTTGGGGTGAAACTTGACCCGGGCAGTTTTCTCTCAATGACATATGTGTGTTTCAGAGTGTGATGAACCGAATCCACACCATCAGTGTTCCATATGCAGTAATGAAGGCCTGTCCACTGTCCTGGGTTCAAAGAGTTCATATACACAAAGGTACAAGACCATATGTATGTCTGTCATCTACACTCATTTGTCTGGATATGATAAATGTCTTTGTTTCTACAGCGCGGGTTGCTTTGGTGAAGTGTCGTGACCTGCATTGGGCAATGATGGCTCACAGAGATCAGAGAGACACCAGTCTGGCCTCCTTGCGCATGCTGATTGTTGCTGACGGAGCCAATCCTTGTGAGTTACGCTAACAGTTCTCCTGAAGAGACTTCATGGGAGATTAATTTTATATTTAACTTTTTCACTCTTGTTGTCTCTCTGTCTCTCTTTTTGGTTCAGGGTCGGTTTCATCATGTGATGCATTTTTGAACGTATTCCAGGCTTATGGTTTGAAGCCAGAGGTCATCTGCCCATGCGCTACATCACCAGAGGCCATGACAGTTGCTATTCGCAGGTATATCATTTTTAGACAAAACAACAGCAGGGATCCTATTTGAAATGAAATGCATTGGTTTCCTGATTGTGTGAATTTCTCCAGGCCTGGGGTCCCCGGTGCACCTCTTCCAGCGAGAGCCGTCCTGTCCATGACTGGGCTGAGTCATGGGGTCATCAGGGTCAACACTGAAGACAAGAACTCTGCTCTCACCGTCCAGGATGTGGGACATGTCATGCCAGGAGGTGTGTGTGTGTCTGCTACTAATGCCAATTTATAATTAAATCTTATGTGTATGATTCACATGGCTATACTTGATATCATCATGATATTTACATTTCTTTCAGAGAAAAATCCAGTTCATAATACCATTTAAAAATAGTTATTGTCAAATATGCATGCCTGAAGTCACCATGTGTGTTCATGTGTGCTTTAGCATTGATGTGCATTGTGAAACCGGATGGGCCGCCCATGCTGTGTAAGACAGATGAGATCGGCGAGATCGTTGTGAACTCTCGTGCTGGTGGAACCATGTACTATGGCCTTTCTGGAGTCACTAAAAACACTTTTGAAGTATAGCGATCAACTTAACACTCTCATACATAGACAATGATAAAACCTTGTACTGAATTGCACATCATAACCATATTTTTATGGAATCTCACAGGTGATCCCAGTCAACGCTAGTGGTGCTCCTATTGGTGAAATCCCATTTGTGCGGTCGGGATTACTGGGTTTTGTTGGACCGGTAAGAGTGTGAAAGTGGAATACAAGAGGGACAGTGCCATTTTTTTATGTGTTAAAATCAGGGCTGTCAGTGCTAACACATTAACACATGCGATTAATTAAAAATCCTTAACGCGTTAAAATAATGTACCACAAATACATTACTGAAACACGCGAAATTGCATCATTAACGTAATTTATGTCAGGCAGTTAGATGGTCTAAGAAGAGAAGTTGTAATTCCGCTTCTCTGTTCGCGATCAAATCATTTTAACTACTAAACTCTGGGAAAGATTTAAGTCCAATAATCCAGTAAGCAAATTCATTCAAGCAATCAGTCCAAAACAATACTAATGTGAAGAAACCAGGCTGATTACCTCAGAGTTGGCAGAGAAATAGAGAAACGTTGAGTTTTCAGTGAATTACTCATTCCATTGTGTGTTTGGCTTTAAAACACAAGCCATGTCATATTCTGTCATTGTTTCTGAAAAGAGCGAGCCCTCACGCATCGCGCTGTTTGAAATACAGACTGAACGTCAAAACGTCCCACTGCTGTATGACCAGATGATATGCAAACTACATTTCTCAGCTGGGTAAAGCAAACCAGTGTCTTGCTAATAAAGTTTTGATGGTTGAGGATTGCAATCAAGGTAAAGACAATTGTGGTCATCCTTTAAGCACGCGTGAGTCCGTTATATCGATGCACAAACATGTGGTACTGTTCGGTATCGCAACTTGACTTGTTTAAAATGTTAACAAGGTCTTTTCTGTCGCATTGTATACATAATATCATTGTTGGGAAGGTTATTTTGGAAATGTAATAGGTTACAGATCACAAGTTACCTTTTTTGAAATGTAATAAGTAGTCTAACTATTTCAATTACTTTATTAATTTAATGTAACTAATTACATTTGATTACTTTTCTAAATTTCTTGTAAATATCTTCTACTGTTAATCATTTTCAAACATTCACATTTACATTTATTAATTTAGCAGACTTTGTTTGGATAAAATTTTATCCAAAGCGGCTTTTAAACCAGGCAGGGATAACCTTACAGTAGTGCACAACACTGATTACAGTAAAAATCTTTCCAAATAAATTCTTAATCACTTGAATTAAGATTATAATAATTATATTTTTAAGCACAGCCTCCACAAAATCAGACGTTAGCATTTATTTGTACCTTGAGATCGTTCTACGGTTAAATACAGATTTCTGGATGAAATGGTTTTTAAATTTCCAGCACTGGAATACATTTTTATCACTCTCCATGGTGGCATCTCTCAGACAGGTTGTAACCTTAAGCTTTCAGGAGAAATGTGGATTAATGTAATTGCCAGGCGTGGTGCACCGTAAATTCAAACAAGAGAGACGATCAAAAGTATCAGAATAACAACGCTTTACTAAACAGTCTTTAAATGGCAGGAGGCATCATGTACTGTACATCAAAAACAGGGAAATCAACTAATTAATATGTTTAAACATAACTTAGCTTTTTACAGAAAATATTCAGATGTAACTTCCTTTGTAATAGTTTTTCAGTAACTGTAACTGATTACATTTCAATTTATTTTGTAATTATAATATGTGACCCCATTATGTGAAACTAGTTACTCTCCAACATTGCACATTATATACTTTGAAAAAAATTTTTTTTTCATTGGTGCTTTGATGTGCATAAATGTATGAATTAAATGGACTGTTGGTTACTTAGTCCTTTTTTTGGAAAGACACCTACCGTATTTTCCGCACCATAAGGCGCACCAGATTATAAGGCACACGGCCGATGTCTTTTAGGTGCGCCTTATAGTGCGGAAAATACGGTACATTTATCTTGGAACAAAAAAACTTCACCCTTCAATCTGATGGATTGCAAGTGATGACAAAATAAATGACAAGATAAATGGCCTCTTCCTAATTTCACTATAAAATGGTGCGATTAATTGTGATTGAATTTTTTTTATCTATTGACAACCATAGTTCAAATAAATTTTTTCGTCTTTCCTTCCGCAGGGTAGTCTGATATTTGTGGTGGGTAAGAATGAGGGCTTGCTAATGGTTAGTGGTCGTCGTCACAATGCTGATGATCTAGTAGCGACAGCACTAGCAGTGGAACCAGTCAAAACGGTGTACAGAGGCAGGTAAGGGGTCCCCTTTGAATGTAGAGAGTCTTTGTTTTAATGAGAAGATTTTGATTTTGTGTGTGTGTGTGTGTGTGTTTTGTAGAATTGCTGTGTTCTCAGTTACTGTGTTCTATGACGAGAGGATAGTAATCGTAGCAGAGCAGAGGCCTGATGCCAGTGAAGAAGACAGCTTCCAGTGGATGAGTCGGGTTCTGCAGGTACTGACATATTAATTGCAGTAATTATAAAATAGCTTTATACTTTCATAATTTTATGCTTTAAAATCTCAAAAGCCATCTTAAAGTTCTGATACATTAGCCAATAAATACCCACCTTTGACTGTACTGCCAATATGTGCTATATCACATGGTTGGAAAAATTGTTTGATTATTTAATGTTTATTGATTATGTGAAGCTAATTATATGTTGTTGAAATCAGTTGCTATTTTTTATCTAAAACTAAAACTATTACAAATAATTTGTATTAATTGAAATAATATAATAATAAATATTTTTTTTAAATGTCAAAAAAAATTTAACCTTTAGTAATGTATACACATAAAAAATATTGTCTTGGCAAATAATTGAAATACAATAAGATTAAGTTTCTAAATTACTAAAATTGAAATAAAAATTATTTAAACTACAATTAAAATGTAAACTGAAAATAAAAGATAATTCAAAATATTATTTAATAGTATATAAATCATACTAAAAATTACCCTGGTATAATTAGCTGTATCGGGATATTTTTTATATGTTAAAGCAGACAGTGATTTATAGTGGTTACGGTAAAATTACAGTAATGCACAGTGTTGAGTGGCTTATTGCTTAAAAACATAGTTTGATAATCCTTTATGTATGATTTATTTAATTGTTTGTTTTTGTGTTGTTTCTCAACTTCAGGCAATTGACAGCATTCATCAGGTGGGATTGTATTGTCTTGCACTGGTTCCTGCCAACACCCTGCCCAAAACTCCCCTGGGGGGCATTCACATCTCAGACACCAAGCAACTCTTCCTGGAGGGGGCACTGCACCCCTGCAACATCCTCATGTGCCCCCACACCTGCGTTACCAACATGCCTAAACCACGTCAAAAACAACCAGGTGTGTATGCAGGGATTAAATGATGATTAAAAGGTGAGGGAATCCTCAAATTTGGATGTAAAAAAATCGAATGTGTGTTTTATTTTCTCACGGTGTTCTGCCCTGTTTTTATGTTTCAAAGTCGGTGTAGGTCCTGCATCCATCATGGTGGGTAATTTGGTTGCGGGGAAAAGAATTGCACAGGCTGCAGGCAGAGATCTGGGACTCATAGAGGACCAAGACCTGGTCAGGAAGGTAAACTCAGGATATCATACATAAGGACGTTAATAATGCAGACAGATTATTTTAAGGTTTTTATTTGAAATGCATTGTGTGGTATTTTAATGCTTTCGTGTGGATGCAGCTGTGCATGTGGCCTACAATGATGGTAAGCCTTGGGATCATTATGGCACTATCACATGCCATAGACATAGCACATTTAATATGTTTTATGGATGTTATATGTTTGATGATATTGATGATCTGTCTTGTCTTTTTTAGCATCAGTTCCTTACAGAGGCTTTACAGTGGAGAGCACAAACCGATCCTGACCATACACTTTATGTACTTTTAAATGCCAAGGTAAAAAAAATAATTACCATACACACCAAAATAAATAGTGAAAGGAATAAACTTGATAAAATCCACAAATCCCCACTGAGAATTTCTGATTTGCTGGCCTTTGAAGTCTTCTCTCTCTCTCTCTCTCTCTCTCTCTCTCTCTCTCTAGGGAGTGGCAGTGTGTACCGCTACATGTGTTCAGCTTCATAAAAGAGCAGAGAAGATTGCTGCTGCTCTCATGGAGAGAAGTGGTATTAACATTGGAGAGAATGTGGTGCTTTTGTATCCACCAGGTATATCACACACACTAAGTTCTCTCTTAAGAATGTTATTTGTAGTAGTGAACAGCAGTCATGGGTATTTAGAGAAAAGTGCTTTTTCTCATTTCACATGTGAAGAGGGTGTTAACATATCAGTTCCTTTGAGGGATAGTTCACCATCTCTTTTTGCTCTATTAGATTCTCATGAATATGCAGTTGTGCACAGAAGACCAGTGGCCAAGGATTTTCATGAAATAATAATACAAACAGTTTCTGTTTATTTTTTCGCAAACCTTATCATATACCACCAGAACACTTTGAATAAATGACGTCTCATGGGGTCATTCTGTGACACTTTTGCATATTTTTTTTAAGCGCTTAATGTTGGTCGCTATTCACTGTATAGATGAACAATGTATAAAATAACTTTTTTTTTCTTCCTACTTTTGTGGTTTGGAAGGGAAAAAAAGAAGAAGAAAAAAATAAATAAATGTATAAAAGTATATTAATGTGAAAAAAACTAAATATATATAAATAAAAGCAATATAAATAATAATAATACACGCACACATACCGTGTATATATATATATATATATATATATATATATATATATATATATTTGAAATAACATTAACATTTTAATTCTGAAGGTCAATCCAGGAGAAAAGAGAAATAATGAGTATAAAAATAATTTCTGACTGTTTTGGAATGAATGAATAAATATAATAATAAATAAATGTTTTAAATAGTTTTTGTATAATAATAAAATTGCATTTGTTATGTCCCAATCTAGGAAAAGCGAGCAGTAACGTAATGAAGAATGTCACATATGAAAAGCATAGGTTCTTGTGTTTATTGTAGGAACGTTCAGACTTTTCAGGCCTCTACACTAGCTAAGAAACAATTTAATACTGTCATATAACAAAGAAGAGAAAAAACATTGCACTTCCCTAACTCCCTATCTATTTCACACCAGGAAGAAATATACTTAAAAAAGAATAGGCACCCGTCTCCTGCAAAATTGTGGCATTACTCAATTTACAGATTACCTTTTAATATCGACACAATAATAAAAAGAAAACCTCATACAGAATAGTGACGTTTCTCTATTTACAAATTAACTTTTAATATCAACAAAAATAGAATCTACCCTAGCAACAATAACAAAAGAAAAGGAGAGGAGAAAAATCAATATGAACAATAACTCTGAGAACCAGACAACTTCAGTACAACAGTTTGGAAGGACGCTGACACAAACGTGTCCTCCCGGCACTACACATATCCAGACGCTTGTTTCTAGTCTTGCGCAGACACATGTTTTTTTTTAAAGATGTGAATTCAACAGAGTAGCCAATCCGCAGTCCCATGTGATTAGAAGCTGAAACTCTATTAGAGAGAGAGAAACAAAAACCACAGATCCCAGTTTAATAGTATATACGTCTGAGGACGTAATACATTGCAAATTATTATCTGTATGTGCAGGTATAGATCTGATTGCAGCATTTTATGGCTGTTTGTATGCTGGTTGTATTCCTGTCACCGTGAGGCCTCCACACCCGCAAAACCTCTCGGCCACTCTACCCACTGTCCGCATGATTATTGATGTAAGTCTGTTTGCATCTGTTAAACAAATTTTTTTTGCGTGGATTTTCCTTTAACTGTTTTGCAGTGAAGGCTTTGCAGTAGCCGCATACTAACATTGTTCCCTTGTTTCTCTCCTGCTTTCCTCAGGTCAGCAAGGCTGCTTGCATTCTCACTACTCAGGTTTTAACAAAGATTCTCAGATCTAAAGAAGCAGCAGCTACAGTTAACATAAAAACATGGCCCATCATAATAGACACAGGTAACATACACCAGTCAATTTTCCATTACTGAGCAGAACATACTGTTCTTTGTTCGGTTAATAAGAGGTTCGAGTTATATCGAATGATAATGTAGCAAGTATACTGGAAGTGCTCTTTCATTGTAACGACTTTTAGCTTTGTGTAACAATTTGTCCAACAGCATTTTAAAATTTAAAATGTCGAATAATATTTTCATTAAGTTTATGAGCACTACAATCTCATGTGACACGCATCAGTTTAATACACAAATTAAGACACTTTTTTCTCAATTCTTCTTTGAATTTTCAGTCTACGTCATTGCATTCTGTGTATAAGATTAATCCATTGAGTCATCGCATTCATGATCAGATTGTATCAGTATGTCAGTGTGCTCATTTGCAGGTAGAAGACATGATGAAATATGTGTGCAAACACGTTGCTGGTTCATGTTTGTGGGCACTAGTGAATATGAAATATGTTCATAAAAACTTTAAACATGCTTACTCCAATCTGGATATGAACTGTTATCTGTTATCTTGGTTCTCATATATAAGACTCCAGCCTCGGCAACCAATCACCACTCCAAATTAATTAATGCTTATACCTCACTATTTGTGATGTTGGTTCAACTTTGCTTTTTAAACTGAATTAATGAAATTTGTTGTCGCTTAATAAACATGAGTGCTACAGTAGTTTCATTGATGTGGAACCTGTACATATTTTTAACATCTCAAATCATGCTTTAGTTTATGGCTTTATGACTTTTGAATTAATCATGTTTACAGTGTACTGAAAGAGACTTCAAAAACAGCAGGAAAAGGAATAAAATCTATTTTTTTAATTCTTCAAACTTCTAACGGGTTGTGAGCTTAGAAATATATTAAATAGTGCAAGTTTAACATTAATTTCTGTTATTTTTCCCAGATGACTTGCCTCGCAAACGACCTCCCACAATCTACAAACCACCCAACGCTGAGATGATCGCCTATCTAGACTTCAGTGTCTCAACCACAGGCATGCTGACTGGAGTGAAGGTGAGCGATCACTATTTCAAGCAGTTTTGGTGAAATTTAATTCTAGGGTCATTGAATAACTCACCAATCAGGGGTGATGTTGTTAATATATAGTGCTGTCCAAAAGTCTGAGACAACTAGTGAAAATGCTTCTATTTTTCATTTAAATGCTAAAGAACCAAAACTTAATGACACTAAATCATTCCTTTACAACTTATTCTTACCCAGTCTGACCACAACACAAAGAGAATCATTAGAAGAACCTATTTCAGAAATTGAATATAAACAAGCTATTGACTCTCTATCAAACAATAACCAGAATATTTGAAAAAAATAGATTTCCTGATTTTCATTGTTTTAGATGTTTTGGATCAAATATCTCCCTCTGACAAATGTTAGTTGAACTGTACTTTTGAGACTCCCCTCTCTGATTGGCTGTCTATCAGATCTCTCACGCCGCGGTGAGCGCTCTGTGCCGCTCTATAAAGCTACAGTGTGAGCTGTACTCCTCTCGCCAGATTGCCATCTGCCTCGACCCCTACTGTGGACTTGGTTTTGTGCTCTGGTGCCTTGCGAGGTAACAGATGGATACACACAAACAGTCACATACAAATGACTCATACTAACATAGAAATGACTCACAGCTTTGTGTCATCTCACGCTATTGCTTGTTCTCTTCATGGTGGATAAGAATGTGTTCTGAAGGTACTATAAACCTAAAATGTGCCCGTGTTCTGCAGTGTATACTCAGGTCATCAGTCCATTCTGATACCTCCTATGGAGCTGGAGAGCTCACTGACCCTGTGGCTGGGCACTCTGAGTCAGTACCGCATCAGAGACACCTTCTGCTCCTATTCTGTCATGGAGCTCTGCACCAAGGGCCTGGGCGGACAGACAGAGATGCTGAAGGTACGCTCACATGCATATTTTCATGCATATATCAGTACACTGATTGCCTTTTCTTCCCAATTGTGATGTATATATCTGAGTGAAATAGGATGGGACTCAATTTTGTCCATTGGAAATCGATTGGATCATTGAAGTGTTGTGGTTTGTCTATTGCTGTGATTTGAGTGACAGGTTGTCAATAAACACACCATCAAAGAAGAGAAGAGATATCACTTCAAGTGGGGGAAGAGGTTATTTTGATTTTTAAGTTATTTTGAAGATTATGGGGGGCATATGAACTTAAAAGAAAATAATTTATAATAAATACTGCTATATTCCATTAAAAAAAAGAATTATCAGAGAATTGTGTTCATTTACTCACCTCATTCCAGACATGTATGACTTTCTTTCCTGTACAAAAAACAAAGACAATATTTTGAAGAATTAATTTTGTCCGTAGATTGAAAATCACCGGACCCCACTGTTTCATTGTATAGACAGAAATTTTTTTTTCTGAAAGTCAAATCACCTTCATTTATATCGCACTTTATACAATAGATGTTGTTTCAAAGCAGCTTTACAGAGAAAACAGGAAAAAATTATGCATTTCGGCTGTTGTTCAGCTGTAGTCTGTTTAGTGATGATTTAGTTCTGTTGAAAAGATCATCAGTTATTAAATTTGTACATTTAATTTTCTCATAAAATGTTGTCATCGTTCAGCTCAGTTCAGTTCAGTCAAATCATTAAGCTTTTCCACATCAAGATCAATTCAACAAAGTGTGGGGAATTTTAGAGTCTGCAAAACACATACTGTTCATTGACATCTCTGCTAATTTAATGCTAATTTATGCTAACAAAAATACAACATAGCTTGTCTTTTTTCTTCTTTTTTTTTAATCTTCACATGTTCCTCCTCTTCATGTCCATCTGACTTCAGGCACGTGGTGTGAACCTGTCGTGTGTGAGGAGCTGTGTGGTGATTGCTGAGGAACGTCCACGCTTGGCTCTCACACACTCCTTCTCCAAACTGTTCAAAGACCTCGGACTCTCCATGCGGGCTGTCAGCACTGCTTTTGGGTCGAGAGTTAACCTGGCCATCTGCCTACAGGTAAATTATCTGCAGGAAGTTCGAACCTTCCAAGTTGATTTTCCTTTGCAATATGTGTGTCAAACTTGCCATTTCAGTTATTTGATGTGCAGCTGATTTCTAAGTATGTGGGTTTGTGTTTTTCACAGGGTACAACAGGACCAGACCCCTCAACAGTGTATGTAGATATGAAGTCCCTCCGACATGACCGGTAAGAGAGAGACAAACACACAAAAACATAACAAATAAGTATTAAGTACTAAAAGGTGAAGTGTGTTTTTTGTGTGTGAAAGTGTCAGTTTCTGGCTTAACCAGTTGTAATGGCATTTGGTGCCATTAGTAGAGCAGAAATCGCATGGTTTTTACAGTTTTAAATACTGTAGAATTATATCCATTATGATCCTGGGTTTTGTCAGTTAAGAAAAGCTCCAGAGCTTCTGGTTGCTATCGACTCTTAGTGATTATCTTATTGTGTCATAAACACTCTTTCGTTTTGTATAACACTGATGATGGTGTTTCTGTGTTGTAGCGTGAGGTTAGTAGAGCGAGGAGCGCCACAGTCTCTTCCTCTCATGGAGTCCGGAACAGTAAGCGCGTTCCACTGTCGGCTCTAGAATGAATACAAAATAGCGAGTTTGTAAATTGTTAATGATTCCTCCTCCTTTCTCTTTCAGATTCTTCCTGGTGTGAGGGTGATCATAGTCAATCCAGAAACTAGAGGACCCCTAGGGGACTCTCACCTGGGAGAGGTGCGTTTACATGGGGGTTTCTTCAGTTTTGTGCAATTTTATAAAATAAAAACTTAAAAAACATTTTCAAAAGCAATAAAAAAACAAAAACAAAGCTATTTTATTTGTGTACTAACAATCATAGAGAGTCATTTTTGTCTTTTTTATGGTAATGTTTTCTGAACCAACAAACATTTAAAATTATGTAATGTGTTTAATAGAATTTTGTGGTGAAATGTAGGCAAATTTCAAAGCTTTTTGCATAACTTGACAAAATTACAGCTTGATTGGAAATGACAAAACAAGTGATACCTTTTTTTCCCTCTGTTCATGTCTCCTATACTTCCTCTCAAGTGTTCCTTTCAGACACTGTTGTCTCCATGATGATAAACAAGGGATAATATATTCCTGTACACTTCACTCTTCCCTAGATTTGGGTGAACAGTCCCCACAATGCAACAGGATACTACACAATATATGGAGAGGAAAACCTGCAGGCTGACCACTTCAACACTAAGCTGAGCTTTGGAGATCCTCAAACACTCTGGGCCAGAACTGGTTACCTGGGCTTTGTCAAAAGAACTGAGCTCACAGACTCCAGTGGAGGTGAGAGAATGAAATAAAATGAGATGAATTAGGAATGCAGTGCTCATGAAAGAAGGTGGGGGCAATGTACTGTGGGATACAAACATGGAGACCACATTGACAATTGTATTGTTTAATGTTGAAAAATAATGATGAATTAATGTATGTTTAGTTTCAAATCAAATTTTAGTCAATTGTGAATGACCTTTTAAAAAAAAAATTTGATTATGTGATCATTTATAATTTTATATATATTTAACAAGACATTGCAACTAACGGTCTCAGATTTTTGAACCCTTCCCTACGAGATATGAGACTATGCGATGCATTGTTATTCCACACTAAATTAATGTTCTTGTAAAAATGGCCCTGCTTGTAACACTTCATGTTTAGATCGCCATGATGCCCTGTTTGTGGTGGGCTCTCTTGATGAGACTTTAGAATTGAGAGGTTTGCGATATCATCCAATCGATATCGAGACCAGCGTATCACGTGCCCACCGCAGCATTGGCGAAAGGTAACGTCTCGCTTTGCTTTTTGTCTTTCTTGCAATCAGACTACCCTTTAACTCGCTCATACTCTTCTCCCCTCTGCAGTGCTGTGTTCACCTGGACAAATCTACTGGTGGTGGTGGCTGAACTCTGTGGATCAGAGCAGGACGCTTTAGACCTGGTTCCGCTGGTAACCAATGTTGTATTAGAGGAGCACCATCTGATTGTGGGTGTGGTGGTTATTGTTGACCCAGGGGTTATTCCTATAAACTCCAGAGGGGAAAAGCAGCGAATGCACTTGAGAGACTCCTTCCTGGCAGATCAGTTGGACCCCATATATGTAGCGTACAACATGTGAGCTGGGATATGGGCGAGCCAAAGGCCTGCCAGAGCGGTGCTATGGAGCCTGCCCTCAGAACTTGGATTGAGTTCATATATAGAAAGACTTGACCCTGTTTTTGTTTTTTTTCAGGGATGTGTCATTTTACGAAAAACAATTATGTGAGAGGACCATTTTGGAGATGGGATGTTATAACTGAATTTCCCTTTTTGCTCAATTCCTTCTCTCCTAGAACCCCACTCTCTCAGAAAAATGCCACATAATGTCAGTCCAATTCTTGGTCATGATTTATATCTACTTGAATTACATAGCTCTTTTTTCTAATCAAACGCACTTCTATTCTACCACTGGCTGGCTTGTATTTTTTATTTTTTATTTTAATTAGAGTTCACTTAAAGCCTCAGTTTGTAAGTTTTAACCTGGGTTGTTCGATTTAAAAAAACGTATTCTGATTCCAAGTTTTTGGAATCTATGGAATCGATTCCAGGAGTCAATTCTCAGACTAATTGGGAGACAAAGTGAATCTTAAAATAAGTAGTGCAATATAAACTATAATGATTCATAGAATGAATAATAGGAACTCATGGTTGATGGATGATTGGATGGACAGACTACAAAAGATCAGTAAAGTAATTGAGTTTAGCAATATGAATTCTGTATTTTCAGTTAGTGTTGTTAATACTCTTTTCAGTTGTGTAGTGGTGTTGTAATCAAGGTATTGAATGACTAGGACGTCACAACCCTGAATCCCAAAAGTTCAAAATGTGTATATTTATATATACAGGGCTGATCTGCAACCCAACTTATCTATGGTGCTGTGTTACAGGGCTCTAAAATGTAATATTTATTGGACAGGATTGGGGTAATATGGGTCATTTATCAGATGCTTATGTGCAAAGGAGCTTACATTTAACTTAATACAGGGACTGTCCCTCTAGAGCAACCTGGGGTTAAGTGCCTTTCTTAAGGGCAGTGTTGATGATGGGACATTCCTGTAACGCTCCAGTTCATAAAATGCTCTTACCCAGGATATAACCCACACCTTCACAAACGCATTACTGAGACTGCAGCTGTCAAGCCATTTCATGTTTTAAATCTTACCACTGGGGCTTTATCAAAGTTGATTTCAGATATGCAGCTATTCAGGTGACGAACCTGCGTCTTTTAATTTGTTTTAATTCTACAATATTTACAAAATACAATACATAGAAAAAACAGCAATGTAATACCCAAAACATTTGATAAATTAATTTTCTTTTTTCTTACCCATATTCAGCAGGTTGTTATTTAGGATCGTCCGCAAACATCACTTGAATAATTGTGTGTGAAATATTCTAACATCTATCTATAGACACCATAACACTACAAAGACAAAAATGTGTTAAATTAATTACTCAAAGTTTAAACGTCATTCCCTCAGCCCCCTCAAGTTGAGCATGAGGATAATCATCCCTATTGTTTTCCATTATCCTTTATGCACTTTATTAGATAAATGCAGATATATTCTGTAACATGGACTATTAGTATCTTTCAATAAGGGCATATGTGTGGTTTTTGTTATATAATTACTTTGAGTAGCATATGAACGTGCAGGCACATAAATACACATTTTTGGGACTAAATACCCAGTCTAACCTCAATACCTGCATTTACAAACTGTTCTCAGTTTACTTCTCCACATGTAACATTAAGAAACACTCATATACACTTAGTGTAGGTCAATTCAACTGCAAACCTCATCACACACCAAGCCCAAACCAAACACAAACTGAGATACGTATAGCTCTATTTTTGCTCTCATCTAAAGGTGCTTATACACATCAGGACTAGCCATTTAAGCCTCTAAATGGCACAAAAAAGAAGAAAAAACGAATTCAGGCATCTGTACAATAAAATAAAACAACTGTAAAATAACACGACTCTGTACAAGCAAACCCCTCGTGAACACCTAACTGTACAAAGGCATAGATTTTACATGTTTGGCAAAGGATCTTCTGTACTATAGCCATTTTTACCAGGAATGACTAACTTCTTGTAAACCTTGAATAACTGTAAATAATTGCTTGTGTACAGATGAGAAATTCTACTGTACTGTAAGTTAGTTGCTGTATTCTGTCAATTTTTTTGAACTAATATGAATATTAACTACTGTCACTGACATTCCTTCGTTGCTGAGCGGGGATCAGAAGTTGAAGACTGGTTGTAAATAGCTTGCTCTGTTTCTGTTTATTCTTTTTTCTGGTCAGTCAGAAATGTGATGGGTTGAAGTCTGTGCTCAGATTTGTCTGTCATGCATTTCTATTTAGAATTCAGATTCAGAAATCTTACAGTATGTACAAGTTTTAATGATGTAAGCATGATAAAGTCAAGCACTGTGGGGGCTTGAAAGACTTCTTTCAGAGTCCTTACACAACTGATCACTACAGTATGTTAGCCTAACCTCATTCTGTGCGATGGGGTTGAGTATGTGTGCGTATGTATGGTCACAGCGTTGAAAGGTCATTTGTTTGTTGACGAGTTCCACAATACCTTTTCCCAAATCAGAGACACTGTCATGAAATGTATTCTCTCATTCTCACTGTTGTTAATGGCATCAGAGCTGAGTTTATGTGATGAAAGCACAAGCGAGTGAATGAGCTTTTAAAATGGGGCATTCAGGGAAATAGTGCTTTCCAGGATGAAGAGGATATTCATTTATAAATATTCACTTTCATGTTTGCAATGATTTTTGTTCTTTAAATAAAAGAATTTATTTGTCATTTGCGTTAACCACGTCTTAATATATACAAAAACAAAACAGAAAATAAGACATAATATGTACATGCCAGCCAAGTGCTGGAACCAAAAGAAATGTTTCACACACTATGCAATCAGCTGCAGTTATATTTCAAAGTACACATCCAGCATACACACTTAACCACTATACAAGAACAACAAAACAAACAAAAAATCGTTTGCTTGCTAAGTATGAAACAATTTTTTTTTGTTTAGACAATGCACATTACTCTGTGTTGATAAAAACATTTTGTTCAGTTCAAATAATATTAATAACAACGTGATATTTCACATTTATGGATTCAAATGAAATTTATTATTATGCAAGCAAGCATTTCCCTGTTGGTTTACATCTCTTTCTTTTTTGTACATTGATTACTGTAACTGTTTTATACTCCAATGAAAAACACGAAAAAAATAATAAAAGGCTTTTATTTTGCATCTCTGAAGTTTGTTATAACTATTTTCTACCTATCTCTTATCTATATCGGGCATTATACTGCAAATAATTTCACCATAACATTTAATATGATTTCATTTGTCAGGTAAATGTCTATAAAATCTTTAAAGCGAATTCCAAAATGTAACTAGTTTTCACTAGAAATGCAGCAAACTTCATAAGCACCCCATTTCTTATTAAAAATAAGTTACATTTTGAAATACGCTGTAAACTTTATTTGTTTGTGAATATAGGTTTAGCCATGAATCGTATAGAAATTCACTACATAATAAAACTCATAGGTTTCATTCATATCCCCAGACTCCTTTTGCGTTTCAGTGATATCGGCCAATCACAACGCTTAACACAGAATGACGTAACATGTCCTTCTAGGGGGCGGCGCTTATTGCGGCCTTCAGAAAAAAAAACACCTCAAGCCATCTAGATTTTTCAATGGAAACCGCCCAGGTTTACTCCATGCAGTATTAAATTATTGCTTATCAAATTATATTTCGAATTTTAGCATTAATATAGACCGCGTCGTTGTTTCCAGGAGCGGTTCAAACGGATAAAAGGTAAAGCATTGCTTTTGTTTTGTACTCTTTTTCTTCTGCCGACCCGTTGCTGCAGTCATGGCGCCCGTCCGCTCGCTTGCAGCACTCGTCTTACGGGAAGGTGTTTTAATGGCTCCCCGTATCGCTGACGTCTGTTGACGCGGGCACTTGCGTGCCAGTGACTAGCTTGGAACTTTCTGTAGAGCGCGGCATAAAGTCGCCCACAGGCTTCACAACACACCGCAGCTGTCCTGTGTTTAGAGATGCGGATCTCACGGAGGGAATAAGACTTAAAGACTCTGACACCCGTTAAATAATTGCAACATCACTTCAGTTTCTTGTGGTTTTAGCTTTTGTGTAATAGAAACAAACCCGCTCATAAATACCGACGAATCTTATCTGTTTTGTCGGATGAGTTATGTAATGAAATCATAGACATCCATATACTTTTATTTAGCCTGTTAGCTATTGTAGCTAACAGTTAATATGATCATAGATATTGAATCAACAGGTCACTATATCTCACACGGTTATTTTAGCTTAATTAAAATAGAAAGTAGCCCAATAATTGGAGGTTTTTTGGAGGGATGTGGGCTTTTGATGGGCGTTATTAAGCATCCGGTTCTGTATGAAGTGCTGTTAATAACACAAAGCAACTGCATCTGATTTACTGTTACTGTACCAGAGTTGTCTTCCTTTTACCATTACGTTGTAATTTAGTGATTTTATTTCTCATTTATTTTACTTCTAACATGATTTTACTGGAATTAAGTCATATATGAGGACATTTGCAGCAATAATGTGTAGAAAGCAGCCCACACGGTTTGTGTAAGTGTGTTTTGGAGGAGCTAAAGGTTTGAGAGGGACTGACTCAGGGCTGGAGTAAAACACTGGAAACACTGACTTAATCAAGGCTTTTTACTGTTAGCCTGATTTGACCACAACATGCACACACTCACATTCTCTCTCTCTCTCACACACACACACACACACATCCCTATGAGAACAAATAAACGCCAGTGTTTTTCAGCATTATCCTGTTTACTGTCAGTCTGTAAAATAATACATCAAAAGAGTAATGGGGCTCAGCATTTAGTTTAGATTTAAGTTTGTCCTGAAAAAATGAACTGATTCCCATCTGTATTAGACATTTGTTTTAATTTAAAATAATAATTTTAAATGCTTTTTTTTATTACAGATTTCTGTTTTTATGCCAGTGGCGTAGCCACGAGGGGGCCCGTGTGGGCCTTCAGATTTCCAATTGTTATATATATATATATATATATATATATATATATAAAATGAGTTGCCCCCTCATTTTAAGCTGGGACCCCCCCCCCCCAAAAAAAAATAAAAATAAAACTCTGGCTACGCCCCTGTTTTATGCATATAGTTTTTTTTTTTTTCCTTGGTTTTCTTTAAAAACTTTTTTTTTTCTTTTTTTTTTTTACATTTTTCAAATCAGTTTGCAAGGTATGATCAAAAATATAAGATATGTGAGGAACCTGTAAAAATAATAAATGTTAAAAATAATTTAATAATAAAAATAATAAATGGAGGTGGGTATTCATTTTTTTTTTAAAGATTATTTGATTATCTCTAAAATGCTAGCCATCACTCAAATCTCCTTCCATGGCGTCACGGGATAGTAAAGTATCCATCAAATGTAGTAGTGGGTCACTGGGAAACGTTTTTTGAATACTGTGGATTCTTTTGGTGTACTGTTTTACATATACTATATAGAGGAAAGTATCACATTTCATACACAGCATTGGAAATTCAAAGTCTGTTATCTGGATACTGGTCATGGAAAGCATCACATCTGCATTAAGAATTGACCAAAATCTTCAAATGTTCATTTGCAGCGGCAATGGAGGAGGTCCAGCATAACAACAGTAACGGCTCTGATTCCCAAACTGTTTCCATCCCCACAACTATAACTGCCTCTCACATATCACAGATAGCACAGGTATGTACTTATGTACGTGCATTTTCATGATGGATAAATATGATGTTTGACTAAAATAGCAATTAATGTGTTTATTTCATGCCATTAACTATCATCATAATGTGGAAAGATGTCTCTGGGTGGGAATCCAGTGGCTGTGGTTCAGCTTCCCAGCGGTCAGTTCCAGGTTCAAGGTGTGATTCAGTCAGCGCAGTCATCAGTTATCCAGTCTCCACAGGCACAGGCACAGGTAACATGCACACTCATGCAATGTGTGATGGGATCTTTGTTTTTACAATGGGTTGGGAATGTTTTCCCTCAACTTAAACGCTGTTTCCTATTAGGGTCAAGGATCTGACAGTGATGATTCTCAGGAGTCAAGCGACAGTGGGGCATCTAACCAGAAGTCAAGAGGGATTTTGGCTCGCCGCCCATCCTACAGGTATAGAGCCTTGGAGGGAAATGTATGGCTCCGCTGCACCTCATGAATAACACCCCAAAATCACACTGATTCTTTTGATGCTTTCAAAGCCAGCGACCTATTAGCCTTCATTTAGTGTTTGGAGAATCAAGGGAGTTGGTGCAGAATTGAACACAGTGGTCTTGCACAGTGGTTGAATTTATCAGAGCGATTCGTTTGAGACGCTGATGGCCTACGCAGTGACCAGCAAGTTTGTTCTTGTAAATGTATTATTTTAATGGTGATTGTGGAACCAAGAATTTTCTCCTACACTTTAATCACTAAAACGTTTTTAAAAATCAGAGACTGAACACATTTTTAGTTAAATTGTTCCTGTTATGGAAATTAAATGTTCATCAATATAAATAATATGCACAGATTCATTCATAATAAATATTGCAAGATTTTCAATTTTTATTCCATTGTGGCACTAATGTTGTAGAACATTAATAATTATAACTCATCATATATAATTATAATATTTGAGTCAATTAATAGAATTGGGTTTCTCTTTTAATCAGTTAATAGACAGTGAGTTTGCGAGATTGTTCATTAAATATAATAAATAATTTGTCTAAATCAAATTTCTTTTTTGATATAGTGCTTTCTCCGTATCAAGCACCAAAATACATTTAATATACCTAATCACAAAGATTTGTATGGTCCGCAAAGCTCGCATTAAGAACATCTTATATCAGTTTATACAATTGTTTATGTTTGTGTGGTATTTTTTTCTTATTTTGAAAAGTTTAAATCAAAATCACAGAGAAATGTTATATATTTTATCACCCCTTTTGCATTCATAATAGGTGAGCGTGACCGATCTATAACAAAAGAAGTTGGCAATCTTTTAATGTAGCATAAATGTGTTTATTTATATTTAATCACATACTTCAAGTTGATTTTTGACTCTCATGCAGAAAACAAGATCAGCACTGATTTTCATTTCATTTACACAAAACCAAAATCTGCTTCTGACACCATGGAATGAGCCAGGCTAGAATAAGCTTATTTATTACTTCTTTGTAAACAAATATATTTGTGTAGATGTTTTCTTTTGTCAGACATGTCCTTAAAGACACACATAGGGGTGTTCAAAGCAAAAATGGCCAAGCTCTATTTTCCAGACACGTGTCTGGCACAAAAAAAAAGAAAAAGAGTTGATGTCCCTATGTGCAAACTTTGTTCCTTTTTTGTGTTTCAGGAAGATTCTAAATGATCTATCAGCTGAGGAAGTGGCGACTCAGAACGAGGGAGAAGAGGAAAGCTCTACCTCCTCTGCCATAACAAGTGTCTCACTCCCCACTCCAATCTACCAAACAAGCACTGGCCAATATAGTAAGCAAAGCCAGCTATTTGAATACAATGGGTTTTGTGAAATATGGAATGCAGCATGTGGTAATTTACTACATATTTTGCAACAGGATTGAAGTGAATGGTTGTGTAAGTGGTTAACGACACGGATGACACAAAAGCCGTGCAGTTTGTTTTTCACTTTACCCACACAAACCTGATTTTTATAGTGTATACAGCAGGGGTTGGGAACCTTTTTTGACCAAAGAGACATTTAAGTTTTTTGTTAATGCATTTTTCTGAAAGAGCCACAGTAAAAAAAATAATCTTTCAATGGCATTTAAAAAATAGTAATCTTATTAGCTCTAGATGACTAAAAACATAAATCGTCTTCTTTCCTGTGTGTGTATGAATGTTCTTCACTCACTCAAAGCACATTGTCATACAGATTCTCATACGAACATAAATTCAACCCATTTGTAAGACATAAAAGGCCTCTGCTGCAAAAGTGAAAGTACCCGGTGAAATGTTTTGAAATGTCTCTTGGCACACTAGAGCAGTGTTTCCCAATCCTGTTCCTGAAGGCATACCAACGCTGCACATTTTTAAACTCTTCCTAATAAAGCACACCTGATTCAACTCGTCTGTTCTGTAGTAAAGACTACAAGGCCACAAAGATGGTACAGATAAGGGAGACACCAAAAATGTGCACTGTTGGTTGACTTTCAGGAACAGGGTTGGGAAAGAGCAGTGGTCCCCAACCCCCGGTCCGCGGACCGGTCCGTGAGCGGCTACAAGCAGCTGTGACGCTGCTGCTTTGGCGGTGAGGAGGTGTGTTTAATCTTGCGCGGACTCATCATCCATCTAGCTCGCTTCGCCATTACCCCAAGCTGCGTAGATGTTTGAATTACAGTGATCCCTTGTTAATCGCGGTTAATGTGGAAACCCCTGCGATAGGCGAAAATCCGCGAAGTAGGATTGGCCCCCCTAGGAATTTCCGTATATATGTGTGTGTAGATACCAGAATGTTTAAAATATGTATACAGTAATACCTCGGTTTACAAGCGACTTGGTATACAAGCAAATTGGTGTACGAGCATGGAGGGTCAAATCGGTGTAGGAGCATTGTATCAGTGTGCGAGAATTTTTCCCTCACCCACACGCTTTTTTGTGTGAAAAAGTCCTAACGCGTGTTTGTTTGCGGCCGCGGCTCCCGTGTGTTCGTTCGCGGCTCCCCGTCTCCCATGCTCCCATGTTCGTCAACATTTGCTTCTGAGAGAGGCGAAGAGGCTCCCACTCCACTTGTGCTCTCATTCGTCGATCTCGCGCCGGGAACCAATCACGTGGCTTGTCTGAGTGTACAATGCCTCTGAGAGAGTTTCTTTGTCTGGGAAAACGTTCCTCGCATCACGATGAAGCAACGATGCTTTCCGCAATATGGCTGCCGATATGGCGCTATTTTGGAATTTTTATTTTTCGATTAATGTTTTTGAAAAATCCGCGTTGCACTGAGGCCACGAAACTTGAACCGCGAAGTGGCGAGGGATTACTGTATTCTAAACTTTTCATTAACGTCAGTTGGCTATGTAGCAAAGGACTTGTATTTTTCTGAGTTTTCTGCGGAAAGCTGATCTCTAGTGATTTAACTTATCGATCATTTGGTAAAGCCGCATGATTTTTGTCAGAGCCAGGTGTGGCTCGCGAGCCATAGGTTTCTGATCACTAGTATACAGTATAAATTACAGCACAGTGGCATAAAATCACTTTAAAAAGATGCATGATTCATAATATGCATCACAGTTTTGTTTTCTCCTTTGCAGTTGCGATTTCATCCAATGGCTCTCTGCAGCTCACCAGTGCTGGTTCAGACGGTGTGCAAAGCCTGCAGACTCTCACCATGACCAACTCGAACCCAAGCCAGCCAACCATACTGCAATATGCTCAGACTGCCGACGGACAACAGATTCTGCTGCCTAGTAACCAGGTGGTGCTCCAAGGTTGGCAAGCAAAGGCAAAAAGACCTTTTCATTTGAAAATCGACTCATGTTGTTGCTTTAGTACACATGGGACACACTCTGGCTGTGACAATGTGTTGTAGGTGCAGGGGGAGAAATGCAAGCTTATCAGATCCGCTCCTCTTCCTCTTCGATGCCTCAGACCGTTGTCATGACATCACCCGTTATCAGCTCTCATGGCAAGAGCGATGACCCGCAGATGAAGCGAGAGATACGCCTGGCGAAGAACAGGTGGGTGTATTTGAGCGAAAGAGAATGAATGCTAGACTCAGTTTTTTGTTAATATAATTATGCTATGGTTATTGTCATGTAGGTAGTTTTTTTGCATTGTTAGCTTAACTGTGATTTTTGTTTTACCCAAAACTCTGTATGCAGGGAGGCAGCCAGAGAGTGTCGCAGAAAGAAAAAGGAGTATGTAAAGTGTTTGGAGAACCGTGTGGCTGTCCTGGAGAATCAGAACAAGACTCTTATCGAGGAGCTCAAGACGTTAAAGGACCTGTACTGCGTTAAAACCGGCTAGTGGGACATCTCTCCAATCAGGCTAATGGGACTTTACTGGCAGACCTGTCTGCCTACGTGCTTATACAAAAACCAGACACAGGGACTTTTTTGGCTTGGAGAATACATTTAATCCTCCTGTCAAATGCTTGTTTTTATACAACTCATTTTAAACTAATAGCCTAAGAACGATTGACAAGAAACAGCAGCATCAATTTACGCTTTTAATAATAGATGGAAAGAGGAATACATTTTTCCATAACATATTTTCCTTTGCAGTCAACAGATGTTTATATTTGTATATGTATCTTGTGCAAGCATTGGCACGTCTACACTGGGAGATCTTGCTTTATTCTTGACCCATTTGGTTTCCAGGGAATTTTGAATGTTAATTTTATTTAAGCTCTAGCTTAAATTTTTTTATTTTTTTTTCTATGGTAGAAATGCAGAAGTGACAGTGGTATTTTTACACCTTTCTCAGAAGCGCTTGTATGTATGAAAATTGTGACGCGATTGTGTGTTTCATGAAGTTATGCAGCTGTGTTCTTTGCATTTTTGCTATTTTCCCCTTTATAGGAAGCTCTGGTATTCCTATCCCCATTCCATGTTTTATCTGAGTTTTAGTGAGACATTTTTTTACAGAGACCGCGGAATTGAAGGTGAGGACTTTCAGCTTTGTTATTATAAGTATCATAAAATCATACTTATAACAGTATCAGTGGTAAGTTCATTTAAGCCTTTTTCTGGATTGATAGACTAATTGTGTGTAATTTTTGTAATATGTCTGATTGATCTTTAAGCCATATATACACACTTGGGTTCAGACCGTTGTTGGTTTTAACTGAGTAATTGGCCCAAGGCTTACCACTGTTTATAAGCCAAGCTGTTACAAGACAATCGAATCAGGGAGCATACAATGAAAAAAAAAACAGTCACTTGTTTTTGGTAAAGTGAAAAAGCTAAATAAATATTTTTCCAACCTTTGACTGTTTTTCTCCTATTTACTGAAGGGAACACTGAAATCACACATTGGATCTCAATGAGTGAAATTTTTATTTATGTATATCCTAGAATATGTTTAGAACAAATTTTGTAACAGTCAATGAAAACCAAAATCCTCAACACAGGACTAGATTCACAATCATTTCAAAATAGTTATTTGCTGATCTAACTTGCATGAAGTTCAACACAACAACTCATAATGTTAGTGTGTATGGCCCCCATGTGCCTGTATGCACTCACAACAACTTAGTTAGCTAGAGGTCAGAGAAGAAAAGACCGACTGATTCAAGCTGATAGAAGAGCAACTTTGACTGAAATAACCACTTGTTACAACCGAGATATGCAGCAAAGCATTTGTGAAGCCACAACAAGCACAACCTTGAGGCAGATGGGCTACAACAGCAGAAGACCCCACTGTGTACCCCTCCTCTCCACTACAAATAGGAAAAAGAGGCTACAATTTGCATGAGCTCACCAAAATTGGACCGTTGAAGACTGGAAAACTGTTGCCTGGTCTGATGAGTCTCGATTTCTGTTGAGACATTCAGATGGTAGAGTCAGAATTTGGTGTAAACGGAATGTGAACATAGATCCATCATTCCTTATTACCAATCTGCAGGCTGGTGGTGGTGGTGTAATGGTGTGGGGGATGTTTTTTGGCACACTTTAGGGCCAATTGGGCATCGTTTACATGACACGGCCTACCTGAGCATTGTTTCTTACCATATCCATCCATAGGCGGAGTTTGGGGGGGGGGCACTGCCCCCCCAGACCAGAGCCAATTAATGCCTGCCTTGTGCTTTGAATATGTTTTTTTGTTATTACAGAATTCATATTTTTTCGTTTTATTTGTTTTATCTTATTAGTTCTGTGTATAGAATGAGTAAGATGTGGCTAATTATTTTTTTATTACTGTAGCTTTATTACATTCTCCCGCGATTTGCGAATCTCAAAGTATCGCGGTACGTGAGTGGACGCTCTTCTCGCTATGTTTTACGCGCTGAATAAACAAAATGGACATTCGTCGTTTTTTTAATAAATCCACTACTAAAAGTGTCAAATCTATCAGAAGAGAAGACAGTGGACATCTACGCATCTCGGAAAAAGAGGCGGCTTCTTCTGCATTAGGTAAGATATTGTAATGTCTGAAGTAGTTCTATGACAGGTCAAGGGAGGATCTGTTTATGAACTTTAATCGGAACGAAGAACAACACACTGTAACAAGCGCACCCGTCTAACACTTTTTGCCGCACTTCTGGACTCCCAGTGTTAACCCTATCACTGCCGATGCAAAACAAAACAGCAACTACAAAGAGTCTGTTCTATTCGCTATTCTTTGTATAAAGCAGTGGTTCTCAAATAGTGGGGCGCACGTTACCCTGGGGTACATGCTTTTTTTTGCCAGGGAGTAGGTTCTTGCACTGAACAAGAGCAGAAGTTCAGATAATCATCCCCTCATCCTTTGACGTGTACGATCACGCCGGCGCTAAATTCCCACGTGTTTTCACGCGATATCTGGCACTGAGCCAAGAAAAAAAGACGGGCTCAGAGCTTGTCATTTATCACAACAACTCAGTGTTTTCAACCACATAAGATTTCTTTTCGGTGCCAACAAGTTGGTGACTATTTTGAATTATCTATTATACAGCGATTTTTGTGACTGCGGTATGTCAGGTGACAAGCATGACGCGTTACCATGGAAACAAGGCGAAAGTTTTTGCCGCGAAATGTTTACCTCTTCCTAGGGGGGCGTGAAAGAAAATAATTGAGAAGCACTGGTATAAAGTCATTGTAAATGTATTTTATATGTAAAATTAATGATATATAAATATGATATAAAAAAAACTGAGCTCGTGGTCTGGTGCCCCCCCAAGCACAAAAGTGAAACTCCGCCTATGTATCCATCCCTTTATGACCACTATGTACCCATCCTCTGATGGCTACTTCCAGCAGGATAATGCACCATGTTACAAAGCTCAAATCATTTCAAATTGGTTTCTTGAACATGACATTGAGTTCACTGTACTAAAATGCCCCCACAGTCACCAGATCTCAACCCAATAGAGCATCTTTGGGATGTGGTGGAACAGGAGCTTCGTGCCCTGGATGTGCATCCCACAAATCTCCATCAACTGCAAGATGCTATCCTATCAATATGGGCAAACATTTCTAAAGAATGCTTTCAGCACCTTGTTGAATCAATGCCACGTAGAATTAAGCAGTTCTGAAGGCGAAAGGGGGTCAAACACAGTATTAGTATGGTGTTCCCAATGACCCTTTAGGTGAGTGTATGTTGTCAAGTTGCTTTTATCCACTATTAATACAAGCCTGTTGTGGCGGACCCTGACCAGTGATGGCCACAACTTTATTGATGAGTTTTATGAGGTTTATTGAACATCACACATGAAGCGTCTGTTTCCACTCCAGAAAATCACAAGAGAGGAATAAAACGCATTATAAGAAGTGTGAATTAAAGTATTTTCCTTAAACTCTCTCTCTTTCCCTTGCATTATCAACAACATACACAGCCAACTACATAAAAAAATTGTTACAGCTATCAATAAAAAGACAGTGTGGGGTCGGGGTCTATGCTGATAAGACTGAGTCCGTCAATAGTCGTGGGCGGAGCCTGTACATAGTGACATCACTTTGTACAGACTCTGTAAACGTCAGCACTTTTGATTTATTGGGACTTGTGCTGATAAGACTGAGTCCGTCAATAGTCGTGGGCGGAGCCTGTACATAGTGACATCACTTTGTACAGACTCTGTAAAGGTCAGCACTTTTGATTTATTGGGACTTGTGAGTGGGTGTATTTCTACCATTATAGGATTATTGTGTACACACTCTGCCAAAGCACATATAAAAGTGAATTTTGCACACTAGGTCCTCTTTAATGAATTTCTTTTAAAAGTGTTACTTTTTATGACACGCATCGTTAACCAGTAGATGGCAGTATGGCTCTTTTATGCATTAACAAACTCAAAAGCTGGTCTGCTTTAATCTCCAACAGCCTGTTTTATATAGATGAAAGTATTTTGTTGCTTTACCTGCTTCTATCATTTTTTTGTACCATCTTGATAGCGATTTGTTTTTACAGACAATATACCCATGCAACAATGTACAGTAATATAAAAATACAATGCAGTCTAGAGATTAAGTCTTTGCATTCTCAACAAAAACATTGTTTTATGGTTTAATACAAAAAGCTCTTTCATATAAACACATTTAAAAGTAGATTTTGAATGAATTAGCTTGAAAGAAACATGCTTGATAAAACCTTAAGGTGGCTTTTACTTTTAGAAAAATGTACACTCATTATTTGACTGCATAACCAACTATGTGAGATTTCATCATAAAAAACAGAGGAGCTTGGATGTGTCGAAGCTGCAGGTCAGAGAAGCCAGCTGCCTCGATGTGCTTCCACGTAGCACGGGTAATATCACAGCCATCGCCAAAATAGTGCCTGACAAAAATACAAGTACAATTTTAGACTTTCTTATTGTATTGTGGATATATGCTTTCCTGAAGCTCAAACAGTATGGGTTCCAAGGCCATGGGTTCAATTCCCAGGGAAAGCAAGAACTGATTAGAATGTCAATGTGTAACTTGAATGCAATGAAAATCCGTGGATAAAAGCACCCCCCAAATGTAAATGTAAAATATGCTTTGTTATCAGTTATGGTAAATGGACACATTCTGGTTTTATAACCTGCTCCCCCACCCATGACCTCCAGTTATGTGTGGGTGATAAGAAGTGGGAGAGTAAATATATATTAATACAGGATTTTAACCAACCCCATGTTTATCAAAAGCTCCCACATAGTCTTTTAGTGTTTACATTTACAAAAGCAGTAATTTGCCTCCCAAATGTCATTGAATTTTACTTACAGTATGTACTTCAGCTTAACTCATAAAAGTTATTCAAATTCATTGAAATATAATGGTGATTTTATGATTTTTATAGTGTTTTTATATTACCAGAACGGCATAAGAACATGTTGAAGAAAGTAAGTCCAGGTTGAGGGGTCAGAAACCACATGTTCAAGGAAGAAAAATGCTCCTCCCTGCAAAAAAATTAAGCACAATATTTATAGTATTTAAAAGCACTTAAAATATTAATATACGAATTTGTATGGTGGCTTTTGCCCTAAAACAAACAGTTGTTTCTAATGGATTATCAGCGCAAACAGAGAATTACGTAATGCGGTTTCTTCCACGTCAGATGTAATTATCATCAACTTTACATTCTCTTTGATTGATTGGGAGTGATAAGAGGACAATTTATAAAATGTGATAAAACCAAATATGACCATAGTTCCACCTGAGCGCTGACTATCATAAACTTACAGGCCTGAGAACTCTTTTTGCTTCTTGCAGAACTTTCAGCGTGTCTTTGACTGAACACAGAACCAGTGTGCAAACCACAACATCCACAGAGTTGTCCTCCACCGCCTGCAGATTCTCCCCGGACGCCACTATGAAGCTGTCATATACGAGGTGGTCGTTCTTCGCCATGCTTTTCTCCAGGTACTTTTGGAAATGCGGGTTGGGGTCGATGCATGTGATCTTGCAGCCCGTCGGGTAATGCTCGAAGTTCGCTCCGGTTCCGCAGCCCACTTCCAAGATGCGCAGAGAGCCTTTCGTGGGATAGAATTTGCACAGGTTTCGAAATAGTTCCCTTTTCTCGTCGTTCATTTTGTCATTGTACTTCGCCGTTACTTTATAGAGGATTACAGGAAACAAGCGTTTGTAGAAAGACAAAAGTCCAACCAGCTCCGCAACGTGCAGTGGAAAAGTAATGACTTTTATTAAAAAAGCGCAAGCGTTCATAAACAGCGTCATGTCGAACAACAATACAGAGCTGCATTTGACAGACTACAGAGGGGAGTACCTGCGCGTACCTTGTGACAACTGACCAATCAGCGTCTTCGACCTATGTAACATTCTCCAGTCAGTGCAATACTCCAGTCTGTCGGCAGATGGCGCCCACGTATAAATAACCGCAAGGGTTCCAATTTTAAAGCATGTTAAAATGTGTGGCTTTAGTACTTTTCATCACTCAAAGTTTTAACACTGAAATAAATTAATAGTAATTTTGAAATATGTTTAAAAGCATGTACTCAAATAAAACATATGTGGATCGGTTAAGTTCAATAGGCTGATGCAGGGGGAGAAATGCAAGCTTATCAGATCCGCTCCTCTTCCTCTTCGATGCCTCCGACCGTTGTCATGACATCACCCGTTATCAGCTCTCATGGCAAGAGCGATGACCCGCAGATGAAGCGAGAGATACGCCTGGCGAAGAACAGGTGGGTGTATTTGAGCGAAAGAGAATGAATGCTAGACTAAGTTTGTTGTTAATATAATTATGCTACGGTTATTGTCATGTAGGTAGTTTTTTTTTAAAATAAGCATTTGACAGGAGGATTAAATGTATTCCCCAAGCCAAAAGACACAGGGACTTTTTTGTCTTGGGGGATGCATTTTATCCTCCTGTCAAATGCTTGTTTTTATACAACTAATTTTAAACTAATAGCCTAAGAACGATTGACAAGAAACAGCAGCATCAATTTACGCTTTTAATAATAGACTGAAAGAGGAATACATTTTTCAATAACATATTTTCCTTTGCAGTCAACAGATGTTTATATTCGTATATGTATCTTGTACAAGCATTTTGCACTTGCTCCCAGTTTACACTGGGAGATCGTCTCAGGTTACCATTCTAACCTTGGTTCCCTAGATGCTGCATTCCTATGAAGCATTAATGTAATCACGCTAATGAACTTGACATTGGCTGGCAGGCGCCTATGACGTCACCAGAGGTACGACTGCAGGTATAAAAGAAGCACCTGAACAGTACATCATCCACTTCATATCTGAAGGAGACGCCTGCAGGAAGGCCCCGAAGCATGGCAATGGGACGCAGCATCTTTTTCCCTGTTCTCAGGGAACTATGGTTACAATAGTAACCTGAGATGTTCCCTTCCGAAAGGGGACTCAATGCTTCGTTCCCTAGGGGTCACTTAACGGCGCCATGCTGAAGGGCGTGACTGCACTCAATAGGCGAAAGCCAGCAGTCAATGACTCCCAGGGGAACTCGAGACATAGAGCCGCAACTGCTAGGCCTACAACGCTTAGGCACTGCTGAGCTCTAAGAGTGGCTGGGCTAGTGAGAGGGGCCTGAATCTCCTGTACTTCACTCAGAGTGCAGTGGGGGGCCTGAACTCCTCAGAGAGGCCTGACGACACCCTTACGTTTGACAATGGCTCTGAGGATTTCATCCTGGTACCTAATTGCAGTAAAAGAACCATTGGCTAGCATGTGGTGATCTGTGCGATCCAAGGATATGCCTCCACAGACCTTTACTGACCTACAGCCAATTTGGTCAAGCCCCACAGCATCTCCAGGCTCTTTCACAAGGAGGTTTCTTTCACACCAAACCTCCTTGTGACGACACATATGGATGTGCCATCCTGGAAGAGCAGGACCCCCTGTGCAACCTGTTTAGGTTGCAGGTTCTGCCTCATCCTAAATACAGTGACATGGGTCCTAACAAAACTAAAGATTAATCAGTCAGGAAGAATAAGAAGAGAACAATTGTCTCTGGCCACCACTTGCAAAATCATTCTCTTTTCAGCAGCTGTCTTGCTGTTGCCTCTCCAGTGCACCTGTTGTTATTTTCATTTGCACCAATGCAGGTGAAACTGATTCATGATCATTTATGCTTCCTAAATGGACAGATGTTATACTGCACAACCAACAATGTGAGGTTTGATCATAAAAACAGAGGAGCTTGGATGTGTCGTAGCTACAAGTCAGAGAAGCCAGCTGCATTGATGTGCTTCACGTAGCACGGGTAATATCACACAGCCATCATTTAAATAGTACCTGACAAACATACAAGTAAAGTTAGACTCAATGTGGCCATATGCTTTAATAACAGTATTTCAATATTGACATTTTAAATGGTACATCCAAGTTTTATAGCAAAAAATAAAAAAGTAATTAATAATAATCAAACCACTTTATAATCAAAGTATTCCTCTCTCTTTCTGTGTCAAAAGAACACATGACCTCTAGTTATATGCAGGTGATAAGAAGTGGAAGACTAAATATATGGGTCTTTGATTATTCTTTGATAAAGCGCTATATAAATGTAATGAATTATTATTATTACATATACACGTTTAATATATTTATGCAGGTATTTGACCAAAGCCATGATTTTCAAAGCTCGAACAAAGTCTTCTTAGGTTTTACATTTTTTATAAGCTTTAGCTTTAAAAAAAGTCCTTTTCATTAAACTCCTTTGCAGTAATCTCCTATAATAATAATAATTCATTACATTTATATAGCGCTTTTCATGAGACTCAAAGTGCTTTACATGGAAGGGGAGGAATCATATAGAATATTTTATATAGATGAATGTTTGTTTTACCATTTTGTTGTTTTACCTGCTTCAATTTTTTTTTTACCAACTTCATAGTGATTTGTTTTATAGACAAGTAATATAAAGAGATTTAGTAATATAAAAAAATGCAGTCTAGAGATTAAGTCTTCGCATGTTCAACAAAAACATTGTTTTATGGTTTAATACAAAAAGCTCTTTCATATAAACACATTTAAAAGTAGATTTTGAATGAATTGGCTTGAAAGAAACATGCTTGATAAAACCTTAAGAAGGCTTTTACTTTTAGAAAAATGTACACTCATTATTTGACTGCATAACCAACTATGTGAGGTTTGATCATAAAAAACAGAGGAGCTTGGATGTGTCGAAGCTGCAGGTCAGAGAAGCCAGCTGCCTCGATGTGCTTCCACGTAGCACGGGTAATATCACAGCCATCGCCAAAATAGTGCCTGACAAAATACAAGTACAATTTTAGACTTTCTTATTGTATTGTGGTAATATGCTTTCTTGTAGCTCAAACAGTATGGGTTCCAAGGCCATGGGTTCAATTCCCAGGGAAAGCAAGAACTGATTTTGTTACCAGAGTGGCTGAAGAACATGTTGCAGAAAGTAAGTCCAGGTTGATGGGTCAGAAACCACATGTTCAAGGAAGAAAAATGCTCCTCCCTGCAAAAAAAAAAACATAATATTTATATTAATCAACCCAAAATTGTGCAGTCGAAGACAACTGGTTTAGTTTAAAGGGATCTAGTATTTAAAAGCACTTAAAATAGTAGACGAATTTGTATGGTGACTTTTGCCCTAAAACAAACAGTTGTTTCTAATGGATTCAGCGAGTAGAGATTTACATGTGCTTACGTAATGCGGTTTCTTCCACGTCAGATGTAATTATCATCAACTTTACTTTCTCTTTGATTGATTGGGAGTGATAAGAGGACAATTTATAAAATGTGATAAAACCAAATATGACCATAGTTCCACCTGAGCGCTGACTATCATAAACTTACAGGCCTGAGAACTCTTTTTGCTTCTTGCAGAACTTTCAGCGTGTCTTTGACTGAACACAGAACCAGTGTGCAAACCACAACATCCACAGAGTTGTTCTCCACCGCCTGCAGATTCTCCCCGGACGCCACTATGAAGCTGTCATATACGAGGTGGTCGTTCTTCGCCATGCTTTTCTCCAGGTACTTTTGGAAATGCGGGTTGGGGTCGATGCATGTGATCTTGCAGCCCGTCGGGTAATGCTCGAAGTTCGCTCCGGTTCCGCAGCCCACTTCCAAGATGCGCAGAGAGCCTTTCGTGGGGTAGAATTTGGACAGGTTTCGAAATAGTTCCCTTTTCTTGTCGTTCATTTTGTCATTGTACGACGCTGTTACTCTATACATGATAAGAGGAAACACGCGTTTGTAGAAAGACAAAAGTCCAACCAGCTCCGCAACGTGCAGCGGTAAAGTGAGGACATTTATTAAAAAAGCGCAAGCGTTCATAAACACCGTCATTTTAAACAAGAATACAGAGCTGCATTTGACAGACTACAAGGGAGTAGCTGCGCGTACCTTGTGACAACTGACCAATCAGCGTCTTCGACGTATATAATACACTCCAGTCAGTGCAATACTCCAGTCTGTCGCCAGATGGCGCCCGCGTATAAATAACCGCAGTGGTTCCTCTCTTACACATAGTGTGGCTTTAATACTTTTTCCTCACTCAAATTTTTTAACACCGAAATTAATAAATAGTAATTTGAGAAAAAAAAGCATGTACAAAAATGAGATATGAATCTCAGTCAATCAGACATACCTAATATAATTACCTTTATATATATATATACCTTAATCTATGTGAATCGGTTAGGTTTAATATGTTGAATCACATTAATTTCTAATAAAAAAATGTATTCTTGATAACCATACAATTATAGGACACTGTCATTTGGTTTTAGAAGATGCTCTATCCATTAACACACCATTGCGACAGTATTATAGTTTATGCCTTCTCTGGTATTTCCATAAGCATAATTTATCTTGACAATAACAATTGACAATTTATTTGCCAATTGACATAGCCTTTAACACTCTATAGAATACAATAAAATAATATAATATATTTTTATAAAATCTATATAACTGATAGGATTATACATTTTTTCATTTCCATAGACATTGTAAAATACCGTTATTTTGAATTATTTTGGCCATGATGATTATCTAGTAAAACATCTGATATTGTAACAGCCCTACAATCTATCTATCTATCTATCTATCTATCTATCTATCTATCTATCTATCTATCTATCTATCTATCTATCTATCTGTCTGTCTGTCTGTCTGTCTGTCTGTCAAATGTACTTATCCTTAAGATCCTCCATGGTGACAGAGATTAGAATTCAGGGGATTTACTTAAGATTAGGTTTACAGTATTATCTTAAGACACTGTAAACTCATGTAATACTCGTAGGCCAACAGTCCCAAAGTATTTACATCACAAACACATTCTAATGTTAATCTCTGTTTGCTCTGCAGAGGGTGTTGCGTTTATATGCCTTTATGTCCCATTTGGCTCACATACAAAGTGGGACTTCAGCACCAAGGACAGTGACCAAACACAGACTTGGCTGATGGCGCATTGCACAGCAAGGCTTCATCCACATGGGGCTCATCAGTAAGGACTAGAAAAGATGCTCAAGTGGCCCAGAAGGGGGAGTTGGTGGTAGGCTTAAAGTCTAAATCTGTTGTTTCCTTTCACTTCCTAGCAGGATTAGAAGAAGATTAACTATTGCCTTTAAACTTTGACCACATAGTACCTGTCTTGGAGATGTCTTTGTGTCCAGACATTTCCCAGGAGTTTTCATTAGAATCTCTGCGTTTGTCCTCACTTTTAAAATCAGAATGTAGAGATTTTAAGTGACATTTTGTTTTGAAATCACACAGAACCCCAAACAGGTTTTTGTTGGAACACATTTGTTGTGTAAATCAGAATTGTTCCAGCTAGGTAACCAATTTGGAGATTTTGAAATGTGACTAGTGTGTGCCAAACTAGAAATATCACTGTTTATTTGAAAGTTAAGCACTTTCTCTTCACTACGATTCATTAGTTCCACAGTACCATGTGATGACACGCTTACTTTTATGCTCACTGAACTTCTATTTTTGAAAAAACAGGAATTAAAATGGTACAGACGGTCCGAAACCGTATTTATCCTTTAAAATAAAATGTATAGTTTTTAAAAATATGAAGTAGCAGTCCTTATTTAACTGTGCAAATTCCACTTTAACAATTAAATTAGAGACAATTTGACAATCGTGGAGACCGAAATGAAGAGATTAGATGCATTTTACAGAGAAGTGGTAAATATAATTAGGCTGGCATCATTGTGATTGATATCCCCTTTTAGCGCTGTTTCGCTTACGTTGCAGCGTTCCTCCGTCAGTACGGAAGTCGGAAGTAGGGTACTTGTAGACGCTCCCTAACAATTTGCTGAGAGTCATCAATTATGCAGGCTAGCCGTACGCACTGGGAAGGAAGATAGCGGCAACAATATGGCGACATCCGCAGTTTCTCTTGGGTCTTTTAAACATCCTTAGGCACGCAAGATCTACATGGATCGCTCTTAATGCGGAAAAAGTAAGTAGACTTTCTCTTGTCTACAGCGCAAGTGTCGTGATTTTTTTCAGGTGTTTATAGCCCGTTCTGAGCGTGTCTCATACCTGGAGTCATCTGCCGCAGAGCGGTCTCTCGCGCTCAGCATCTTTTCTGCTCACAGATGTGGATAGGCTTGCTGCAGGAAACACAGGGAAACGCCGCTTAACACGCCAGATAATACTTAACAGCTATGGCTATAGTCAAATAGAGGGTATGCAAAGAAGGGAAGTCTGAGGTAAATGAGGGTGTTGGCCTGGCGCTGGAAACATAACATTAGTGTGTGTGTCGAAATGTAGAACATACGCATAGCATGGGACAGGCAAGTAAGACCGCAGCAAACTTTATTGCATGGGAATGTTGTGCGGACAGACTGTCGCAAGACGCAGTATTCAGCATTCAGATGACAATTATGGGAGTATTTTGCAACGTAACATGTCAAAATCACTAATGTGGCAGTTTTTAGTCCCCCTGCGCCTGCATTCCCCCTCCCTTCGAGTCACCCTCGCCATACTTCATTGGGTTGGACTCTCTAGAATCGGTTTCCGTTTTTGCCATTAAAACCAGCGACTACCACCCTCGTTTTCTCCCTCACTCCTCCCTAAAGCGTTAGCGGCATGGTGTGCCCGACCCGTTTGCGCGGTTGCGGGTTAAATCACACAGAGGACGGGTTGGCTGCACGGGTGTGGTGCTGGAGCGGACAAGAGTCCCAAATGTTCTTGAAGTGTTCAGAGGAGAATGAAATGGGAACCTAGTGAGATAGAAACTCGAGACGTGTGAAACACTGCAGGCACGACTGTCTGAGACGTCAGTGGCGTTGAGATTTAGATGTTTCACAGATTGATTCGCTGGCTTGTGCCTTTGCACAAGCTCACTTTAGCTCCACTGCAGTATTTCAGTCGAGAGAGCGGGGCCCACGCTTGCTCGTCCAGATGCCATAATTACCGCAAACAAACTTGGGCATACTAATCTGTAAATCCCAGAACATGTAGAGCCTTCGGAGCTTGATTGGAGGAGAAATTGCATAATACATGTGTGAGGGGCCAACAGGGGCGGAAGTATGAATCAATGCTGTGTAAATTATATTTGCTTTGAAATGACGAAGACCGTCTACCCCTGAATAAGCGGTGTGTTACTTTAGTCTCAACCAAAGAGATATAAAAAAATGTAAAATGTGAGATTAGTTTGGTCAATGAGGGGAATATCGGTTGAAATAAAAAGAGAGCGTTATATTCCGATTTTAAGGCTTTTATTCTCCACACGGGATAGGCCGGCGAGGTTCGTCCTCGTGACAGCTGTGCTGCTCCCCTCCCCTCGATGTACAGTGCCAGAGGCCGAACATTCACTTTCCATATCGTTTAGTCAAAGGCATCAAATACGGAAATGTCGCTTTAGTCGGGATGTTGAGGCAGCATCTGTGATTTTCCCCTCATCTGCTAACCTCGAGGACGAGCGTAAGCTCGCGCGGAGCGGTGCTGAACGGACAGCGCCGCTAACAGACTGCATTCGACGGCATCCAGAAGGCAGTGGATTTGTGTCGGCTTCCTAAATACAGGCGACACTCATTATCTTGCCTGATACGGAACACCTTTGCGACGCTACCGGAACGTACATTTGAACAGATATGAGAGTAGGCAATGACTTTGCTTGAAGGCACGTAAGTAGCCTATAACCTGTCGAATGGTATCGGTTATTTTTGGTTTTAACGTGTAGTTGTTTAACTTGGGGCAGTCGGAAAGTGGAGGGCATACCATTAAATAGATAATTTTTCTGTAACCTGTGCTGGCTGAACACCGTAGGGAAGAAAATGCAGGAGTTCTGTTAAGGTCATTGTGTGTATTGTCAGGGCCTGTCTATCTGATGTATCACCTTGAGCTGAGGCGTCTCTACTCTGTCCCAGGAAGGAGACTTGGAGGTTGGACACAGTCAGCGTGTAACTTAAAACGCATGTCATTTCATTTCTTTATTGACTGTATTTTTGAAAAAAAAAATTTTTACTTTGTTGCTGTAGCTACCTAATGAAACTATGGCAAGCTGTTTTAACAGCTATTCGTTAACTTTTGTCTATTGTTATGTTTATAATACAATTCAAAAAAGAAACGAGTGGTCCAATATTGTCTAGTATCTTATACTATTTTGCTATTAACTATTCATTATACAAAAGTAGTTATTCTATAGTTTATTGTAACTAAGAAATAATTTCTACTTCCTAATGAATAGTAAAACTGGTAGCAGGAATACAGTTATAAGTAAATATTTAATTTCTGAACCAAGAAGTAGCAAAGAAATAAGTATTAGTTTATGTACTGTCGTGTCTATTAATGAACGAGTACCAGCATCTAATGAATACTGAATAATGAAAAAAATAGTCACAGTTGGATTGCTTAATAGTAAATAAATGCTTATTAAATAATGCTAGTTTAAATGAATAAATGTTAAAATGACTTGCCATAGGTCTGTTGTTGATCAGGAAGCCTTGTTTTTTAATGATGAAAAAGTCAACCATCATAAAGAGCAATGTCACATGATCATGGGCACTTTAGTATTGATTTGGTCAGTGCTGACTTAACTGAATCAGTTTTTGGTGTATAAATAATTAACAGACTGTGTCATTAAGGATATAGGGAACAGGGATTCAGCATTGGACATTTAAAACACTCCCATGAAAAGACAAGTAATAAGACAGTCGTTGATGTTAACTGTTAGGTTTTTATATATTTGAAAGTGATTGTGAAGAAATGCGATGTCTGTATGACGCTTTATTTGATTGATTTACTGTGTTTGAGTTCTGTACTTTCATATGCAGCACATCATAGTGTACTTACAATAGTTAAGATATGCGGATATATGGAGATGATGCAAACATGCAGATTCATTAATCTGCTGAAGAAGGCATTATGGCATCAGTGGATATGTGCGGTTATAACAAGACTATATTTATAAGAGTCTCTTATAATTTGTTTTCTTATTTTTGCTTGTCTTATTAATTTAGTACTATAAAAGGTTACATGCACTAGAAAGGGAAGTAAATGCAAGTCAGCTTTGCAGTACAAAATGTATGTAAAGGGACATTCTGGAAAAGGAATAGCCCAGTTTTGTGGAGCCTGAGGGACTAGGCTGGGACTGACTCTGCGACACACCTGGAACACAGAAGAGTGTGACTAAGTAGTACTTATGTCATTTGAAGTTTTTCCTGCACATTTGTGATCAATTTCTTTGAATTGAATTCTCTAACAAAGCTCCAATGGGGAAGTACATTTATTAACCTGCAATAGAACTGCTAAAGCAAGTTTATTAGGAAAATTCTACACCATTTTGTGAGTGTAAGCATGACTAATTCTGTTATTAGAGAAAGAGTTTTATGTGCAACGTTATTTTTGTTGTAACCGTGTTTAAAAGCAAAGTCAACCTATGGGATTTCAAAGACTGATTACTTGAATGTTACTTGCACCAAATCAGCATATTAAAATTATTTCTGAAAGATCATTGAACACTGAAGACTGGAGAAATAGCTGCTGAATTTGACATCACAAGAATAGATTATATTTGAAAATAAATTAAAATAATAAAGAACTGTTATCTTTTCTTATGGACCTCTTTCAAAAACATAAAAAAACTATAAATAATTATAAAAAAGCTAACATGTGTACAAACACACACACACACACACACACACACACACAAACACACACACACACACACACACACACACACACACACACACACACACACACACACACACACACACACACACACACACACACACACACACACACACACACACACACACACACACACACACCACACACACACACACACACACACACACACACACACACACACACACACACACACACACACACACACACACACACACACACACACACACACAGACACAGAATATACTTCATTACTTTAATTTTAATTAAGCACTTTTTTGTGTACCAGTGATCACACTGCTACAATGTACAGCTGAAAAAGGTAAACTAGGCATGTGTAACAAAATTTTATCCTTAATATGAAAGAGTTTGTCTGAATTTTATATAATTGATACTTAGTGTTGTGTGTTCTGTGTGGTTATGTGTAAATAGATATATTTATACACTGCATTATACATTTACGCAAACATACTTAAATGTAAAAGGAAGTTGTTTATCTATTGATAAGTACAAATTGAAATTGAGACAAAGGAGTGTACCAGTTTGGACACTAATATAATTAATATCAAAATATATTAGGTCTGACACTACTTCAGACATAAATGGCAAAGGGTCACGGTTCATTTTGTTGTATTTATCATCAGTATTCTTTGTCCTAAATTGTTTTTTTATGACTGTCTTTATTGACAGACACATATTGTGCCACAATACTTTACAGTGTTGTTCTATTCTTCTTTTTATGTAACCTATTATTTAGGAAGTTCAGTCAAAAACTAAATCCTGTGCTGGAGATTCATTGTCAAGTTACTAAACGTCAGCATACACATACACAAATGACAATTATTCAATAGAAATTAAGATACAGTTCAGGTTAAATAGTTCCTGTAAGAACATAATACATTAAAAAAAATATGACATGACAAGTATTGACCTGACATTAATGTTGTATTCGAATTTGTTAAGACTGAATTCTCTTGAGCAGCTAAACATCCTGCAAATGAGATTATGGACTAAATCAGATATTTGCATGATGAGATAAACTCTTGCTCAGAATTCTTAGTTTTATATTACGGTATATGAGAAGAAAAAACACAACAGCCAGAAAGTGTTTAATCTGCATAGTGTGTCTAATGTTTAACCTTAGTATTAAATAAGTAAAGTGGAGAGTTTATGATATGTGATCCACAAACACCTGATTAAATCTGGAGATTTCTATCTGAACAACGACATTACATAATAAGTCCTGAAGGAGCAAAATACACATGTCTGAATTGACTGAATATTTAATATGATGTTGTTTTGGAACAGGCTAGTAATAAGATGATCTTTAGATAATCCAGGTCATCACAGAGGGTTGATAAGGGCAAAAATGCAGTTATGACTTTTACCACTAATGTACAGTCTCTCTTGCTCTCTCTCTGAAAAAGAGGATGACCAATAACACAAGCCACTGAAATCAATAGATTATTTGAACACACACACACACATACACATACACACACACACACACACACACACACACACACACACACACAAATATGCTTAAATAGAAATGTTTTATGTTCGTTTTATTTATGTGTGGCCATTTGCTTTGTTTCATTTTTATGACTTTTGAAATCTATTGAATTTTAATTTTCTGTTTTTTTATTTCCTCGTACCCTTTCTGCATCTGTCTGGGTGCCTCCCTCTCCCCTCCTTTTCTTAGAGCTGGCTGTCCTGAATGGCTTCTAAATAAAGAGGACTCTGCTGCAGGATGACAATATGGCTGCGCAGCTGCTCGCACCTCCAGGCCCCGATAGCTTCAAGAAGTTTACCCCAGAGTCTTTGGCCAACATCGAGAAGCGCATCGCTGAGGAGAAGAAAAAGAAGCCTGTTAAGCCCAGATCTGACAGCAGTCACCGTGATGATGATGATGACAACAAACCCAAGCCCAACACTGACCTGGAAGCCGGGAAGAGCGTGCCCTTTATTTATGGGGACGTTCCCTCCAAAATGTTGGCTGTGCCCCTGGAGGACTTGGACCCCTTCTATATGAACAAGAAAGTGAGTGAACTTTGGGCCCAAAACATCCCTGTTAAACACATCCTCCATGTAGGAGTAATACAGTTTCCCTCATTTTGATGAATTAAAAAGTGTTCAGAACGCTTTGCTCTCCAGCATCTAGGAGAACAAGGTTTGGAGATGGTTCAAGATTACTAATGTTACTTACTTTGTATATTTGGATGAATGAACAGATGAGATTATGGAGTAACTAAAAAGGATAATGATTTGCAAGTCTCTAAAAACAAAACAAAAATCCAAATATGGGGTTAGTAAAGGTATTTGTTGGGATTGATTTGTTGAAATTCAGATTTCTCCGTAACAGTTAACAACATAATTTTCTTTTCTGTAGTTTGAGGTAAAATGCATGTAGTTAAAGGGGCTGGAATGTAGAATGAACTGAGTGAACTGCAGCCAGCAACTGATTGTCCATGAGACCGTACGTGATTCAGTGTGATTCAATATACTCACGGAAATGTTCTTTTTCGTTTTTTTTTTTGCTTAGAAGTAAAAAGAAGTTGGAAATATACTGCAAACAAACATCCCAACGCCGTCCACGCTGCTGAGAGTGGTTTAGATAAATATGTGCTTTGTCCTTTCCTCTCAAAAACAGAATAGACACACAACAAAAATGACAATGGCAGCAGTTAAGAAAGCATCTGATCTTAGCAATGTGGATATGTTTGCACTAGCTCTGCAGTTCACCGGCATCATCTCCCTTAATCACTTTTCTTTGAATGACACATTGACATTACAGTACAGAATGGCTGTTTCGGCATTATCCCGAACATTGTATAAGCATTCATTTCATGTGTCATTGAACAGAAGAGAGGCTCTCAGGAGCACACATAATCATCACATCCTTTTAATTTTCCAGGCAAAGACGTCTAAGAAGTCAGGGAAGGTCTCCCCTTTTTTAAGTTTCAAGCTGTTCACACATTGGCAATAAAAATGCACTTAACACATGCCAGGATGGTGTGTGGCTTTAACAAGCACGCTACGGCAGAGAGTTCACAATAGTCTTTTATTAAACATGCAGGAGAATAACTAGGAAATTATTTCAATCACTAGACGAATAATACCATCGAGACTGAACACAGAACTAAGGAAACTCAGTGCTTAAATACATGGGGAAAGATAATCAACTGAACAGAAACAGGTGCGTGGAACTAATTAAGAATCAAGGAAACTATCTAGGAAAACAGTACACAGCAAAAATGGGAAAACTAGGCTTACCGTATTTTCCTGCATATAACCCGCAGATTTTACAAACCCTGCAGGGGGTGCGGGTTATACAAGGGTGCGGGCTATTTTTTAGCTGCACACACTTTTTACATGTAATAATATTTCAATATATTTGTTGCGTCCCTAAGGACCTACGTTTTTTTTGGCGGTATTTTCTTTCTGTTTTTCTTTCTTGCGAGGGTTGTTGTCTCTGGTCCTTGTACTATCAATCTGACAAGTGGTGCTGATAGGCTGTATGACGTGCCAACGTGATTGGCTGTGCTGCCATGAGGGCGTGCTCTTCTCATGATGAGAAGATGAGATGAGGGTGCGGATTATCTGCGTCTGCGGGTTATATGCAGGAAAATACGGTACTGAAAGCTAAACCGAAATACAAATGAAACATTATCCTGACAACATGAAAATTCTTACATATAGCCCCTTTAATTCATATAAAAGATGATAAAGATATAAAGATAGTGTTTTCTTGCTTGCTTTAATGTAATTTCTAAATATTCTAAATATTTCAAGTTAATTAGCCCACGTCTGAGCAATTAATGGATAAGAGGGATATTAAAAATGTCATTCCATTTTTTAACAGCCTTATTTTAAATGGCATGGAATGCATAGTTCTTTACAAATGAAGTGACACACTGAAGTGATCTGTCCAGTCAATTGTGATTTTTCAGTGTCCGAATGTACAAAATTAGTCTTAAACTTGAGGCAATGATACTTTTGATATTTTAAGGATAGCAGTAATGAGTTGAAGAATTAGGGCTGTACATTTTTCACTAAATAATTTTTGTTTACCAGTTTAAAAACACAAAAATGTACTAAATAGCAGTATTTACACACAGTATTTTATTTTACTAAAACATAATACATGCCAAATTCCAATTTTTTTTTATTTCTGAATCAACTAATTCACAACTTAATCAAACTGCTGTTTTTTTCCCTTCTAATTATTTTTAGTGTTTCTTTACACATAAATTCATATATTTTAAATGTAATCCCCAGCAGGTGTGTCTGTTCTCCTTATGTATAGATAGTAAGAATTTTCCAGTGACTTTTTAAATGACCCTCAAGCTTAGTATAATCTGTATATGTGCATGGGTAAAGGAGCAGTGCAACCACATCAGCACCTCCTTGTTGGCACACTAGAGGGGTGTGTGTTACATAACTGAGCACAGTGTAGCATGTGTTATATAGTGGGAGTTGAGGAATTTTTTAAAGAGAGAAAATTAGTAGAGGAAACATAATTGGTCTTGTTTGCTTTTCATCATCTGTTGCACACTTTACCTACTTCCACCTCCCATTAACTGAGCATTGTTGCCAGCATGTTCATCCAACATATTACAGGCCCTTTCCGGACAGCCCTCTCTCCCTCCTCTCCCTTTTGGCAGTGGGATGCTTTTGTGTGAGGGGGTTATAACTGCAGCAGCTGTGGTACACTCATGCATTGTGGGGAAGGGTTAAAGTGAATAAAGAGACGAGAGGAATGCAAAGAGGAAGTGCAGAGTTGCAGTTCTGCTGTTCCCTTGAGAAGTGGGGTGAAAGAGCCATTCAGAATGTCATGGGCGTATAAACTTACAGGAAGCCCTGTAGTCTTGTGTATGTTTGTATGTGATTGAGAGGTATTAATGATGGCAGTTATTGCACCAGCTGTGTGTGCAGCTTTGATCTTTAGAAACAAATAGATATTTCAGATTTTATTAGATACTTTAATGGATGATTTATGACTTTGATGAGTGATTATATCTTGTTCATAGCACGTTGTATCTGCATTCTTCCCCTGTTTTTTATTTTACTTGATAGATAAGGAGTCACTTTTATTATTTGTTATTGTATTTTGTTTATACCATATTTTGTATCTGTATTATTGCCCCATTTTATTTTAGATCATTAAAAAAATTAATGGATTTGTTTATACCATATTTTGTATCTATATTATTACTCTATAATTTATTTTCTTGATTTCTTGTCTCTCTTTATTAACTGCCGTATTTGGCAATACTGAGAATGTTATTATTTATACCATTACAGCTTTATTCACTCTCTAGATAGATAGATGTTGTAAATAAAGGTTGAGAAGTGTCGGTTAGCATTTGGATAGGGTGTCGGTCATTTGAGTGCTTACAGTAAGTGCATTCAATGACGTAGAGTAGATCGGATGTACTTGGAGTTAAGTGCAACAGTGATGCTATATCCAGTTTTTCCACTATTGAACCCCCCCTTTCTCCCTCTCTTCCTCCCTCCCTCCCTCATCCTCCTCCCCCGTAGCAGTTCCCTCAGCTCTTGTCCACATCTTCATGTCTCTCTGGCTCTTTTCTCTGTAGATGATGAAATTTTCAGTAGCTTTGCAGCATATCACTTAGGCTGTCAGTAAGAAAGCCCAATAAGCTGCATTGTGTATGTGCAGGTGTTGACATAAGGGTTTGATCACATGCACGTGACCTTTGAGCTCTGTGTTTCGTAGCATGATTTTCCACATTATCATATGCAGCAGTGTGATCTTGCAATGTATCTGGCCTTTTATGGACACAAGGACAAAGGGCTGAAGTCACAGTTGGCACTATACTAGCGTTATGAGCATGGATTATTTGGATTTGGATGTGTTGCTGGATTGTTAGATACTTACTGTGAAATTATAATGGAAATCATGTGCTTGTAATGCTCATTTTGACATTGCGATAAGCATGATGCTCATAAATATGAAGTTTCAGAAAAGATTAAGACATGTCTTGTTGATTTTTAGGCCAGGATATTGAGAGCTACAGCTATGTCCTCAGTGAAGAGTGCAGCATTGTGAGAGTGGGAGCTCCCGCCAGCAGAGGAAGCCCACAGTCTGTCGCAGTGTGTGTGTATTTGTGTGCGAGAGAGAGAGACTCTGGGGAAACCAGTGCTCAGTATTCAGTAACACATGGAGCCTTCTGGGCGGTTCACAGCTTTTGCTAGTGTGACAATCTTTGGGATCCTGTGCCTCAAAATGACAGCTGTCTTTGGAAGGACGACGCAGCATTTTCTGTCTGACATACGCTATCTTTTAAATGATGATTTTCTTAAGAAGTACTTTTGTTAAGTAGTATTTGACTTGATTAAATGCACAGACAGACACAACGACAAATACAGTCAATAAAAGATGCCGAAATAGAGAGAGATAGGGACACTCTGAGGTGAGGTTTGTTTTGTCCTCCTTCAGACAGCTGCCAATGTTTAATCTAATTAGATTTCTGGAAGATTCTTCTCCGCTCATCTCTGTGGTGTTTCCTTGTGTGTGTACGTGCGTGTGTGTGTGTGTGTGTGTGTGTGTGTGTGGTTCAGGTGTAACCTACCTTATGAAGACAAAATGTCCCCACAGAGATGAGAGTATCCAAACAATTTTGGTCCAACATGAGGAAAACTTAGTGATGTTTTTTGAAAATTAAAATATGCAGAAAGTTGTTGACGAATATATAGTTGGTACTGTAAAAAAATTATGTATATGGAATGTCCTTGTAAAACACGGAAACCCAATGTGTGTGTCACTGTAGTGGTGTTTTGTGACACAAAAATGATTATTCTATGTGTGCATGATAAGGTTTTAGAAGTATTGTCTTAATTAGTGGTTTGTCTTGCTTTCCAGTAAAAATATCTAAACGCCCTTAAAACAAAAGAATTGGATTGAAGAAACATTGCATAAGATATTAAGACTTTTCTAATAACATTTAAGTTTATTTTTCTTACCCTATTTGGAAATAAAAAACAATAATAATAATAATAATAATAATAATAATAATAACTAAGTCTAAATTGAGTCACACTTAAAATATGTAATACAATAATTTTAATTTTAGCAGCTAAAATAATAATAATAAAAATAAAATATAAGTGTTAAATATTAAGATATATTGTGTAAAAACACAATTTTACTACTTTTTTATTAAGTCATATGTGTGTGTGCTCTTGGAATGACTTGGATTCATGTGGTTTCAGTGATGGATTTGGTTGAAGGTTTTCTGTCTTTTTTTCTCACATTATGTTGGATCAAAGGAGCTTTGCAGGGCTTTTGACCCACCTTCCTTTCTTCCCTCTCTCCCCCTCCCTCTCGCTTTTTCCTGTCCCACACACACTATCTGGAGTCAGCACTTCTGTTTCTGATGGATCGCAGTGTTAGCAGTTAGCATTAGCGTTAGTATTACAGTCTGAGTTCCTGTAAGAGGTTGATCTCTTTGCCAGAGCTCACTGCAGTTGTTTCAGCTCAATTTGCGTAAATAAACCCCTATTTGCATTTTAATACGTTTGATTTAGAAATGGTCTTTGACCTGAATGTAATTCAAAAATGAATGTGATTTTTATTTTAGTCTAATTTTGAGAAAAGTTAATGTGGGTGGATTTATATATTATATACATCTTTGTTTTTTAAATGCAGCTGTAATTTTTGGATAAAGTCAAAATTATTGTCATGTTAAACTGTCATATATGTTGTTTATTGCAATTTCTCATCTTTGCCATTTTTTGTGTGAATGACCATACAGACAGACATATGTAGCTAATATATCTTCCTCTCTTTTTCTCCCTTTTCCCATTTTCCCCCCAGACCTTTATAGTTCTTAACAAAGGAAAAACTATCTTCCGTTTCAGTGCCACGCCCTCGTTATATATCATTAGTCCTTTTAACCTATTCAGGCAAATAGCAATTAAAATTTTGATACACTCATATCCTTTTCAGTGCTCCAAATGATTGTACATGTTATTATGATTATGCTTTCTAGTCTGTGTTTAGTATGTCTAAGATCTGCTTACCATGCTTTATTGGATTTATAGGTTTCATCATTACACCCTATATTCTGTATCAGAGTGCATGATTTAAAATATAATTTAACTATTTCACTTAAAAGGTTTGTTCACCAAAAAATGAATTATTTCATTTATTACTCACCCTCATGCCGTTCCAAACCCGTAAGGGTTTCGTTCATCTTCAGAACACAAATTAAGATCTTTTTGATGAAATCTGAGAGCTTTCTGTCCATCCAAAGATAGCTACGCAACTGACATTTGATGCTTCAAAAAGTTTTCTACATTTTCTGAAGAGACAAGATTGCTATATATGCTTTATATTGAATTCAGGCTTTTATTCACATATAAGCATTCATTCTCACGCAACACATTCTTACAGTTGTGGTAAACGGAAGCTCAAGCACGTTCGCTTGATGTGCAAGAACCATTGAGGTTTGTTCTTGTGTGTTTGTTATACAGCATGTTTGAGATTTTGAGAGATTTGTTCTCGTGCATCAAGCATGTTCAGTTCAAGTTCCGTTTATGTTTGCTGATTAATGTTTATATGTGACTAAAAGCTTAAATTTAAAAACAATCTGTTCATAAAGTGATTAAGTTTCTTGTTAGTTAACCGTTCAATTCATTTTGATTAGTTTTAAGAAGTGTCAGAAAGCTCTCAGATTGAATCAAACAGATCTTCATTTTTGTTCAAAGATGAACGAAAGTCTTATGGGTTTGTAACAATATGAGGGTGAGTAATTAATGATAGATTAATCAATACATTTTATAGTTTACTTAGAAAAAGAGCCAGACTGTAAAGTGCTGTGATACTGGCAGTGATTTTAAAAACCATTAATCCTATGGAGGCTAACAACATATTGCTTCCTCATGGAAAGTAGTTGCTGCCTATGTCTTCAATTATTGACCTCTGACTTCAATTATTGAAACTCTGATTCAGAGTTTGCTAGATCATTTTATAAAATTATTTGGATTTTGTATTAATGTACCTTTTTCCATCATAGTTTTGATATCTAATCAATATTTACGGTATCACCTCAGGATTTCCTTAACTACTACTTACAGTTTTCAGCATGATCATCATGTGTACAATTTTGACAAATTGTGTCTTCATGACATTCAGCAATCCTCCAGAATGGTCCAAACAAGTAGAGTAAGTATTCTATTCTATTCTATTCTATTCTATTCTATTCTATTCTATTCTGTTCTGGGGACAGGGCAGTATCCGTCATTGCAATAATGGAAATATTTAAATTAATACACTGTTTAAAATTAATGCTGACATAAAAATATGACATGAAAATATGTATATGAATAGAAAAATAACACTGTTATATCAATAATGCATCAACGTTTTCGAAAAGAAACTTATTTCAGCATAAAAATACTACAAGTAACAAGGGACAAGTAAAGCGGAAAGAATTCACAACATGCTGTAGTGTTCGCATTATAATGTTATATACAGTATATTGATGCTGCACATCTTGCAATTACTTGTATTTTCATTTATTTTATGAACACATCCCTGTGTGTTTTTGAAGCTATGACCAGAAATGATTTTAATTAAAAAATCAGGCTTACTATTGAAAAAATAGTACTGACGAGAAAAAATAATGCTGCTGGATTTTTAACAAAATCATCAATGTTTTTTGAAAAGGAAACATCCAAAAGTAATATGACTGTCTCAAATAACCCAATCATAATCAATAATGTTGGGCATTACTTCTGTTGTGGATGCGCTCTTCCCATAACAGCAAAACTGAAGCACTGGCAACTAAAGCACAAAGAATTTACAACATTCAATTACAATAGTTTTCTCATTATAATGTTATGGATATTGCAGATTGGTGCTGCACATTTTGCACTTCACTGTATTTTTAGGGTAAAAGTGATTCTAGGCATCACTGAAACATTCAAAACCGTAAATACACTTTATTTCACTATTCTAGATATTTATATTGGATCAATATATTTTCAAAGCAATCATCGTTTTCATGATCGAACGTCTCTGTCACATCCAAGTACTGGAGTACTCATGCATATACCTATTCTATTCTATTCTATTCTATTCTATTCTATTCTATTCTATGGAAATGTTCCTCATCAAATGTGAATAATATTGTTTGTGATTCATGTGCAGAGACTTAATAATAACAAAGATCATACATTTAAACTCTGCACCAGCTACCACTCCAATGTGATTACTTGAAAAGCAGGGCTTAAATTGTTAGTCGAGTGACAGGCTAATGACTGGCTAGGAGGTGGAAATGCTGAAGACAGTGTGAGCTCCAGCTGGAAATTTGGCCAGTCCTAAAAATTGCTGGGTCTATTTTTGGGGTTACTGGGGGTGATGGATTTTATGGGAGTTTTTAACCAATGGTAAGCTAGATTCCAAAACCTATTAAGCTGCCCATAAAGGACATTTTCTTAATTATGCTGCTGCCTCCTACGACACTAAAAGGTTAAATAGTCGGTGAAGGCGAAATAAATATTAATTATAAACAGAGCTTCATTTCATTTAATAATGAAAAGTACAAATTAAATAATAACAAATCTAAGAATGCATTCATTTTATTGCACTCTGTCAGATACACCTTCACGGGAATCTACACTTTCGAGTCACTCACAAAAATTGTGGCTCGAGGTTTCTGTATAGATGACTTCACCTTCCTCAGAGACCCATGGAACTGGTTGGATTTCATGGTCATCTCAATGGCGTAAGTATAATCCTTTTCTAATTCAAACATTGATGAAGCATTTTGATAATGTTGCCCTTAAAGTCTGCTATTACATGCAATGATTACAGGTGCATAACACTCTTGTGTGCAGCATTGACTTATAGCGGAGCTTCAAAATTATAAAAAAAAAATCATAAAACAAAAACAGTTTTAGCAGTCCATCCTCTTAGTCAAAATGCTCTGTGAAAAAATTTTTTTGGGGGGGGGGGGGGGGAACGTTCTCACTTGCATCTGCACCAATTTAAAAGCCTCAAGGTTTTCAACGTGCAAATTATTTATTCCAGTAAACTGTTAACTTATTTTTTTGAGCATTAAGAAGCATGAGCAGTTTGACAATGATAGTTTTGCAAAGTAGAGGTGTGAGAACAGATTAAAATGTAATGACTAATCAATACCATGGCCTTCATTTAGATCACAGGATGACTTTTGAGCCCCTAATGTCATGCTTGCACAAAAGGGTGTGTGTGTGTGTGTATGTGTGATCATGCGTGAGAGAGACAGAGGCTCTTGTATCCTGCCTCTCATTGGTGATAGATGGAAGCTCAGTGCTCAAAGATGACAATGTCTCTGCTCATACCTCTGAAAATGTGTGTGTGCATATATACTGTATCATAACTTTCTTTCTTTCTAAACTTTAATTCGTCTGTCCATGGCTCCTTTTCTCTCCCTCTCTGCATTCATCCATTTCTCTGGAGGGTATCCATTTCATCTTATAAAGACATCCCTTGCCCCTAAAAAGTTACATTTTCAAATGGAGAATAGGGTGAAATAACTACCTTTAATCATCTTTCCCCTTGGAATAAGCAAGTTGGGAGAGAATGTGTTTGTGTTTTCCTGGGAAAAATGTATGTCATGAATTCTATACGATATGTTGTGAGAATCTTTGCCGATAATATTGCTCATATTTGATTGATTTTACTTTGACAGTAAAGAAATGTTCCGGGTTCAATAGAAGTTAAGCTCTATGGACAGTATCTTGGACTTGCTATCAGTTACCACAGAAAGTAATTTCAACTTCAATTTGTAAAACACATAGGAAACCTGTGTATACAGTAATGCAAGTCTATGGGAAAGACATTACACTGAAATAAATGCCACAAGATTTGGCAAAATTACTGTAATTATGAGATAGCAACTCTAAGATTGTAATTGGAGCCGTTCAAGTCATTTTCTTCAGAAATATTTTTCTTTTTCTTTTATTACAATATTTTTTATCAAATAGATGCAGCCTTGGAAAGCATAAGAGGCTTCTTTAAAAAAAAAAGTAAAATCTTATTGATTCAATTTATTTTTGCATGACAAGTCAAGAGAGAATTTCCGACCTGCAATTGCAAGTCCAACAAAAATGCGACTGTTTTTTTTTCTAGTCTGAAACTTGTAATAACAGTAATTCTGAGATGAAACATGGAACCCGGAATATTGTTTTCATGTGATATATTTTTACTATACTTAATTTATCTTGTGAATCATCATCTTCCCTCACTGCTTTTTCATCCTGTATCTCTCCTCCTCCTCCTCTTCTTCTCCTCTCCATCATCTCACTCTCTGGTAACTTTGTTGCGATCCATTCTGCAGGTATATTACAGAGTTTGTAAACCTAGGCAATGTGTCAGCTCTGCGCACATTCAGGGTGCTGAGGGCTTTGAAAACTGTTGCTGTGATCCCAGGTAAGTCCAGCATCAATCAGGGCCAACAGAGGGCGCCGCTCGCTGTCTCTCTTTTCACACTCCTGTCTCTTCCTTCCTCCTCCGCTCGTCTCTCTCTCTTCTCCCGTTAGACAGGCTTTGCGTGATGTCTTCCTCCCAGTTCAGTGGTGGTGCTGGTGGTAGTGGTGTGCCGTACGTGTTGTGGTGTTGTGTGTGTGTGTTGTGTCATGGTGTTTGTTCTGTGTGTGATCCTCCCTTGTTGCAGATATGTAACAGAGTTTGTGGACCTCGGGAATGTGTCAGCCCTGAGAACCTTCAGGGTTCTACGAGCTCTCAAAACTATTTCTGTCATACCAGGTGAGAACGCGTTTAAACACGAAGGCTGAGCTGCTTCCCACGCCGATGCAAACTATTATTATTACCAGTATTACTACTACTGTTATTATTTTTCTTAGTTTTTTTTTACTTGACTTGCTGTACTTTTTCAAAAGGATGCTGCAGGAAGAATTCTTTGATTTATGTTCAATTTATGTTTCAATACCCAAACGATCAAAAATGGTAGTGATACATTTTTGATAGGCTTTGCAGTCTGCAGTCAAATCAGTGATGGCAGAAAAATGACATGCCCCTCTAGTAATCTGGGAATAAAGTAATCTGGGAAGTAATCTAGTAATCTGGGAATCTTTATCTATCAAAAACTGCATGTCAATGGTGGAATGTTATTAATGTCAGCTATTATGACAAAAAATTAAAAGTGGGAACACCTGAAATATGCATCTCCCCCTACTGGAAAATCTAGTTTAAGATCCTAGCTATGTTTTAAAACCTGATACCTGGTTTACAGATGGTGGGAACCTGACTGACTAGGTATACCACCTTTTTTCAAGAGCCCTGCTGGTTAAAAGTGGTCAGGCTGGTTTGTTGCTGGTCCAAGATGGCCGACCAGATCAGTTTTAGAAGCTTGGATCAGTTTGGAAACCAGGTACCATGTTTCAAACCACTTTAAGCCTTTAAATGGATTTTCCAGTTGAGAGATCACATTTCCTATTGTGCAGTTTACACTCTAGCATAGTATATGTAGACAAAGAATGCAGTTCTTATTACTCCCCCAACCCATGTTAAAATAATAATAATTAACTGTGTAAAATAAAAAAGAAAACTGAAGATTGTCCAGCCTCAGACTTTAACAGAGCATAGGCCAGATATCTTTTCTTTGTTGTGTTGAGTTTTAGTTACAAGACCCTAAGCAGACAGCGTAAAACTCAACCTTATGACATCTTAAAGTCATAGCAACATTTATATGTGCATTTCATCTTAGTCTGTCTTTTTGATGAACATCTCATCAGAGTTTGTTCAAAAGAAGCTGATGTGATGTGTCACGAAGCAAAGGTTTATGGGTAGCGCACTCACTGAGACTGCCAAGCCTAGTTTGACACATTTCTGCTGCATGATGCTTTCGAAGACACCTGCTTTTTTAGTTTGTCTTTCTTTTATTCTGTTTTTTGTACTTTTAAACAAGTGGCTTTCCTCAAATTTCTGCATCCTTTACACACATGTAGATTTATATCCTTTTTACCCAGTATCTTTTTTTTGGTAAAATTACTGTTTTGTAACTCCCTCCCTATTCTTATTTTGAAGAACTCGGAGTGGAAAGTAAAACAGAGACATCAGAAGATGTAAGAAGAATTGTTTGTATGCACGTATTGTTGCAGGAAGGCGAAAGATCAGGATTAGCTAAGTGAACTCCCTAGTTTTCATTTGCAGAATTTATGAAACGCAAACAATCACACAGCTATGTTAAACACACTCACCTTGCCGTAGACCCCCACATGTGAGTATTTACATTAGAGAATGACTTGTTTATTAACCTGGTTTCTCTTAGCTAAGAGATTAGCTGGGAAATAAAGACGGGGTTACACATTCTCTGAAAAAAAATGATTGGTTAAACAGACATTGACACCATGGTGATAAAGCAAAGATGATGATGTTGCTGCCTTCAGCCTTGGCGTTTAAATGACCTGCATGCCCTTCCTCCCCTTGCCTGTCCTGTCCTCTTCCTCTCTCTGTGTTGGCTCTCCGCATACTGTTTGTATGGCGCCGCTCTCTTCAAGCAGTGTCCATTTTGCTGATATGTGTTGAATATTGTATGTGTGTTTAAAGACTGTTCCTTGTGTCTCTTCAAGGTCCCTGCACAACCTGTCCTTAGTAAAATGATTATGATAAAATGTTCACTTAGCATTAGCATCTACAGCATCCTGTTCATTATTTTGGCTACCGTGTCATTTGAAAGTCCTCCTACACACTAGGCAATAAATGAAGCTATCAATATATACACAGAATTTTTTTACAGTGAGATTTGAGAGTTTGGTAAAAAACATAGACCCAGCCTGAAGGAATGGTTAAGCCACATATATAGCAGAAACTGGAGTATCGTAAAGACTTTCTTTTTGTGCTCAAAATTCTAGCACACAAAATCTTCTCACATGGGTTTTCAAACATGAATGATATATCATCTGTCATGTGAATTGTGTAAGTCATGATATCATAAGTAACCCCAACTTATCAGACTTCTCTTGGCTGACCAAAATGAGGAATTACATTTCATTTTTTTTCAGTTGACATAATGAACTGGTATGATTTATAGTATTATAGTAATTCAAATTGTAAATCAGTGTGTTATACATAAATTCAAATGGTTAAGTGATAGCACAGTACGTATTTCTATTCATGGAGATAGACACAGTTTGTGTGCATCTGCCCTGAGGAGACGGGAGACTCTTTAAAGTGCCTGTTCAATGTAAATCATGGTTTTATATGGACAAACAACATGATTATTTCTTATGTGTGTGTATGTGTGAAAGGAAGTTAAGGAGTTATAGTATTATTGCTTGAATATCTCATTATATAACTGTTTTACTTATTCATATATGTTAACACCACTTCCTTTCAAAAAGTTTGGGACCGTAAGATTAATTAATTAATTTTTATTTTTTTATGAGAATGGAAAGACTTTATTCAGCAAGCCAGGCAGCATTAAATTATCAAAGTGAGAAAGACTTTTATGCAAATGTATTCTTTTTCAAATAAATGCTGTTTTTTTGGATATTCCATTCATGAAAGATTCCTGAAAAATAAAATGAATCATGATTTCTACAAAAATCTTATTCAGCACAGCTTTTTTCCACGTTGATGATCATAATAAAAAATGTTTTTTGGAGCAGAAAAGCAACAAATTAGAATGATTTTTGAATTAGAATGATTTTTGATTGTGTGACAGACTGGAGAAATGGCTGCTGAAAATTCAGCTTTGCCGTTACAGGGATAAATAACTTTTAATATATTTTAATATACTAAAATAGAAAACAAATATTTTAAAATTGTAGAACTGTTTTACTGATGTAGCCTTGGTGACATTAGAGACTTCTTTCAAAAACTCTTACAGACCCTAATCTTTTGAAAGGAAGTGTATGTTAGATAATTGAATGATTCTATTAAATATTTTAGTAGTGAAAACAGCATAAAATGTAAATTTACTTATTGGTGAAATTTACATCACAAAGTATGACATCAAAGTGTGTGCAAGAATTTGTGTATTTATGTATGTTTTTGTTTGTTCTGGTAACCATTTATAAATATTATATAAAATTTAAAATATAAAATTTATATTATACACATAAATATTCTGTGTGTCTGTGCTCTCATAAGATTTTTTTAATGCTTAACTTAGATAATGTGTGCATTATCACGTAAAAGCATTTATGGCAGACTGTATATTCCTTGTTGCCTTTGTCTCCTCATCTTCTTACAGGGCTGAAAACCATTGTGGGTGCTCTGATCCAGTCAGTGAAGAAGCTGTCAGATGTGATGATTCTGACTGTGTTCTGTCTGAGTGTATTTGCCCTCATTGGACTACAGCTGTTTATGGGTAATCTTCGGCAAAAGTGTGTCATCTGGCCAGTCAACCAAACCGAATCCTACCTGGCCAATGGGAGCAAGGGCTTTGACTTCAATGAATACATCATGAATGACAGTAAGTAGGCAAAGCTCTGATACATAGGGTTTTTCTTTTGTTTGTTTTTTGCAATAAGTTTGACTGACTCTAAAGTATAGTTTGTACAAACACATTTTTACGTCCTTTTCATACGAAACAAAAATAACTATGAATTGCATTTAAAAAAACACAACAAATTTGTGTGATTTCAGTCATGGTTTTCACATTTTAAAAGTATCTCTCTTTGTTTCAGCAAACTTCTACTTCCTGCCAGGCATGCTGGATGCGCTACTATGTGGAAACAGCTCAGATTCAGGGTGAAGAGCAAACACACTACCAAGCAAAATTTGTACAATCTAAATATTTATTTCCAAATAATAGCACACTTGATACACTTCAAGCTATGACCCCGTTAAAGAAATATTTGTGGCATAGTATGTGTGTTTGTGTTTTGTGTGTGTGTTTGTGTGTAGGCGGTGTCCGGAGGGCTATACTTGCATGAAGGCTGGACGCAACCCAAACTATGGCTACACTAGCTTTGACTCTTTTGGTTGGGCTTTTCTTGCTCTCTTCCGACTCATGACACAAGACTTCTGGGAGAATCTGTACCAACTGGTGTGCATTCATTCCTCTCACTCTTGCTGTTCTTTATTCTTTTTGTTTAAACATACTACTTCTGTTCCATTTATGATTCTCACTTGACCTCACTATGTTGCATGTTTAATATTGAAAATGGTGTCCTTGTTATCATCTTGGAAATCATCCTGTTATTTAGCATTTTTCAGTCACATTTTGTATAAGTTTTGTGTCGATCCAAATCTAGATGACTTAATTTCTTCTGCTGAAGAATGTTGGTTTTCGTACATTTTATGGACAAAATAACAAAACAAAAAACAAGAAAGAAACAGATATTTCTCAGCATATTTTCACAGAAGAAAAAAATTACATGTCAGTGTCATTTTTCAAGATGAAAATGCAAAAAATCGTGGCTGATATTGCTTCCAGTTCTTTCTCCCTAGCTAGTTAGATGCTAACATTCATTTTTTACATTTTAATATGATATATATATAATATTTTTTTTAACTTAATAGAATTGACTCGAATAACCCAGTCCTGTTTTAAAAAAGGTAGTTATATCAGGTTTAATTCAAGGACTACCCTTGATGGCCAATAGTTTGGGTGGATCTGTACAAAACTCTGATATTGGACACAGTAAACATGCTGCATCCTGCAGAAAGTAGTATGGTATTAAGCACATATTCAAACACCATTATGGGAGCAATGACCTTCTTTCTCTTAGACTCTGCGAGCCGCGGGGAAGACGTACATGATCTTTTTCGTACTTGTGATCTTTGTGGGATCGTTCTACCTGGTGAATCTGATCCTGGCTGTGGTGGCCATGGCTTATGAAGAACAGAACCAGGCCACGATGGAGGAGGCAGAACAGAAGGAGGCAGAATTCAAAGCTATGCTGGAACAGCTGAAGAAACAACAGGAGGAGGCACAGGTAAAACGCAAATACATGCACACAATTTTGTGATGTCTTCCCTGTGCTTTCTTGTTCTTTTTCATTCTCATTCTTGTCCATTTGTCCCTCATCACTAGGCCAATGCTATGGCAACCTCGGCAGGGACAGTATCTGAAGATGCTGTAGAGGACGATGGGGGAGGGCATCTGTCCCGCAGTTCCTCTGAGGTTTCCAAGCTGAGCTCGAAGAGCGCCAAGGAGCGAAGGAACAGAAAGAAAAAGTGGAGGAAAGAACAGGAGGAAAAGGGTGACAGCGAGAAGGTGGTTAAGTCAGAATCTGATGATGGCAGCAAGAGGAGCCGCTTCCGTTTCAGAGATAACAGGCTTGGGCGGAAGGCCTCAATCATGAACCAGGTGAGAGTGGGGTTATTTCCAATGGAGCCCACATAAACACACAGTCTGCATGATGTCATGTCTGACGTTAAATGTTATATGATATGTCTGGCTAGGAAATGATAGGTACAGTGGATTTCGTCATTATTATGTCCATTCAGACTTTAGATAAGTAAACTAAGGTGCAAATGGATATTAGAGGTGTTGTTCTTTGTTGTTTTCATAAAACTATTCCCTTTTTGTTATTTTGAAAAACCACCTATTTTTTGGGGAATTTTAAGTAGACCATTTCATTTGTGTAACTATATCAAGATTGAAGTAGCGCTTTAAGACTTCATTAATTAAATTTGTGCCTTTAATTCCACGTCTGATAGTTATGAGTCCGTTTCAGTAGTGTACTTCTAAAAGGTAACTTTTAGCAGATATACGGGTAGTTTACAATGGTGATAAATGGAGATTTTTCTTCTTCTTATGCATGCAGCTTTTATGACCTTATATTAACTTATATTATATGGAATATTCATATTTAAAAGAAATTGCCACCACACAGGACCATTTAAAAATGAACTAATTCAAACAAACAAATCGGTAAAACATTTAGACTATTTACTGGTCCTAAGATATAAATTTGTTTTAAACATGCACAATAATTCACAATACAGAACATTTATTTATTTATTTACTTACGTACTTAATAACCTAATTACATAGACATGTTATGCATCTGGGAAAATAGACCAAAAATGACTCATCTTGCACACTGGGGCTTTTGCATGTTTTATTCAATAAAATCCCTTCTGGAATAAGATCTCTTCCACTTTAATCATAAACAACACTTGCAATCGGCTAGCAATAGCATGTAGCCCGTCACGATTCGTCAGTGTCCAGTGGGAATTTGGCATGCATGTTTGTTTGATAGACAGTATTTTATTAGTAGCGTTACTCTGATTGTACTGATGTGCCCATTTACAATCTGTAATGTTGAAACAGCAAGCCGCAATAACCTCTGGTATTGGCTATCGCAACCCAGTCGAGCCCAGCCCAGCCCTTGATCCCGCTGTTCTCTGCTCTGTGCAGTCGCTACCACTTTCAGCTGAGTCATCGTCCACATCACCAGGGTGATTAAACAAAGTGCTTCAGCCTTACGCTCAAAGATCAGAAGAAGAGGAAGTGCTCTTGCTCAATGCCCATCTATCTATCGCTGTAATTCTTTCCATCTCATTCATTGTCTTGCTTTGGGCAGCAGCTTATGGATTTATGATTGTATACTTTTCTTTATGCCTAAAAGCTGAGTTAACCATGTCAAACCTAGTGCTCTCAAATGTTTTTTCTTTCATGTTAATTTGATTAGCTCTCACTGGTTTAATGAAGCACATGTAGTCATTCTTAGGGCAACAGGAACACCGGTTTCAGATAAATACTGGGATCTGTATGTTGTTGTTGAGAGATGTGAGGAATGGCACGGGAGCACCATACTTTCACTGGCCCTGTGAATTATTTAACCACCCACTATAAATCTTTCATCTGATGAGAGCAGTAATATAGTGTGCTTAGGCAGGAAGTTATACTCCTGTGCCCCACCCTGTAAAAACTGCTCATATCAGCCTCACTGTGATAAAGTATAAAAGTACCTTATTTGGCAATTGCCGCCTTTAATTGGAAGCTGGTTTCATGACTTTAGTTATTACCATGTAATCCAACATTTTACCCCAGTAATGTTTCCCCCCTTGGATTTAGCACGGAACGCCACTGTTAGAGATTGTTATGGATTTTGAAATAACACTATGCAATCTCCTTAGGACTTTTCCATTGCAGCACTGCGGTCTCAACCCTTTACCAGATCAACCCACTTCTCCTCAGTGAGTGATCTGAGAAAAATAGTCCCTGCTGAGAGATTTGGGCCTTTTTCTGCTGTACATAGTCTGCAGTGGTCAACCACTCCATTAGGGAGAAGGCTCTCAGCCACACCGCAGAGAAAACGCCTGCGCTAGCAACTAGCATTCTGCATTATCAGAGAATTTAATGCAGAAACAGTTAGAATGCAATATCAGTGGCCTCAACTAGCATTGTGGATTATCTTGGATCATCTGTGAATTTCAGATGGGATGTGATTATTACCAGAAACAAGAGCCTATATGAGCAAGAGTGTGCTTATGTGAACCGTAAGCTAGCGGTTCTCTGTGAAACAGAATATTCACTGGGAGAAATGTTTCCTGTGTGTGGAAAGAATTGATGGGATTGTGAAGTTTGGGTGTTAAAATATACCAGAATGCAAGTTTGCTAAACAGATGCTAAATAGACTTTGACTAACACATATTTGGTTATATTAAGTCATTTCAAGCAGAGCTGTTTTGGTATTATTCATATACTTTTAATGTTTTTACTAATGTTTGGAATGAGCTTTTATTTAAATATTTTCAATTTTAATTTTAGTTATTGTGTTCTGTGTATTTCAAAGTTTTTTTCAATATTGCTAATTAGTTTAAATGTATTTTTATGCTCTGAAGTTATATTCAGATATTTTTCATCTAATATTTAGATTTTATTTCAGCTTTCTTTTTTCAATAAACAAAAATGAATTTTAATAGTTAAAATTGTTAGCCGGGTGTACATTGTGCGATTCTTGCTGTCGTTGGAGCTTGGAAGCTGTTTTTTTCTTTCTGGGAGAAATCATGTTTCAGTCGTCGATGCACACTAGTCGCCCCTGTTTCCAAATCATACAACAAACATACATAAATACATAATGAAACATATCACATGGACCACCAGTAACCCTATAGCATGCCCATACTCTGATACTTGAACTTTGTTGAACGGAATAACCATGCTGTTCTCTGTTGTTCATTTGCATAGCCATCTTTTATTTATTTTTATATTTGAAGCTAAAGCAGCAATATGAAAAACTCCAATCTCTGCGTTTAGTGCCAAAGCTCACGTGATTGCTACTGGCTTGCCATGCAGTAAGTCGTGGCGTGTAGCAACTGCTTTGACACGATTATCAGGATTACTGACACGTAATGTGTGCAAGCATGTGCTCATGAGCATCTAAACTTGCATAGTGTGCGTCCAGCCTAGTTAACAATAACAACACTGATATTAAGAAATAAAATAAATAAATATAAAGACAGTAAATAGGGTCTGTTTTAATTTCAGGCTGACTTGCATTGGTCTGCTTTACTGTGTTCAAAGTTGTGAAAGAACAGAGAACAATGGTTTTCTGAATACCAGAAGTGACCTGCAGTTAGCTGTTAAATAATTCATTTAATGACTTTGGTCAGCAGTTATTGTTACTTGAGTCACTTGCTGGCAGACCACTCAGAATAAAAGAAGGGGAAATCAGTGCAATGCAAATGTATTTTTCTTCTCATGCTTATATGTTGCACTAAACTCACTGAAGATTCCTCATTCTCATGTGTGCCGTTCTTCTTTTTTTTACAGTCCCTGTTGAGTATCCCTGGCTCGCCATTCATGTCCCGCCGCAGCAGTATATTCAGCTTCAAGGGCTCGGAGAACGAGTTCGCGGACGATGAGCACAGCACTGTCGAGGAGAGCGAAGAACGCCGCGGATCCCTTTTTGTCCCATACAGACGCAGCAGCTACAGCGGATACAGCCAGTGTTCCTCACGCATTAACCCACTGGCACCCCACCCTGGCTGCAAGAGAAACAGCACTGTGGACTGCAACGGCGTGGTGTCTCTGATCGGGCCTGGGCCTGGCAGGCTACTGCCTGAGGTGAAAATAGATAAGGCAGCTTCTGATGACAGTGTAAGGACGTCCACAGGGGGCAGGTTCAGAGTATAGGCATGACAAAAGTGTCCGATTTTGATTCCAGTTCAGATTTTTCCTCTCTCTTTCCCTTTCCATTTACCGCATTTTGACTTTGTCCTTTCCATCACTGATTTTCTAGTCTGTCTATTCTTTCCAAAATGATTCCTTTTTCCTCCCTTTTTTCCTTCTTGCCTTGATTAACAATCCTACCAGTCCCACTCCCTGGCAGTGCTCTCCCTTTGTGAATGGCATGGCCAAACTTAAAAAAATATATATATATATATTGGGAGAGTTTTTGAGGGGTCCCTTTGTCCACATTAATGCCCATCTAAAAGAACTTATCACGAAACCCCTCCCTTCTAAACCTAATTTACATTTACTAATTACATTACCACACTAAATAAGGCACCTACAATATTCTTCAGGTCAAACTTAACCTGCACCTTCATGTCAACCACAACTTCAAATTTGTCAGTTTATTTTTTTCTACATATAATGTTTTCACCTTGATTTCTCAGAATTTCAGGACCACTCTGTTCCCTTCCAAAAATGATGTGATGCAAGAAAAAACTATCCTAACCTTTCCAATAACAGCATTCTGCCTCATTTTAGTTAGCATGGTGGATTGACATCCTTATACTCTCTTTGCCTTCTCCTCCTGTGTGGGAAGCATGGTCACGGGCCCAGTTTTCACCCAGCTGTAAAGCATTCTGTTTCAGACATTCAACTGAACATGCACCCGTAATCAAGTAAAATCTAAATCTAAATCTAAAATCTAAATTTAAAATTTAGAATAAAACATTTATTTGAAATGGAAAGCAACAATGAAGTTAAACAGATAAACATTAGCCCCTTTCACATAGCATAGCAATTCTGGTAAATTACTGTAAAAATACAAAATGACTTTTCTGGTAAATAGGCAAATGTACTGTTCACACAAGCACAGTAAGATACCATTCACACATCAGTAACAAAATACTGGTTAACTTTGTGATGTCTATCATCAGAAATGACCTTTAAACACTGAGCAGTTTTCTTCATCTACCTGGATGAGAAACACTTTAGTTTCATTTTAGAGAGAAAAAAAAGATAGGCGAAGATCACACAGTGAATGCAGTTTTGCTCTTAACTACACAAGACACATAATAGTTACTATAGTACTGCAGTTACTATAGTATACAATAACTGAAGAACTGCAGAATTGATGAATGAAAAAAAGGCCATGATCTCGAGTGTGAGACATGGCACAGCAGTCACGTGTTCATCAAGCGCATGTTTGCATAGAACAGTGGTTCTCAAACTTTTTAGAGTGTCATACCCCTGAGGCATATAACATCCTTCTACGTACCCCCTCTTTTTCATTTAGACTGAAGTTACAGCTTTTTCATTAAGGGACAATATTTGCCTCTTAGATAACTTTATAAAATAAATAATATGCAAAGATGGTAAAAACAAAGTGATACTTTTAAATATTAAATTATAACTGCCAGTAGGTGGCAGTAAGTCACTGTCTTTATGAGTGAGTCATCGAGATGTCATTCATTCAGTAAACAAAGCAAGTAACTGGGATCACTGATTCATTCAAAGCCGCAGACTCGTTCACAGTATACCATTGTGTGCTGCAGTTCCGGTGTGGCTTTTGTTAGAACTATTATTACGAAGCAAAATAGGGAAAAAATACAGACAGTACTGTGTTTAAAATGAACATCATTTAATATTACCCTTTCGTTTGTTGAACTAAATCCCAACTTTTACAAAGGTATATTGTTGAGAGTAATGTAGTGCGGTTTGTTAAGGCAGCATACTCTGTACACTGCTTGTGTGGATACAGTTTTGACAGCGAAAGATGAGGTAATTTGATTTGATGTCATATATTTATGGCATTTTACCTGCAAGAAATAGGTACATTTTTAATGTTATTTTACCGTTGGTTAAAATTAAAACAAACCTCTGTCACCTCACAAACCTCCAGGGGTACGCTTACACCAGTTTGAGAATCAATGGCATCGAAAAACAATTAAAGGTAGGGAAAGAAATTTCGGAGAGGCTAGCATTAGCAAGTTAGCTTTGAACCTTTTCTTTTCTTTCTTTTTCCGGATGCCAAACAATTGCAAAGAGGATTCATCAGAGAAAATGACTTTACCCCAGTCCTCAGCAGTCCAATCTTCGTACCCTTTGCAAGATACCAGTCTGTCCCTGATGTTTTTCTTGGAGAAAAGTGGTTTCTTTGATGCCCTTCTTGACACCAGGCCATCCTCTAAATGTCTTCACCTCACTATGTGTGCAGATGCACTTACACCTTCCTGCTGCCTTTCCTGAGTAAGTTCTGCACTGGTGGTGCCCCAATCCTGGAGCTGATTCAAATTTAAGAGATGGGCCTGGCGCTTGCTGAACTTTCTTGGGTGCCCTGAAGCCTTCTTCACAACAATTGTTCTTGCTGATCTGATAAATGGTTGATTTTAGTGCAATTTTACCAACAGCAACATCTTTGCCTGTGAATCCATTTTTGTGCAAAGCAATGGTGACTGCGTGAGTTTCCTTGCAGATAACCATGGTTAACAGAGGAAGAACAATGATTTCAAGCACCACCCTCCTTTTAAAGCTTCCAGTCTGTTATTCTAACTCAATCAACATGACAGAGTGATGTCTCTGCACTGGCTCCCACTTGCAGCTCGCATCAAAATCAAAGCATTGACTCTTGCTTACAGAGCTAACACAGGCTCAGCACCTTCCTACTTCCACTCCCTACTACAAATCTACACACCTTCCAGAAACCTACTAATGATTAATGAGCGATGTCTTGTGGTACCATCACAGAGAGGCACAAAAATATTTTCATTCACTGTTCCTTGCTGGCGGAACAATCTCCCTGCCTTCATTCGGAATGAAGGCAGGGAACATACCAACATTAAAAAGACAGCTGATAACCCATCTCTTCCATGACAACTAAAAAAACAACAACACTTTTCCTTACTTGCTTTCGCTTTCCTTTTTGTACCTCCATTCTCCAGGCTTAAGAGCACCCTTGTGTACATTTGCCTCTTCAGGATGAATCGCTTTCTGTATTCCTCAAATTGTAAATGTTTGCTAAATTAATACATGTAAATGATGTAAGTTGGTCCTTTTGTGGCAGGGCTGAAATGCAGTGGAAAAATTTTAAAGAGGGATTTTGCAATTAATTGCATTTAATCTGATAACTCTTCATAACATTCTGGAGTATATGCAAATTCCCATCATAAAAACTGAGGCTCCAGACTGTCTGAAAATTAATAATAATGTAATTCTCAAAACTTTTAGCCGTGGCTGTACATGCTCGTAACAGTAATTTTCATTCTTTGTTCAATCACATCATCATACCAGTAAGTTATTTTATAATTTTACAACTTCTTACCATGGGAAATGGCCAGAACTAATTTGCAGGTACAGTAATACCTCGGTTTACGAGTTTAATTCGTTCCAAGAGCGAGCTCGTAACTCAAAATTCTCGTACACCAAAACAATTTTCTCCATAAGAATGCAATAAAAATCACTCGATTCGTTCCACATGACCATAAATGGCCATTTTAAATATTTTTTTGGTTTTACCATATTAATTACAGTTAAAATTATAACTATTAAGATCTCATATAAATACTAATTAATAATTGACAATTAAACTCTAAAAATACTTGACAATTTACTGTAACGCGCACTTTACCTTTAAGTAGCGTCGTTGCTGGCGTGATGGAGACGAGAGGAGGGAGTCACTGCTTAGAGCAGTGGTTCTTAACCTGGGTTTGATCGAACCCCAGGGGTTCGGTGAGTCAGTCTTAGCGGTTCGGCGGAGGATAAGACACACCCGACTCATATGATTCATATTTTATTTTTCCAATTAAGAAGGGTTCGGTGAATGCGCATGTGAAACTGGTGGGGTTCAGTACCTCCAACAAGGTTAAGAACCACTGGCTTAGAGGAAGAATTTCGTACCGTCTTTCTTACTCATCTTGAGGGCCATTGTCTATATCCTGTACTGTACGTATATATTTCACTACGTGAACAATAGCGATCACAATTAATGTTAACAACACAAGGTAAAACCGCTGTAAATCACTTATAAAAGTATGCACTGTGATGAATGATGCAACCAAACCGAGCGACGCTGAGAGAATGAACGAGTTAAGGGGAAGATGGGCTTGGGCGAGGGAAAATTTTTCTCACACTCCGATACAATGCTCGTACACCGATTTGACTTTCCATGCTCGTACAGGGATTTCACTCGTAAACCGAGGTATTACTGTATTTTTGAAAAAATGTTGTTCACACATATCTTAATGGTCATTTACCAGTAAAGATTGTATGTGTGAAATGGGCTATTGTCTTAAATTTATATTCAAGAGATTTTTCTAATGGCAGTGAAAACTGGGCCTTAAGCAGTGTATAAATTGTATTCTTGCATGATGATATTCTCTGTGGTGAATGAATGGTCTTGTAACTTACTTGCATTTTTATTTATTATTATTATTTTTTTCTTCCCAATCTCAGATATAATAGTTAACCCAAAAATGGAAAAATATTTTTTGGAACTAGACAAGAGTAACAATGCCTGAATTGTCACTTATGGGTAAATTATTCCTCTTAGACAGTGTTTCTTGATTTCTGACTTCAAGGCTGTCCCCAACATTGTTAAAAGTAAATCATAATTTTACAATTAGACTACCTAATATAGTCGGAACACTGGTTCTTCAAATGAAGACAAACAGTTTTTGAAAAGATGAATAAAAATAAAATCTCTTGTTTTTTTTTAAGTATGGGTTGTTTTCCTTAAAAATCATTTTACATCATCTTAAGGCCCCAGCCTCCTGGTTGAGAACCACTGCTCAAGGCTTCAATTATTTATACTTTGGTCTAGTGCAGGGGTAAGCAATGTCGGTCCTGGAGAGCCACTGCCCTGCAGAGTTTAGCTCCAACCCTGGAAAAGTTTTTAACTACCTGTAGCCTTAGTAATCATGAAGCTCTGAAGCTAGTTCAGATATGTTTGGGTAAATATCTACTTACTGAACATTGACTGTAAGGGAAGCTGTCCATATTTCTTGTCTTGAAAGAATCAAATTGCATTCTATCAAATCAAGATGTTTGTTTGAACTCAATTTGAGAAGTATTTAGGTACAACTCTTTACAAAATGATTTAGAGAGGGAATTTATGTCAGACAATTCAGTTGTGGCAATACAGTTGAGTATGAGATTGGGCTTGTGTTTTTGTCAGCTTGTGCATGTGTGTTGACATGGGTTACATGGTTCTTGAAAAAACATCTCATATCTGATTGATCTTTGTCTTTCTTCACCTGAAATCACTTCTGTCATTAGACCACTGAGGTGGAGGGGAAGAGAAAACACTCAGGTTCTCTAATGGTGTCAGTGGACCAGCTCAATACTTCCTTTAGCCGGAAAGAGCGAGCCAATAGCGCAATGACTGTTGTAACTAATACACTGGTGGAAGGTATAGTATAATGTATCTAATCTATCTATAATCTATATATCTATCTATCTATCTGTCAATATTTTTATCATCCTCTCTTCTCCTAATTTTTTTTTTTGTCACCACAGAACTGGAGGAGTCTCAGAGAAAATGTCCGCCCTGCTGGTATAAGTTTGCCAACACATTTTTGATATGGGAGTGCTGTCCAATCTGGATAAAAATAAAAGAGATCGTCAACCTCGTAGTGATGGATCCATTTGTAGACCTGGCTATTACTATATGTATTGTGCTGAACACAGTCTTCATGGCCATGGAACATTATCCCATGACAGAAACCTTTGAAGGGGTGCTTTCTGTTGGAAACCTGGTAAGAAGTTGGAGATGGATGTCATTGATTTTTTTTATATCCTTTGAAACGCCTTGAGCATGACGTAACATTCAAAAAACATAGTGCTTAAGTAAAAAAAAATGCAGACCTTTTTTTATATTTCACTACCCTGCATTTTTTCGTTTTAACCACAACAACCCAAAACCAGGATGCATTCTCGTGTTGAGAAACAACTAATGTTGAACAGAATGCAGGGGCTTGAGACAACCATTTTTAAATTGTTTTGCACTACGAGTAGCACATTATTTTAAGTCCTTTTTTATTATTTGATTTATATTTTTATTTTTTATCTTTATATGGGGACTTTGATCTCATGCATACAATGTATATATTTATACATAGGTTTAACTGATTTGCATATCATGTAATTAATTTGATTGTATTTTTAAATCAATCGACAGCCCTAAATTCAATGATTTCCGTTCTCAGTCCATCTTCTCATTTCTGTAATGAGCAGCAACACTGGACTCTGTCCCACATTTCCATTTTAAGTTATGTCTCTGGCAGTGCAGCACTGATGTCTTCTCCTCAGTATTTGATGTACCTACTTTGAAAATGCAGCCTGCATTATACCAATCTTCCACAATCGTTCAACAACCTCCATCCCCCTTCTCATATCCGATTCAGTGGTCTCGCAGTATTCATGTTTGGAATACTGAGGAATTGAGAGATATATGTGTAGGCACTTGTATAGGAAGCAAAACATTATTTTTCTGTGGATTAGTACAGTGATAAAATGTAAAGGTATGGTGAACATCTAGTTCAGATGTCTAGTAGTAGAAATGTTCACATTTTTGAGGAAACCGACTATTTATTTATTGAAATTAGTTAAAGGAAAGTTCAAATCCTTTCTGCTAATTACCACAAAATATACCCAAACATATATATATATATATATATATATATATAATATATATATTTTTTTTTACTGTGAACTAAATACATATTTTTCTACAATGTAACATAAAATTTTCCATTAACAACGTTGTTAAGGTCATCCAAATGACATTATTCTTTGTCTTTTTTCTTTTTTTATATCAGGTGTTCACGGGTATCTTCACAGCTGAAATGTTTGCAAAGCTGATAGCCATGGATCCATACTACTACTTCCAGGAGGGCTGGAATATCTTTGATGGCTTTATTGTGAGCCTGAGTTTGGTTGAGCTGGGGCTGGCCGATGTAGAGGGACTGTCTGTGCTCAGATCCTTCAGATTGGTGCGTTACACTGCAAAACAAATCAACATGCAAAAAGTCAAATAAAACTCAAATTAAGAAAAAAAAAACTCAAATTAAGCAAAATGATCTGCCAATGGGATGAGAAAATTCTACTTGATAAGACATCTGAAAACAAGACAACAAAAAATCTTCTTAACACAAGAAAAAAGCTGAGCAAATTTAGATGTCTGGAATGTCAAATGTCTGGAAACAAATGCAAAAAGAGAGAAAATAAAGTATGTTTTTATTTTTTTATATTTGTGGTTGGTTTTAAATAAATAAGTACATTGGAACGTAAGATCTAAAATCTCTGTGACAATGTGCTAACATTGTTTTCTAAAAATAATAATCATTGTGCTTTTACAAAAAGAAAATATGCCTTGAAATGTCTGATTTCAGGATGGAATATAACAAAATACCATACACTTTAAAAATATACTTAAAAAGAAATCCCCAGAATTGGTAATTTTTTCTAAGTAAGAAAATTCAAGTTATAATCTTTCACTTTTTGTTCTAGGCTAGTTGGTTTGTCTTAGAAGGGAAAATACAAGATTTATTGCCTTATTTAAAGACATTTTGACTCGTCAAGATTTAATTTTTTGCCGTATATGAGTGAAGACATGTACATGTGACACTGAAGACTGGGCTAATAACATCACAGGGACAAAATAGATTTTAAAATTGTAATAATATATTTAAATTGTATTAATATTGCACAATTTTACTGATTTTACTGCATTTTTTATCAAATAAATGCAACCTGGGTTAGCATTAGAGACTTATTTCAATAAAGTTAAAAAAACTTTAGGTAATGCACAATGTCTCATATTTTCTGATTGCAATCCTTTTGTGAAACTTCTCTCTCATACAGCTGAGGGTGTTTAAGCTGGCTAAATCATGGCCCACTCTGAATATGCTGATAAAGATCATTGGTAACTCTGTGGGAGCTTTGGGAAACCTGACCCTGGTGCTGGCCATCATCGTCTTCATCTTTGCTGTGGTGGGGATGCAGCTGTTTGGGAAGAGCTATAAAGACTGTGTGTGCAAGATCGCGACGAGCTGTGAGCTGCCCCGCTGGCACATGAACGACTTTTTCCACTCCTTTCTTATTGTGTTCCGGGTGCTGTGCGGAGAGTGGATTGAGACCATGTGGGACTGTATGGAGGTGGCCGGACAAACAATGTGTCTCACTGTATTCATGATGGTGATGGTCATTGGAAACTTGGTGGTGAGTTTTAAAGTTTCCGATGTTGTATCTCTTTCTGCTTCTTCAATTTCCTCTCTCATTGTAAGCAATGTCCTGCAACCAAGTAGGGTATCCTGTATCCCAATGTTGGGTCTCATTGGGGTTTGCATGTTGTTGAAATAGTGGCCCAGGAATTTTAAAGTCTTCAAAAAAGAGTGCATCCAAGATGCATTGTAGCCAGATAAGGGCGTGACAAATGGGACAGCCTATCACAATCAAGTGCAGGCTATGAAAAAAGCTAAAGTGGTGATCTATCTTTCTTTCTTGATCTTTCTCGATCAGGTGCTGAACCTGTTCTTGGCCTTGTTACTCAGCTCTTTTAGTGCTGATAATCTGGCAGCCACAGATGATGACGGTGAGATGAACAACCTGCAGATTTCAGTGATCCGCATTAAGAAGGGTATCGCTTGGTTCAAAATTCATGTACGTCTCCTGGTGGCCCACGTCCTGAAGAAGAAACCTTTGGAAGACGAAGATAAGCCTCTTGATGACATGTATGACAAAAAACTCAACCTCATGGGTAACCACACTGGTGCAGACATTAAATGTGGTGATCTGAATTACCAAAAGAACGGTAACGGCACCACAAGTGGCATTGGTAGCAGTGTAGGAAAGTACATGATTGATGAGGAGCCTTGTATGTCCTTCATACACAACCCCAACCTAACAGTACGGGTTCCCATCGCTGTGGGAGAGTCGGACTTTGAGAACCTCAACACAGAGGACTTCAGCAGTGAGTCGGACGTGGAAAATAGCAAAGATGTGAGTACAAATAATGTTCATTTCAAGGAAGGTCAATTCACTTTGGAAAATTGTATGTAGCCCATACAGTATTCTTAGAGGAATTGAAAATGGCTTACTACTGCTTACTGTACAGAATTCACAAGGATCATCATTTTGAGCCCATGTTGCTTTTTGCATCATTTTACTTCAGAAAATGTTGGCTTGTGTATGCTGGCAGAGTTAGACTTTCTCTTTCTGGTACAAAATAGATTGTGTAACATTCAGTCAATCACTTTAGATATTTCCTGCGGCCATAATAGGGCTTTTTGTTTAAAGACGACTTATTTAGTAATAAAAATTATAAAAGAAGGCTCCTTGAGTCAGTAGAGGACTTCTCAAGTAAATATAGATTATTAGGGCCACACTGAATTGTACAGCAAACTTGTCGTTTTTATTTTGAATGTGATACTTTGGGAATTGAATGCATTGTTTAAATGTGTATATTTTAATTAATCAAATGGTGAACTAAAGGGAGTGTGATGAGATTACAATAGTGCGTGTTTGTAGAGCCTCCGTAGTTGATTACGGGCTGCAGATTACAGCAGTATGGGTGGATTAAGGCTTTGCAGGCAGTATAAGAATGTTGAGTTGTGCTATTCCTGTGATTTATTGCCTTGCTGCTTCTGCTGAGTGCTGAGCTACTCAGCCAAAGAATAGATGCAGTCCACCAGATGATGTAATGTTTTTCCTTTGTGTGTGTGAGTGTGTGCTTGCACACTTGCATGTGTGTGTAAGTTTCAATAAAATTAGGTTATTAAAGCTGTGGTATACCCCTCAAAAGAAAGGGCATAGCTAGCCCCTAAAAGGGGCTTTTTTCTTCTTCTTTTCTTCTGTTGTATGTATGTATTAGCATACTACCAGGGAGCAGATTGAACCAAAAAAATAATGTCAGCAATCACTTGTCACCCAAAATCTAATGTAGTTTAACATATAGTAGCACATACATTAATACTGGCTCTCTTGTCATTGTCCTGCTCTCCGTGCAAAGACTGGGTCACCTTGACCCAGTTAAGACGTAACAGATCCAGTAATGCTGAACTACATGTGCTGAACATCTAGCCAGTGAAACGACAGAAGATCATTTTTGTTAGCCAGTCAGAGCAATGCTGGGTGGGTCTTCATTTTTGAATGGCCAGGCTGGGTCAGTGAGGACTGCAGTGGTAGTGGGGAAGGGTTATTTTATGCTTTTGATGATTCCAAATGCGTGTGTGTATATAAACGATTAGGGTTTTATAAAATGGCTGAGGTTATGGTAAGAGAGTTTGATGACACAGGACATGGAGTTATATGTCATATTTAAGTTGCTTCCTTATAATAATATATTTTATAATTATTCAATGACCCATCATCAATTAATCTTGATTATGTTATGTTATATTATTAAAGGGAAAAACTTAAATGTGTGTGTGTGTGTGTGTGTGTGTGTGAGAGAGAGAGAGAGAAAGAGCTGCCTGAGACTGTGCGTCTCTCAATAGTGATAATAATCTCTGCTAATTAGCGTCTCTACTAATAACAAATCTGTAAATTTAACTGCGTCAAGAAGAGCAATGTTACTACTAGATGTACTATTTGTTCACGCATTAAATAAATTAGTTTAGGCTTGGTGTTTATAATAAAAAAATATATATATAATTAATGCAACTTAAGTTGTTTGTTTTATGCTTCATTGTTTTTATTGCTTTACTGAATATCCTAACATTTTTAAGAGTTTTTTTTTAATGAGAGGAATTCAAATATGCAACTAATTAAAAAAGCAATTTTGACCCAGTTTAATATTAGAACTTTAAGATTATTTCTTAGTAATCAGAGTAATTATTATATTTATATTATATTATATATTATAGTAATGTATACTGCTTGGAGACATGACTAGGAGATCCAAACACAAGCTTTATTGAGTGTAATCCATAATCGTAATCAATATAACATGCATAAGGTCAAAACCGCAGGGTAATCAATCCAGAAATAATAAAAGGTCCAAGGCACAGGCAAACAGGGTAATCCAGGGAGACATGTAAAAGAACAAGAACATAACAAGGGAACCAGCAATGCAGAATAACAATCCCGAAATGCAGAGAACAGAAATGAGAATATAATGAGTCCAGGCAATGAATAATGGGAAATGCAGTTCATGATATATAAAAAGGATCACAGGAGGAGTGCCCACACTTTATATTAACTAGGATGTGTTGCTCTTTTTTGGTCTCAGCATTAATATAATGTATTCTAAATTATATTACTAATATTATATGTGTATATATAATATTATATTAAGATATTAACTAGGATTGCTTGCTGTTTTTTGTCTCAGCATTATTACTTTCTGTTGCAAGATAGATGCAAAGATAGATGATAGATAAATGCAAATGTGCAAATATGCAATAAAAAGTAAATCAATAAACTACATGATTTGCATAAAATACAGGAAAAATGCATTCATCACTGTCTGATTTGCATATGCAGATGATAGTCTTTAACCTTGTTAATTCAGTTAGTTTTGAATCAAGGTTAATTGTGTCTTGGGTAAAGTGAATGCTAATTAAGCCAGACACCCAGAAGAACAGGAAAGGTTAGTACTAGGACACATCTGCGTTCAATTTATAACTTACTAGTGGAAAAGATTATTGACTCACTGTTAGTCATGTGCTGGTATCAATTGATATTGTGTCCTACTTTCAGAGATTTCTGTGGGCTAACACAGCAGAAGTTTTTCACTAGAGAAAGCATTGATTGGAGTGCTAGATTAGTCAGAATCACACTCAAGAGTTTGTTCAATGAACATAATTAAATTAAGAAAATATTTTCTACGGTTCAACAAGAATAAAACAAGTTCACCTTAACAGTGAACTTAAGTTCCTAAGTTTTTATGTCATACTATTGAGCAATAACACATGTTAGTAAGCTTAAGACAATTTTGCTTGTTAGTATTATTAGTATTTACAACATATGGAATGAGCAAATAAAATTACACTGGTCTCATTACTAGCAATTAGCATACATCATAGTTGTCATGTAACCACCCACAGCCTGAGCACCATCGCCACTCTGTTCGCCACACCAAAACTCAAAATCATAACAAAATCGCTTCTAGATCTCCAACATAGCTGAACATTAAGCACTAGTAAATCTTTCTTTTTACTGAAAACCCTAAAATAACACATAATTTCCCAATGCAGTTCAATGCAAAGCATGCTGGGAACAGTGGATTTAACATAAGTGGGTATAACACAATCATATTAATTTGTGACAAAAGGTAAAGAATTAAGTTGTTTTCCATTTGATTTGAATGAACCTTGTGTTGATCTTGTTACTGACCATCTGAAAAGACTACAATAAATAGATCAAATAGAAGTACTGTAGAATAATTAATAAAACATATATATTGATATGTGTTTTTTCCACCAGCTGGATGACACCAGCTCTTCTGAGGGAAGTACTATTGACATAAAGCCTGATGAGGAGGAAATGGCTGTGGTGGAGGTCGTGGAGGAGTACTTAGACCCAGAGGCTTGCTGGACTGATGGTGAGAAATGCATGACTTTGTTAATTACTACATTTAGTCTCTGTATGAGTATTTTGTAGGACTGTCAATCAAAGTAATTGTTTGAATGAATGAATTAATTCATTTTAAACTTTTCTATTTTAAAACATGATCAAAACATGACAAAAGTCAAAATAAGAGATCAAAAAATCAGTGCATCCTATATATATATATATATGTATATATATATGTTAGTACATTTGTTTTATCTGTGAGTGTCGTGTGATGTAAATATGTATTCAGCATATATGTAATGTTTTTCAGCCTGTATTGCACGGTACAAATGTTGTGATGTGCCTATTACTGAGGGCTGGGGGAAGTACTGGTGGTTTCTGAGGAAAACCTGCTACCTCATTGTTGAACACAACTGGTTTGAAACGCTCATCATTTTCATGATTCTTCTCAGCTCTGGAGCTCTGGTGAGGTCACACACATGCACACACAGTTATTATTATTATTTTTAAACGCAGAAGCTGATATTATTTGCTACTCTCTCAAAAGATTTAAATACTTTCTACAGATGCAGATTGTAACGTGTTTGAAGCACACATACTATGTTTAAAAAAAAAAAAACTGAAATAAAGATCTAATATATTGGCAAAAACATGCTTATTGATAGCTAGAAAGAAACTTTCTACTTTTATTATTTTCGAGGTTTACTAAATGTATATTTCTATTAAATTACAAAATAAAACAAATAAGGGTTTAAGTTATATTTTGATGTCTTTTGATGACAAGGTAACAAATTCATATAATGTTTAGTTTGACCTTCTGAGGTCAACATTTTCTGAAGGTTAAGCTCCGTTTTTCACTCACCATTGTTGGAAAAAATCCTGAAATACTCTTAAATCTTAAATGTTCCAGACCTTAATTTGTACCTTAGTCATTGGAAGCGATTCAAATAACTTTGATTCATATTACAGGTAAATGAGCTATTTCATCCCATCTTAGAAGCAGTGGAGACCTCAGAATTTTTGCAATCCATAACTGCTTATGGCATTTTTGAAGTCAGTAATATACATTTACAAAAGCTGGGATAAAGATACTCTTGGAAGATACATGGGCACATCCTTGCACAATGTATAAGTGCAAAACTAATGCGCTAGAACGCCAGTGCAGGTAGATTTTAATGTGATTGAGGCTGCACAGCATGCTGTGTGGTATATGATCTATGTAAGTAGCTAATGGCTATCACTATATTGCGCTGAACAGGCCCCTGCACCTCAGCAGTCTGTCTTGGGGCTGCAGTATCTCATGTCTGCTTTTAGGGACCATAGCCAAATGCTGTAGAAAGGGCCCCACATGCAGAAGAAGCTGCTGCCTCTCTCACAGCTGCTGTTAGGACCATAGCCAAACTCCCTGAACTGAAGTGTGAGTTAATGTAAGTGGGGTTGCAGTGCCACACTTTGGTGATGTCAGGTACTGAAAGTGATAAATCTTCACCAGTTCAGCAAACAAAACAATTTCTTTTGACAAATATATATTAGATTCAGTTACTATAACTGACTCTTAATGTCAATAATGTGACAATTAAATTCTGATATTGAAATGATTTTCTCTATTTTGTTTCTAAGGCATTTGAGGATGTATACATTGAACAGAGGAAAACCATCCAGATCATCCTAGAATATGCAGACAGAGTCTTCACATACATCTTCATCCTGGAAATGTTGCTGAAATGGGTGGCCTACGGGTTCGTCAAATACTTCACCAATGCATGGTGCTGGCTGGACTTCTTCATTGTGGATGTAAGTAACTTATAGCAATGCCCATAAATTACAGCTGTTATCGCTTGCAATGCCTCATCATGTGATGCTTTCATTACTTAATTTTCACACTGTACAGATGGATTTCTGCAGATTTATACAGTAGTTTTGATTATTTCATGGTGTATTGTTAGTCAAGTGGGCGATTTATATGTTTTTCTATTTTATTTCTTTTGGTCCTCGTGGTGTGCTTTGAGGTCAGTGGTCATTATCTTCAGACTGATTTTAAAATTAAATTTGATCTTTATTTGTAGAGTGCTCGGGTGCTGCACCTCTCACTTTACTCTGTTTATTAGTCATGTTTCCAAAATATGGTCATGCAGAAGTAGTGCAGCAGTCTTGGCCGGCTCATAAAAGCTATGAATGCTCTGCATACCCAAGCAATTCACGGACTAACTAACTAGTATTAACAATGCTCCAAAATTAATGAATTCCTTTGTTTGAGGTGTACCATAAAGCTTACATGATAAAGTTGTGGTAATATGCAACTGTCTGTCATTCATTTATTTGCCAAACGATGATAATTTTCTTCAAAGCTTATGAAGAGTTTCGGGTAAGCGGATCCACAGCAGCTTTATCGCCTACGCTATGTATTTATGTATTGTCATCATTGTCACGCATTCTCATTGGTTTGCTGGTGTATGGGGGGATTTCATGCGCAGGGAAAGCTGTCTGTGAATCGTTCGCCCAAACGGATGTAGTGTTGTTGCCAGATTTTGATCAACAGAAATCACATTGTATTTGATACAAAACTAAATACACTAAAGCAAATTTAACTGAAATTTGCGTAACTGAAACAATTGGAATATTTCAAAGTATTTTATTTTCTCCGTAGTATGTTTTTGTTAAAGTCATTGTATTATTTCAACTTGCTTTTAAAATAATTATTATATTTATATCATTTATTATAAAAAATTCTTCATTAATTCTTATTTGTCATCTCTGAATTAGATTTAGAGTCTTTTGTGTGTTAAGCCGTTGCACTGTACCGTTTAAAGGTGAAGTTTGTTGTTTCTCCGGCACTAGTTGTGTCACCAATTACAAATATACAGCATATTTTGCAAACGCATATTGTGTTGCACTTCCCTCAACTGAAACATCACAAACACTTGAATGGAGGCTACTTTCAATGAAAGGTCCAACATATTAAGAATACTTTTAGCTATGTTGCTATGTGTCATGAGAGTAAGCAACTGAGTAGAGCGAACACGATTTTTTGTTAAATAATAAGTAAATCAAATAATAAAATAATGAATTCATGTCATTATTAATTATTTGGAATTAATAAATGTTTTCATTAATCATTTATCTATGTAGAATGTTACTAATGCTTGCAAAACTTTGCTCTATTCACTTTGAAAGGGAGATTTTATCGGAAACAGGAATATCCTTGCTTTTTAGAAATGCTACACACAGTAGATATACGAGCCATATTTTTGTAAATGAATCTGTCAAAAATGTGTCATTAAGAAATGGCCGACATAGTATTGACATCAAAACCTTGAAGACATCAACATGACTGCCCATGCCTACATGCATAGCCTGTTTTGGTGTACAGCAATTTGGCAGGGCCAAATTTGTGTTCTATGTGGATGAAAGTCCTAAACGCAAGTATTTCCAATTGCTAGCTACTGTCCCTGACAGGCACTGTAACCTTGTCTCTCTATAGTGCTGATGGACACAGAGGGCCTGAGGGGGCATAAGAGGGCCGGGAATTGAGGGGCCAGGGTAAGGTCTCTGTTAGGACTCTCTTGTTATTTTACAGGAGTTCCTCTCTCTCTGCCTCCTTACTCTCCCAAACTGCCCCGTTACCCTAATGACTCTCGAATGGTCTCGTGTGTACAGTACACGGTTGGTGTTTGTACGTATTGTGTGTATTTTGTGTGTACAAAGTACAGTGAATGTGCTTCTAAGTTTGTGCACACCTCTTCTCTATATGTGTCCCTTCACCTCTGTTTTTTGTATTTCTCAACCACAAGTTTCCTTCCAGGTTTGCTGTAAGCTGCTTTTCAAGCTTCATCTGCCTGCGATACTAAAAATGAATCGCACAATAAGATCAAAAGTGCAAACATTTGGGTCGCCCAACATACAGTACCTATGACTGGTTAACCCCATGTTTAACCTGAATCTCTCTCCTTCTTTCTCTCTCTGTTGTTGAATACACATATATGCATACATACATGAGCAAACCCTTCTATATGTATGTATATATCAGTTTACTGCCTCTTCCAGCTCAGTGTCAATGTAGGGTCCTCTCTCTTTCTCCCTGACGTCCTCCTTGACTCTAACACTTTGGCCCATCTCTTTCTCTCTTCCTCCCTTCCTCTTTCTCTCTTTGTATAGGTGTCTATAGTCAGCCTTATAGCTAATGCGCTGGGCTACTCAGACTTGGGCCCCATAAAGTCCCTGAGGACTTTGAGGGCTCTCAGGCCCCTGAGAGCTTTGTCCCGGTTTGAGGGCATGAGGGTAAGATCCAGGGCTGCCTTATGCATGCCAGTCACTCTGTGAGAACACGACTGCATGCCGAAAAAAAAAAAAAAACACCATTGTGCAGAAAGCAAAACCACAGCTATAGAGGAATAAGCAAACCTATCAGGATTCTGGAAATCCAAATTACATTGTTTTGGCTAAACCTATCCTTCAAGTGCATGTATTTGAAAACGCTCCGCATGGAAAACCTTTTCAACATTGCGTCATGATGCAGCTGAAATATGAAGATTTAGCTTCCTTTTATTGATTTGTTAGATGTCTGGAAGTATAACAAAATTCCTTTTCCATTCAACTGACATCGCAAATAATCTTATAGCAACTTTTGGGGAAACTTATGGTTTTTATAAGAAAGATGAGAGAGGATATTATATGAAGCTGCCTCATCACAACCATTCATTTATTTTGTTCTGTCTTTTTTATTTATTTAATTGGGCTAAGATCGCTACCATTCATGCAACATTAGTCAAAGGCCTTTTTGTGATGTTTCAAACATCCAAATGCCTTAATGGTTCATTGTTTCTCTCAAAGTTCCTCTGTCATTTGCTCAAGTCATCCTCCAGCCTGAAACCCAGTTCCCATACTTTGTCTTCACCATGCTCTTTTGTGCAACCCAACTCTTATCCACTGATTGCATCCTTAATCCAGTCATTAGCAAATACTGTGTGGGGAAAAGACACAGCTTCCCTTCTTCTCAAGGTGTCTTTTATAATGTACTGTTGACTTTATAATGTTCAGATGACTTTAAGGGCTAAATATCAAAAACATGAGCCAGATCATTTTATCTAACAGTGGTTAGTGGTTAGCATGGTTAATTAATAATCTTATAGGATTTTTGTGCAGCAGTTTTGCTTAGCAAACCTGTTTTTCATTTATGTCAAATTATTTATCAGTCCTTTGAGCCAAACTTTAAGGACTAATAGGTAATGCAAAGAAAAACAACATGATTAGACAGAAGAATGGGTTCTTAATAGTTCATTTATCAGTGAAATTTAGAATTTGCATCAGATTTAAAACTAGATTATTGTAGCCTAATCTGTTTGTGTGTGTGTCACTCAAGTACTGAATTACTGTTCTTTGTATCCATGCAGTTGTTCATAATCTGTTTACATCTTTTTGGCATGGCATATCATGTAGAATGCATGTTCTTGAAGGTGTGAGCAGAAAGTCACGTTCCCTTTCATGATTCTGTCGTAGCTAATCTTTGAGATTGCATATCCATCTCATTGGCATCCTTTTGATACATTTCCTACACTTTGAAAAACATAAACATCATAAAAAAACATAAGTAAATGTAATTTACGAAGGCCTGAACGGAACTTTGAGGACTCTGATTTTTACTGATGATTATACTGATGATAAACTGAGGATTACTGATTAATAGGTTTGGGAATCGAAAATTGATTCCAATTCTGTAATCGGATACTTAAGGTCAGGAATAACATACTTGTAAACATACTTTCAATTTTGATTCCACTTATTGATTCCATTGTGCACATTTTAATGTGATTTCAAATAATTTTCAAGCACAAGACGGCACGAAAGAGAACTCAATTCGGCACTCATGCCGCACACCGTTTTCTTTGTACACACATCCAAAGCAGACACGCAGAGAGCCGCCTCTCATAATGTGCATGATACTGAATTGAGTTTTCTTCTTGTTCTAAAGTGCACAAATACACACAAAATTGTCAAAATATCCTCATTAACTAGTTTTTTCATAACATAACTGGATGAGAAATAAAATGTATGTGTAACAATGTATTGGATCCAGCATGAGGTCTTAAAATGATAGCAACCAAATAACACTCACAGATTATCACCCACAGCTTACATTTTATTACAAATTCTTTACCTGAACTTTGTTCAGTCGTATTTGTTTTTTGCTATCGCTAATTTGTTCTTATTTTATTATGGCTTACTTTTCTTTAATAATGTTTGAAATGTATATTATTTTGTCCAGTTGTTTTTGTTAAGTGTTCTTTAGGCTTTTTTTGTAGGCTGGTTACTTTTGTGCATAGAAATAAGCAGCCACAAAGTTTTGCCAAAAGACAAATTATGTTTGATATAAGTGTTTGACCCAATATTTTTACATTTGTGGAATCAAAACCGGGAAATTGTTCAAATTCAAACGATACCCAACCCTACTAATCAATAAGTTAATAAAAACATTGACATGATTAACTAACAATGTAAATGTATAAGGGAGGGGTGTGTGGTATGTGTGTGTGGTGGGGAGGGGGGCATGGCTGTTGCTAGGATTCACGCCCTGCATGCACTGTTACTGGCTGACCATTTTGACATCACCCAACCCAATAGTGTGCTGACATCTCAGCTTTTGTGTGTACCATAAATGAGAGGTGATTAGGAGGGTGGGAGTCTTCCTCTACAACAGGGGTTTTCAATCCTGGTCTTTGCACATTTTGTATGTCTTTTTTATCTGACCCATCTGACACAGGACCAGAATTGAAAACTGCTGCTCTACAGTGTCTACATTTACGTTTCAACAACAAAAGGAATGGATAGTTTTCTCATAATATCTGAGTTCTTTCATGACACTAAGCAGTGTACTGGTATGGCAAGAGGCGAAAGAAATGTGTTTGGCTATTATGTATACATGAGCAATAATTCAAAAGTGGCAATGGTCTACAAATTTAATTCCACATGTCCTCTGGATACCGGTGATGTTTTGCTTCTGCTTGTCTCTTACTACTTGATAAACCATTGTCAATCATGAAATTGATACCCATTCATATTTTGAAATCTTCTCATATTTAATACGATTCTGGATTCTTTAGATGTAATAGAATTTTATAATAATACTTTTATCCAATCATCTGAATGGGTAACAATATTGACTTATTGGCAAAAAAAGGTAGCAAGTTAGTCATGATAAGCAAATAGAAGCAAAGCATGTGATATCCAGCATGCAACTCATAGACTGAGAGAAATCTTTGCTTTCTGGGAAAGTGAAATTTTTCAAAAAAAATTCATCAAAAGAAAAAAAGCTAATTTTTCACTTTAAATAAAAAAATATATTCAAACACTAACAGTTAGACAAGAGTTTTATTGCATTTTGTCTGTATAACTATTGCCATTTTAATGATGACATTCTGTAATTTTGCAATCTAAAATACATAACCTATAGCTTTATAAAAAAAGAAGCATATTTATATTTAGGGGATCAAGCCATACCATTTTACATTATCTTAGTGCTGTCATCTTTAGAACCAATGTTAATTAACAAAATATTTGTGTGTTTATCTCCATGCTCTTGCACAAAAACCTTTGATTAACTCATTTTTAAGAGGTAAAAACTGAGTAAATCTTAGGTTTAATCGGCGCTTCCTTAAATTAGCGGTACTATATTTCCACACATATACAAGCATTGATAGTATTGATCCATTTAATATTGATATATTATATATATGTGTTGTTATTAAACATTTGACGACAAAAAATAAATATTCTAATATTCTATAATGTTCTAAAAGAGATTAGTTTACCTTTTCGATTGTAACAAAATGGTAGAGGTCTTTCCACTCAGAGAGGCCTTTGCTTTAAAAAGAGCTTAGAGATATACACATTCCATGTTTAACATCTGAACATTAGAATAATTATATTTTGCTCTAACATCCTCTTTCTTTATCTCTCCTTTTCTTTTTTTAAATTTCTCTTTCTCAAACACTGAAATCCATCTCCCTTCATTGCCCACTTCCCCCAATCTGTTTTTCCCCCTCTGTAGGTTGTCGTTAATGCTTTAGTGGGTGCCATTCCCTCCATTATGAATGTGCTGTTGGTGTGTTTGATCTTCTGGCTGATCTTCAGTATCATGGGTGTCAACCTGTTTGCTGGGAAGTACTATTATTGCTTCAACGCGACTTCAGAGGAGTATTTTGATGCTGAAGTTGTCAACAACCGTACAGAATGCTTCGCTCTCATCAATGCGAACTACTCAGAGGTTCGCTGGAAGAACGTGAAGATAAACTTTGATAATGTAGGCGCAGGTTACCTGGCACTTTTGCAAGTGGTAAGCCATTGTCTTTAACAACGTTCATATTTTGTGTGTCGGTTGTTTGAATACCATGATTCCAGTGTTTGTACAGTAAACAAATGTCTCTTAATCTGCTCAAATACAGGGGTTGGACAATGAAACAAACACTTGCTAATATAGTGTTGGAGTTTCATATATGGTGTGGCCTTGTTGCCAATCCTTACTTTTGTATTTTATGTTCCATAAGTAAGAGCTGTGTGAAGGTTGAATTAGCAAACAATAGCACAGCTGAATATAAAATATTGCAATCCACACAACCTAACTGCCTCATCTGTGACCAGGACAGCAAGTCTTTGTGATATGTTGCAAGCTATTGAATCCAGGATAATGTCACACTGCAGAATTAAATGTGCACCCCGACTCTCCTGTTTCCACCAAAACTGTTTGTTGGAAGCTCCACAGAGTGGTCAGTGCTATAGCCAAAACTTTGGTCATTGGTGCCAGTGCCAATTGTCAGTTTCATTGATGCCAACAGTGCAAAGTGAAACATGTATAGTCCACCTTCACTGTCTTTTCCTCTTCCATGGGAGTTATGGTGTGAAGAAGCCCCACAGAGGCTTAAAAGTGAAGCATGTGGTGAATAAGTAGTGGTTTGGGCTGCAATATCACAGCATTCCCTTCTGTGCTTGATGGCTGCATCACAGCCAAGTACTACTGAACCATTCTGGAAGACCTTTGTGCTCCTAACATTGTACCCTGAAGGGGATGCCATGCATCAGTACCAGTAGGCTACACAGCAAGACTTGTGACAGAATGGTTTGATGAACATGAAGTGAAACCCCATGGCCTGCACAGTATTTTTTGAGGCACTTTGGGGTATTTTGGAGGAGCAAGTCAGAAAACATTTTCCTCCACCAGCATAAAAAAGTGACCTGGCCACTGTTCTGGAAGAAGAATGACTCAAAATCCCTCTGGCTACTCTGGAGGACTTCATTCACACGATGAACTGATGCTGTATTGGATGCAAAAGAAGACCTCACACCGTACTAAAACCAGGGTTTTCAGTTTCATTGTCCAACCCCTGTACATGAACACTTGAGAGGATAAACCCAAGTAACCATATAAAAACATAGTTCCCAAGCATAAAATAAGCATAAACATTCATTCCTGCTGCTGTGCATGGTTTTGAGTTTGTTTTTTCCCTGTATGACCTAGGCCACATTCAAAGGCTGGATGGACATCATGTATGCTGCTGTGGATTCCAGAAAGGTGCAGATGTTTTTATAGTTACACGTTATATTGGCTCTATGTCTTTATAGTTTGATATAGTTTGACTTCAAATGAGTCACTTTTTGCTTATTGTTGCTTGCAGGTTGAGGACCAGCCCATTTATGAGGACAACATCTACATGTATATTTATTTTGTCATCTTCATAATCTTTGGCTCCTTCTTCACTCTAAATCTCTTCATTGGTGTCATCATTGACAACTTCAATCAACAGAAGAAAAAGATAAGTGTTTGCTCACTTTTTCACATCTACAAACTTAGTTTGTCAAACTTACTTAGTCACCTTAGTTTATTTTCTATTCTTTGCACTTTGAGAAAACACACAGATGCAGCTGGATCATTTCCATAATGACCAACACAATTGACCAGGAGCAGCACTAAATAGCGTCTGGTTTAAGAAATGCCTTTTATGGCAATTAAATAATGGCGCAAATACAAGTAAATTGATTAGTGCAAACCTTAGTAAATCACCTTGCAAGGTTCATTTAAATACTCTTGATTTTGCGACTGAAAGGGAAACTCCATATTTTCCATGCGTTTTAAGTAATAATTTTTCACTGTGTGTCTTTACTAAAAAATGACAGTAGTTTAACGTCAAAAGAGGGTTTGAGTTACCAAAGCTAAATTAATAGTACATTTTAGTCCCATTTGTGTACATATGGTTGAGCAAGATTGTCAGGTTGTAACCAGTATTCTCTTGTTCCTATACTTTGGAGGTCAGGATATCTTTATGACAGAAGAACAGAAAAAATACTACAATGCCATGAAGAAACTTGGATCAAAGAAGCCACAGAAACCTATTCCTAGACCTCTGGTAAGCAATTAGATCTGGGAAATAATTATCTGGCCATCATTAATTGATACATAGCCATAGACCACTGGTGACATATTCAAATGTTCAAATACTTTTTATCAGCAAACATTTATCATAATATCAAAAACAGAAAATTTGTTACAAAATTGACTTATACCACTGCATACAATTAATATGGAAGAACACTTTTCTTTACTTTATCTATGTCAGTGCTACATAAAATAATAGTTCATTGGCTACTCCCATATGTAAACTAGAGGTTGATCGATAGTCGGTTTTACCGATATGGATAACTAGGTTGGTCCGAACTTACTGATGACAGATTAAATCAACGGATAGTTTTTAAAATGGATACTGGATAAAAAACAAATAAACATAAAACACCAAGCAAAACCCCCACCATCATCAAAACACTAGAAAACAAGACCTAAGTGACAGAACACTGACAGCTAAAACCATGAAAATGTGCCAAATAAAATAAAAATATTACTATATTAATTATATTAATAAATACTTAAGAACAGTAAGGCATCTACTGTAGTGTTCAAAGCATCAGTGATTCTGACAACGGACACAACCTGGAACTATCGACATAGGTCAGCTATCAGCTGTCGGTATTCAGTCAGTGCCAGTGAATCAGTCGACCTCTAAGTGGCACTATAAAAAAGCATTTGGCTGAAGGATAAGCCAAGCATGTTGTAAATACTTAAAAAAAAGCAATTTACCCACTATATGTAAAAAAATTACTAAACTAAAATTTGTTTTATAATTTAAAGTTTGAATAATTGAAAATACTTAAACAGTTTTAATTTGTAATTGTCTATGTCAGTTATATTTATTAATATACTGTTTCAGTGTTACATTAAACTACATGTTTAAACAATAAACAGTTTTATTTATATTTGTCAGTTTCAAATATTTTCTAATTTTTTAACTTTTAATTTTTACTAGCATACCTAGTGCCCTCCACTAATCTTCATCTCTTCTTTATTTATTTTTCTTTTCTTTTCCTTTCCTTACAGAACCAAATCCAGGGGATGGTATTTGACTTTGTCACTCAGCAGGCCTTTGACATTTCCATCATGATACTCATCTGTCTTAACATGGTAACCATGATGGTGGAAACAGATGATCAGTCACCTGAGACCGAGAACATCTTGTACTGGGTAAACTTCATATTTATTGTGGCCTTCACTGGCGAGTTTGTCCTAAAACTCTTTGCTCTACGACACTACTATTTCACCAATGGTTGGAACATCTTTGACTGCGTTGTCGTCATTCTCTCCATTGTGGGTGAGTGCTGTGTCCAAAAGTTATTTCCCTTGACATTCTATGAGCTATGGACAATTTCGTAATTTGTTTTCGCCTCTTTTTTCAGGTATGTTCTTGGCAGACCTCATTGAGAAGTACTTTGTGTCACCAACTTTGTTCAGGGTGATCCGTCTAGCTCGAATTGGCCGCATCCTCCGTCTAATCAAAGGAGCTAAGGGCATCCGGACATTACTGTTTGCTTTGATGATGTCACTTCCTGCACTGTTCAATATCGGCCTGTTGCTTTTCTTAGTCATGTTCATCTTCTCCATCTTTGGCATGTCTAACTTTGCCTATGTGAAACGAGAATTAGGAATTGATGACATGTATAACTTTGAAACCTTTGGCAACAGCATGATCTGTCTATTCATGATCACCACATCAGCCGGGTGGGATGGCCTCTTGGCGCCTATCTTGAACTATCCGCCCGATTGCAACCCAAATAAGGAGAACCCAGGAACCACAGTTAAGGGAGACTGTGGCAATCCCTCGGTGGGGATCTTCTTCTTTGTAATGTACATTATTGTGTCCTTCCTGATTGTGGTGAACATGTACATCGCTATCATCTTGGAGAACTTCAGTGTTGCCACTGAGGAGAGTGCTGATCCACTGTGTGAAGACGACTTTGAGTCCTTCTATGAAATCTGGGAGAAATTCGACCCGGACGCGTCACAGTTCATAACCTTTGCCAAGCTGCCAGACTTTGCGGATACATTAGAACATCCTCTCCGTGTGCCAAAGCCAAACATAATCGAGCTGATTGCCATGGACATGCCCATGGTGAGTGGCGACCGTATTCACTGCTTGGACATTCTGTTTGCCTTTACTAAGCGCGTGTTAGGCGACAGCGGCGACCTGGACATGATGCGACAGCAAATGGAGGAGCGCTTTGTAGCGGCGAATCCTTCCAAGGTGTCGTACGAGCCCATCACCACCACGCTGCGACGCAAGCAGGAGGAAGTGTCAGCGGTCGTGATCCAGAGGGCATACCGTTCCCACCTGGCACGCAGAGGCTTCATCTGCAAACGCAGACCTGCCAACAACAAACTGGAGAACGGAGGGGCCAATCAGGAGAAGAAAGAGGGCACACCTTCCACTGCATCCCTGCCATCCTATGACAGTGTAACCAAGCCCGAGAAGGAGAAGCAAGACGACAACAACGAAGGCAAGGCCCGCAAGGAGAAAGGCCGAAACCAAAAAGACGTCAGGGAATCCAAGTGTTAAGACTGCTGCGATAAAACTCATGGACAGTGATAATGATCATGACGATATTATAACAAAAACTGTCATTTCAAGCAAATGGAAACCCTGATTAAACTATACAGATGTACAGATTAATTTCATTTAAGGGGGAAAAAAACAAAGCCGAAGTAACACGACAAAAAATTGTTTACAAACGTCACTGGTGTATCGAGGCGAAGAAGAGTGTTGGGGTTCCTCAAAGCTTGAAAACTCTTACAAGTTAAACCAAACATAATCAGCTTCCTGTGTGACACTGTTGCATCAAGACTTGATTTAAACAGAATCAAATACGAACTCAAAAAGACAGATACTTGATCAAGTGTATTTTAGAGGGCTATATTGCGCTTCAGTATGGAACTCTTCACCGAGCAGGAATGTGATAATCCAAGGAAATCTAGGATCGAATCCCATGCTTCTGAACTGCGTCGGCGAACTTTCCATGCAGAAAACAAACACTCATTCATGAAAGAATCGGCTTCCCAAAGTGGATTGCGAAGGAGTCTGCACCGTTTCATTTCATAATGTGTAAGAACTCAACGTTACTGTGAGAGTGAGCAGGATAGACATGAGTGAAACAAAACTAAGAGTCTGGCTGATTCCAACGGTCTCTTTGCGTTTGTTAGTGTTGAATATATTTTACATGGTCTTTACATTATTTGAGCGGCAAAAAAGGAGAAATGGGAGGAAAAAAAATGAATTAACATTTAACATTTTGCCCATGTCACCCTCAGTAACTGTGTCATGATAACTTTGTTATATCTGCATCAAAAGGCTTTTTCTACATGGGCTTTCACACCGATAGGACCGGGGCAATAACCAGGGGCCCCCAATACACATCTCCAAATGAATAATAAATTATTGTGCTTGTTCAATGCATAGAAATGACTTGCATGATGGCATGTTTTGATCAGAAATTTTGCATGAGTAATCATAGTCCACAAAACACTAATATAGACCACCACAGTGGCTTGACGATGTTTTAGGCTGTCCACTGGCTAAATTTATGACCAGAAATCCAATTTAATCTGAAACTGAGAAAACCAAATCGGGCTCAAGATGCTAACCTGCATCTTCAAGTCTACTTAACATCAGGAAATAAATTATCAAACATTAGGACAGAATTTGGGATTGGCTTCAGATGGTGCAAAATGCCTGTGAATAATCAGTGGCGTATGTACATTGAAACAAATACTAGCATTGTGGCACATTATTGGAGAGGAAGGATACAAGGGACATCCCATTTTTTTTGCTGCTCAGGAGATAATGAATGGGAAAACTAAATGTTGGAATGTGTGTGTGTGTATAGAGACTGGAGGAAAATGATACAAAAAATAACACTGTAATTCCTAAAGCTTCTTATTTTATTTGTATGCAGCAATATTGCTTACCTCACCTACGGCACTACCTGCGCTGCGGGTCATATTGTAGGTGGGTCCAGGGAGGGGCAAGAGGGTGGGGGTCAAAGTTTTGGGCATTATTAGGGGTGTAGCAAGTTGGTTGGCATTTTTAATCCTCATCAGGGGTTAGATGAGATGATCTATAACTGTTTTGAGAAAGTGGCAGTTTTTTATTTGAGAAAAATCCAATTATGATACTTTTTCATTTGACTTTTACATGCTATATTTCTTTTTTTAAAGAGTTTCGCAGTGTGTCTACGTCTAGTCTCGTCCCGGTTTGTCCCTCGAGGGTCAGCCGGACGTTTTTATCCGTGTATAAAGCCATCGCATCTTCAGTAATGGTTTGATTGTAGCCAGGACAAAAGGGCAGGACTTGAGAGAGACAGCGGGATGGTAGGGCAGTCACAGCTGTTTAAGGAGAAGCCAAAGATGTTTGTCTGATTATTTGGTGTGTGAAGTTTCTGGAATGTCTCTCCTGATTAACACTTTCAGACAGACTGATGCTTGTTGACTTTCCCCATTATTCTCAGGATACGACACAGATGTATCATGTGACTCTGATGTGATCAATAAGGGCCTTCAGTGGGTCCCGAGAATGTTTGTAATACGGGGTGGAGCTAAAGCAGGAGCACTCCCTCCACATTGAACCCTCATGTAGAGAGAAGAGCAGGGCCTTCTGACACAGAGCCAAGCTTCAGAGATTTCAGGCCGTAATAAAAGTGTTGTTGCGGCATTGACGATGCGATGAGATCCAGCCTGAAAATACTGAGGGCCGTGGTTTTAAATGTGCAGTTATTCGACCCCTGGTCAGCCTTGTTTGTCATCAGTAGACCACCAACACTAATGCCAAATAACCATTAGGCACTGGTTCCACAGCAGCTTACTGTGAACCGGGTAACTCCACACATCAGAGCGACTACATTTTCAGTTACGTCAGCAGTTTTCCCTTACCTTTCATCTGGTGACGACGGTCTAGTTTTTGCATGCGACGGTGTTGACCTGAACCAAAACGAAAACAAACGAACAAAAAACTCTGCTCGGCAAAGCGCAATCATTCTCATTTATGCAGCCATGCAGGCTCAACTGTATAAACAACAAAAAGGAGCAAGTAACAGATCATACATTCATTTAAAAACACAAATGAATGAAAAATCAGTTAAAAAAATATATTGTACAGTATAGGCTATGTTGTAAGCAGCACAAAATGCTGAAAAGTTAAGAATGAACTTTTTAAGAGACTATAAATAATGTAATATATAATTTTATTTTAACAGCATGCATAGTTTTTTGTAAATACAGAAATACTATTAAAAAAAACTGCTATTAATCTAATACTGAAAGATAATTATAACCTTAATAGAATGGCTTCACTCATTGCCCTGGTCTCACTAGGTAGACTGTGACATATTTGTTAGAAGGTGTAGATTTTTTGACACACTTTTCACTTTAAAGAGGGGAATCCAATATATGTTAAATGCAAAAAGTATATATAAATCTATACATCAATCAAGACATATATAGAGCTATACAACATATGTATCGATGAATACATGTATATGTATATATGCGTATATCTATGCACACGTATACATATGTATGTATATATGATATGAGAGCACTGTCCTCCTCTGTGTTGACCTCTGCTTGGAGTGGAGGGGAAGCACTACTGGCTGTCATTTTCTCGCGTTCTTCTTTCTTTCTTTTGTGCAATACATTCGGTGAACGACCAAAACTCTGACCTGGCCCACACAGTGTGCGCTTGTGTGCGTGTTCGAGACGTGTGGGTTTGAGCGAGTGATGTCTGTATGCGTGCGCGAGTCTAGCTTTCGATGCACGATGATGTTCTGGCTGCTTGCTATGGCTTATGTCGCCCATTTTTGGGAGGGGAATGCACTACCAGCAATTCATTTACACCCTGTGTGAATACATCCTACCATCTCTAACTCACACACTACGTACATATGCACTGGAAGCCACATGTTCTTCCCCCATAAACCCAGTTTTCATCTTCCGGCTTAATCGGCAAATGCCATGATGTTCGGTCCGAGTCTGAGAAAGCAAGTATGTGTGTGTGAGTGTCTGTGTGTGTGTGCGCGGGTAGGGGGAGGGGGTGAAGTGTGAGTGACCGTTTGGTCACTTTAAATGTGTGTGATGCAGCTTGACTTAAGCTTAGCTTGTTCTTCATCTCTTAGGTACACAGCAATGCAATTTGCAATCTTGGGTTTGGTTAGGCTTTATATTATGCTTTTCTTGTCTTTGTATGTTTGTTTAAGGTGCCTTTTGCTGCCAATTTTGTTTGTCAAAAATGTAGATGATGTTGCATAAAATTCTCCTAAACAAGTGGAGCTTGTTTCAAATGAGCACTGGGAGAAAGAACTGAACTAAAGAATGTCTGTGACATCTATTAAAAAGCAAAAAAATACAAAAATACAAAAAAAAATACAAAAAAATGACAAAATACAAAAATACAAAAAGAGAAAAAAAAGAAAATAAAAAAAGAAAACTTAACTGGCATCAGCCTGACTTCATCATCAGAGATTGTTAAATAGCATGGTGCGGGAAATGGAGTGCGTTGGTCACTCGATGAATCTCTTAAAGGTTGAGTCTGTTGAAAGAGAAACAGTTTGCCTTCTGTGCTCAGCTTATGTTAATTTTCAGCCACTTTTTATTTTTCTATAAATACTGATTTCTGTCTATTATTTTGTAGCATGACTGAGATGCTATTTCCTTCATTTGCTGAAAATAATTCAAGTGGTTTTTGGTTCATAAACTTGTTCTTATCTCTTGCCACTGATGTTGGAGAGGAGAGGGTGTGTTGCACAACCACTTGACTTAGTGAGAATCAGTGAAAGATTGTCTTCATTTGAGCACGAAACCTTTTCCAAACAATAAAGCAGCCTTCCAGTTATGCTCGAGTGCTTGTGTTTTTTTCTGGTGTTGAACAGTGTACAGTGTATAGTTTAGGCTTTTCACATTTAAATTAGTTAACCTTCCAAACCTAAGGTTATGTTGTTTTTTTAACATGGGTTTTGAATTTATGTATTCAGGTTTGTCAATAATATACTTTCATAAACTTCGGATTAGCGATCTTATTTGCGATGTCAATAACATTAACAGTCGGAATAGCTACACTGTATCTTTTTTTTGGTTAAAAAATATCCAGAATCAATTATTGAACATAACCAATTGATATTCAAAACTATCTTTACCTATCTTTACATTAGCTTTACCTTCTTTATAACGTGTTGACATTTACACTTTACAGTTTGACTTTTCTTCTTTTTTTTTTACCTCAAACACTGGCGCTAATACAGCACATGAAGGTTTGTTGATTGCAAAGACATTAACATTAAAAGTGGTGTTAATAATACCTAGAACCCAGGACTGAAAGGGGTGCTAACACAAAATGCTAACTATAAAGCTTATTTTGGCTAACTACTTAAAATAAAAACGTTTTAAAGCAGTTAACGGTTAAAGTCAAAATGGATAACTCCCATTTTTTATGGACTATTACATTATTGCACATAAGAGATGAATTAATGTGCCCTCATGATCTTTAATCAAAATTTGCAACATCTCCTTCGAATGAGCTGTTAAACCGAGGTCCTGACTCTCTGTGGTCATTAAAAATCCCAGGATGTCCTTCATAAAGAGTAGGGGTGTAACCCCGACATCCTGGCTAAATTTGCCCACCATGCTTTCTAATCATTCCCTTTCTCTGATTGGCTCATTTCTCTGTCTCCTCTCCACCAATAAGCTGGAGTGTGGTGAGCGTTCTGGCCCAATATGGCTGCCGTCGCATCATCCAGGTGGATGCTGCACTCTAGTGGCGGTTGAGGAGATTCCCCCTTCCATGTAAGTGCTTTGAGTGTCTATGATAAAGCGCTATATAAATGTAATGAATTATTATTATTATCTCTTCTCTGATTACATATTTACTGAAGCGGGGGCGGGATGACCTGTCACTTACGCGAGATCACAGCAATAGGAAATCACAACCATCCCAATTTACATAATTAAGTCCCGCCCTACAAAAAAAGATAATTGCAACTTCCGTTTTACGCCGACTCTAAGTGCTTTCTGCTGTGTGAAAACGACTGCTGACAGACACTTCCTAAGGTTTCTGTTTTCGGTATCATTGAAGGGCTTGTGAATGTACCATTTGCTATGTTCTTATCATGATGAATTGAAGGCTGTGTTGGCTGTTGAAGAGCATTCCTCCACTCCACCCTTGTCAGCTGTGAGCCAAACAAAGAATCACTAAAAACAAAAGCCAAGATGTTCTTACATCCGTCTAGTGGTTAAAAAAGAGACAGAGCTTGACTAAAACAGACTTTGCGGTGAAATGTCTTTAATTAGACTGAATTACTAACCTTTACCAAACCACAATAGGGACAAGTCTAGTTTTTACTCACTTTATCAAGTTACTGCTGCACTTTACCCACCGCTATGTCCAGTTACTGGTAAATTTGCTTTAATAAAAGGATGTTTGAACCTGACAGGGTCAAAATGTTGGGAATAACTTGATGACAGTCACTTTAAATGTTCTTCTTTTGTATTCCACAGAGGAAAGAAAAGCATACAGTGTCATGATGGTGAGTAAATTGAGTCACACGACAGTGAGTAAATGGTTGCAGAATTTTCATTTCTGAGCAAACTTATTCTTTAAATGTGTTGTAAGGGGAATATCCTCCGGAGACAAATAATACAATAACATGTGCAAAGCTTCTGCAGGTACTAAATAATGTCACATGGTTTATGTTATAGCTTCATCTTCACATATGTCCCATTTAAGACTGATTTTGTAGTAGATGGATAGGCCTTCATGCTAGATTATTTTTTATTATGTTGTATAAAAGAGAGAAAGATTTAAACACAGAGATGAATAATGTTTTGTTGTTTATCAGTAAGGATTAATCTAAATCAGAATTTGAAGTTTGGAAAAAGGAAAAAAGATTATGGGTCAATTCAATGTGTAGACCAAGAATTCTCAGAACTTGAGGGTGCACAAAGATGTAAGATGAAAGACTCAATTCATCAGTCTCAGATTAAACGGCTCACACTGAGGCGAAGACAGTATTGAAATTTCTGAAAAACAAAGCGCTGATGGCTGTGTGCTGGGAGGTGGGGGGTGGACGGAGAGAATAGAGCGTCTGTCACACTCTGCTGCACAGTGACTGCAGGGAGCTGTTTTGGGTGGGGGGTCGACATGAGGAAGAAGTGAAGAGTCAAAAGTCAGCATCTGTGTTTAGTGTTTAGTTTGAGAGTGTTGAGGATGTCCAAAATGAAAAGAATGGGGGGAGGGAGGGGGATTAACCACTAGAGGGCAACACACAAATCATACCCTAAATGGTAACTGCCAATAACTCGAAAGAGCGTAAAATGTTACTACTATAGAATAAAATTAGAATATATAGAATTAAGTTTGAGTTTGCTCTACCTAGATGGAGAGGAGAGTGGGTTGGAAAAGATTTTTTCACTTAATCACTGAACAATGTTTTCATAAAAGCAAATCAAATATTTATATTTTAAATAAAGAAAAGAAAGAAGAACACAAAACCACCTTGACCTTTTCCTTGAAAGGTCATGCGATTAAAGGGCTTTTAAAGAGACACATCTGTACAGCCATAAGGTTCTGTTAAGAGTTGAATACCATGATATGTGAACGTCATCGTTGACAGGCTACAAGGTGACTTTACGGCACCAGCTGTGCATCTGGCCCTTATGGAACAATTGCTAAAACATAATCAAGCATGAATACTGCAAAGCTTGTAAAAGTCTAATACTAGCAGATTGTGGAATAATTAAATTACTGTGTATTTGAGAAAGATTGCATTTATGAGTTTTTTTATAACAATATCTGATACTTAAAAAAAAAAAGAAATTAACATTTTTAATATTAACAATTTAAAAGTCATTACTACACTTTAATGCATCTTTGCTAAATATCAATATCTGATACTTAAAAAAAAAACAGAAATTAATATTTTTTTCAATCAGCAAAGATGCATTAAATTAAAGTGTAGTAATGACTTTTAAATTGTTACAAACATTTCTGTTTCAAAAAATAAAAAGCACAACTATTTTCATCACTGATAATAGCAGGAAATGTTTCTAGAACAGCAAATCAGCATATTAAAATGATTTCTGAATTAAGATGATCATGAGACATTGAAAACATGAAGTAATAATGCTGGAAATGCATCATAAGTGTAAAGTATATTTCCAAATATATTAAAATAAAAAATAGTCAAAGGATTTTAAATTGTAGCAATTATTCACAATATTACTGCCTTGTAAGACACCTTTTAATTTTTTTTAAAAAGTTACCATTTAAAAAATTGTACTAACCTCAGACTTTTGAACGATTGTTTTTTTTCTCACACAACTTTACAGTACAATATAGAGAATATATCTGTGCAAAATGCACACAAAAAAATAAATAATCAAGAGAGGAAAGGCTCTTTTGGTAAAATAGTTTTTATTTTTCTTCATTTTTTTCTTGAGGTAGACATTTAGACACAGTTGCATACTATGAACATACAGCAATGTAACAGCGAGGTAGATAAAAATTGTACATGTATTAAGCAAAATGACTTTGTCCCATATATTGCGTTCGTGACCGTAATTTTGGTTTGTACATTTCAGTGTACATCCCGCTTGCCTCTCCACAACAAAAACGCTCTATTCTTTCGCATACCTCATTTAAAGCAGAAAAGGGTGAGAGGAAAACACATCCAGTGATCAACTCAGGGTGCTGGGACAACTCTGTGGGTTTCCATAGCAAACGTCACAATAGGTGAACGGTGGAAAAGACTGCGAAGACCCGTTTAACCTTTTTTTGCAGTAACCCTGTGAAAGCTAGATTTATCAAGAGTTCTGTATACTTTGCATTTTAATCATTGAAATAATGTTTGTAAGGTTACAAATATTATGTTTCATTTATCATTTTAATGGACATGGCAAAAAAAAAAACTAACTAGAGAATAAAAGATTTGTCAAAATCAAAATTTGTAGAAGATAAACATCATGTATGGCTTCATTCACAATTCCTGAGGGAAATCAGATTCACATTCAAAGCTTATAGAGGAATCTAATAACAATATTCCTAAAATAAGAGACTTCAGTGTTGAATAACATCCATGACACTTATCACTGACATGCTCACTAACAAAATGTATGAAAACCTTATATTACACATGTGACTTTGATTTACAATACTGTATTTCTCTTTCTCTTTTCCATTCCTCTCTTTCAGTCTTTCTTTGGCTTGGATTTCATTGATTGAAGCGGTGGATTAGTGCTTGCCACCATAATGTGCTTCACTGCACAACATAATTATATATATATATATATATATATATAGAGAGAGAGAGAGAGAGAGAGAGAGAGGAAAGGAAAAGAAAAAAGAAAGTGGAAATAAAAGAGTGTTTGTGCTATTGGTCACATTGAAGCCGAAGTCAGGAATAATTATAATGTGCATAAGAGAGAGACATCTATCTTCTCAGACCGTCATCTGATCTCATCCTGTAATAATATTCGCCCTGATGTTTGATCCGTTCAAGTATTGCTATAATCATGTTTATAAAGAAAAAGAAAGCATAGATTGACTACGTCAAGTAGACTCATGGATACGTGTACTGTCCCGGACCTCCGTAAGACCGTAGATGACTGGTCTTGCCCACAGGATCTGCCTCGAGATTGGACTGAGCGGAAAGTCTATCAGGCCTGTAGCTCTGAATGTCCGTCCCACAGCTTTCATTGACATTTCCCCCACTGTCGCTGTTCTGCCTTTCGCTCTTGTCCCTGATTGTGTATGGTGACACTCTGGCAGTTTTGGACTGGTCGAAGCCAAACTTCCTGTTGCGTGAGAAATCAGCGGCGGCGTGGCTGCTGTGAAGAGGTGTGGGTGTGTGTAGACCCGAGGGCAGCAGAGCGGGGGTGCTGTGGGGGTAACTAGCCGTCAGACCGCATTGCTGGGGATAGGCGTAGCCTGGTGCGGGGGGCAGGTATGCAGACGGCAAGGCAAACGCTGGTGACGGAAGATAGGATGGTTTAGGTAGCAGATGTTGGCTGCTGTAGGATGAAGGGTAATCCTGAGACGTGGGACTGCTGTACTGTTGCTCCCCCGAAAGATCACTTCCGCTCCCCTTCAGTGGCTCTAAACCGGGAGGCCCGTCTGTGCTGTACCCCCCAGGCCACAGCTCCTGGTGCTGCTCGCTTCTTAGGAAACTCCCATGTTCGGGTAAGGCCGAGTTGAAGGAATACCTCTCTGCATACCGCTTTAGCAAGCTAGAGGCACTGAGGGCAGTGATGTCATCACTGTAGCCTGAGAATGCAGGACGACTGGGCTGAGGAAATGGGAGGGGCTTAGGGTGAACTGGAGATGATGTGGTGGAGGTGACATCATAGTGTTGCTCCGCCCACTCAGATGACCACTGCATCATTACCACACCTGGAAAATGAGAAATAAAGCTTTGCATACTGTATATGCTAAAAAAAAAAAATTGATGGCATCTGTTTTAAAGAGATAATTCACCACAAATTCTGCTCAGTGTTACTGTTACTTTGAACTCCTTGGTGAGAAATGAGGCACAAGATTCCTTGAGGAGCAGCTTATGCATAAATAAAAATTCTGCATGATTTATCTACTTTTCATAAAAAGATAGAGAAAGGAACTGTTAAAAGAGACACTTTACAGAAAAATTTGAATGACAAAATATCTGCATTATGTTACTATTACTTTTTATTCATCGCTGAGAAATAATGCACAAGATATAAGGAGGTATTTAAAGGGACAGTTAACCAAAAACAAAAACTCTGAAAGTTCTGCATTGTTACTTTTAAAATAATAATGCACTCTACATAGAAAGGACAGTTTCACAACGAGAAATAAGTAATAAGATCAATCATTCTCATTCCAAACCTGTATGACTTCACAATGACAGGATTTTCATTTTTGAGTAAACTGTCCCTTTAAATAGCTCCTTTGTGTATTGTTTCTCCACCAGGTTTTAGTTCACAACTGTTCACAACTGGACGGCAACGAGAATTCACCACATGGAACTGTTTAGTAATCTGGACAAGATGTGATCTATTCTTTGCGTCTTAATCTGTGTGAGTGTAATCTCAGTAACCTTGCACACATCATCATCATCACATTTTGATGAGTGTAAAATGAGTGTATAAAGTGAGTGACTGAATGCTGGATTTACAACCAGTTATATTTATATATATATATGTCTGTGTGTGTGTGTGTGTGTGTGCATGTGCGTCTATTTTTGTGTGCCTTCAGGAAGATGAAGGCAGATTAGAATCGACAGATTAGAGCGAAGTTCTAGAGAGGGTGACTAGAGAATGACAGTACACTAAGAGGCTAAGAGCATTTTAAACAAATATACATGAACATTAACATATTAGCCAGGTTTCTAGAGAGTTGAGATCCCTCGCGAAACCCAACAAATAATGCATAAACCCCAACTAAACACAACTACTCTTATTCGTTTAAAAATATTTCACAAAAAACTGTCAAATGCTTGTTTCTACATATGAATCTGCTTTTTGCATATTTTTGTTGCTTCCCTCCAATTCACAAACTTTCTAGAACTTCCACTGAAGATACAGGATCCCCTCCATAAATATGGCTGCACCCGGAATGCAAAGAATTCAGCCCGAGATCTTTTTTCAAAGCACATCCTCTACACTCGCTCACTCACTCTCTCACTCACACACACACACAATTTTTTAAACAAATTAAATGGCTGAAGATCTTAAATGCTAAATGTATTAGTCATTATATTACATAATTCCATGTACTGCAAATGACCTTTGATTAGATGTTGGGCATCCTGTAGTTCAAAATCTAAAAATTTAATAGATATTTATGTTTTATCAGTAAATTAAATAATATTCAAGACTTCTTATTCTTTGCTTGATAGTGAAAAGGCTAATGAGTTGAGTGCAAAGAAACAGCTGGTAAACTCATTACTCTTTCTGGCTACTGCTGAACACACACTTTCAGGCATAATCTTATCCAACATATACACATATCTCAGAAATATAATAAATATTAATATTATTTATTTATTTATAGCATTATGTATTAACTCACCATGCTGTTTTAACCAGAATTCTGTGCCGGCGTGTTATTCTTGGTTTTATTCGCTATTGGTGTGCACAAATCTTTCCACCATTGCTCATAAACACAGACTCCTGAAAGAAATAAGATAAATTATCACTCCGCTTTGCATGATAATTTCTTAAAATTAAATGTACACCATCTTAAAATATCACATAACCATACAAACCAATAGGAAACAAACAGTCAAATGTGACATTATAATGTATGAACACAGAATGCATGTGCAACCAAAATAGTTTTTATCTCTTTTACTCTCCTTAACTTCACAAGCAAAAGGTTATTAACAGATAATGAAGATAGAGTGGTTTTTAAAAATGTAAAGAGACAAAAGCTGTCATTGTACTTCACATGCATTAAGAAACATACCAGTCCCTCTCTGTGAATCCCCATTGCACTGTAGCAGTTATAAGTAAATTCCAAACTTCATGCTGCCATGCCTCTCACACTCTTTTTTTGTCTCTTGCCTCTTCTTTTTTTTCTTGTTCTATCCAAGTCTCAACTCTGCACTACCTCCCTCTGTCCCTGTGACAACAGCCCACATGCACGGCCCCTCCCCCACCCAAATCCTCCCCTCCCCCTGCCCTGCCTTTTTGTTGAAAGTATTTAAGCAGATAGAGAGAGAAAGACAGAATGGGAACATCTTCAGGATATTTTACTTTTAAATAACTGTTACTATTTATTTAAAATCAACTAATTCGACAGTGTCTTATAAATCATGCACACGTGTCATTGGAGTTGATTTTTGATCAATATAATCAGTCTGTGTGTTCCTGTAGGATATCTGTGGGCTTTGTTAAACAACCCTTTGTGGGGGATAAAAATTATTTGGATTTCTGAATATAACTTCTATCAAATAAACAGCTGAGGGTGCTGTTGGCTGTAATTCTACTGCTGAGGCGTTGATCCGAAGAGGAATCTTTCCACATAAATGAGCATTGGAGACGCTCTCTGTTTTATTCTAAACGCTCTCCCTTTCCCCTCATTCAAAAAGCTTTCATGTAATCAATAATGAATCCATTTGCATTCTTATTATTGATCAAAACACAAGTTCATTACAAAATGTATTTATTTTATGTGGAAAAGTTTCCCTGCCGTGTGAAATACCTTGTAAACTCAAAATAGGTGCATAATATATAATTGTGCTTGTCGTTGTGCATGTTTGAAAAGCTGATGTCAGTCTCTGAACAGAGACTTTATAACCACTAGTCACTCTGACTCCAGAGGGGGACAAATGAAAGGGGTATTACTCTAAATGTACATGATTTCATGATTGACACATTTACGTTTCATCTGTAGAAATACTTTTTAGAAAAGCTCCTATTCTAGATGTTATGGATGCTTTTTGTGGAACAATATCATTGGCCAAAGCTGAGAAATAGGATGTCATTCATCATGCCATTACTTTCATTGGACAGTTTAAAAAAAAAAACTTAATTGTTAAATCCATTTATTTTATCATTGTTTTTTAATACACTGCTGCTCTCTATTGAAATTTATAGCAATAATAGGTTTTGCAGCAATGTTATTCCGGTCCAAAAGAAGTTTAAAAGCTTGTTTCAAACCAGTCAGTTTTCCTCATTTTCCTTTGACAGGTGATCAGTCACATGACCAGTGTTTCTGTAGTAAAGATGGCAGCCTCCAGGTTTTGCTTAGAGTGAATCATGCAATCAATCACAATTGAACTAGCTGTGAATGCTAACAACATTTCTTCATATATTGGAGACTTCTGTGGTTAATACTGTTTGACAGACATCTTAGCCATCAAAATACTTTAATATATTATTATTATTAAGAATTTATTCACCAGACATTAACTTAATTTCAATTTTGGCATGACACTTCTTTTGGCACTTTACACAATTACACTTTTAGAGCTATTCCCAGTATCTCGATCTTTTTGTAGAACAAAATCAATCCACCTAAGCTTTTCAGCTAATCTGTTTAGTTAGAGGTTTACTGAGCCTAAGCAATGGATCTCTAGCAAGCTAATTAGCTATCATGGCATTAGGCCATTGTACAAAAGTCCAGTAAACAAATCCCAATGACTGTTCCAGATTGTCTATGCTTCATTGTCTTAGGACAATTAGCTAACATGTAGCACAATACTAATACTGTTTAATTTTCTATGGGTAAAATCAAATGTTTTATAGATTTGAAATGAATATAGATTTGGTTTTTCTTCGAGTGGCTCTTCACAGCTCTTCAAATGCCTAACATTAAATGCCATAGCATGCTTGTGTATCTTGTTAGTGGAAGTTAAGATTGTTGGCAACTAAAACATCTGTACCTATATATGATGTTGTCTATCAAATGCCTTGGTCTTGGCCGTAGTCTAATGGCTTAAATTACTTAAAACATTAAAATATATCAAGGGACTGCAAATATTAAAATAATTACTTAAATGATTGTAAGAGGAATTGTAATGCTCAGGAAGGTACTAATGGATGTCCTGCCATAAAAGTTTGTTTGATTTGGGATACATGTGCACATTATTTTTTACCCACCTGACAACTGGAGACTGAAATATGAGCAGTAGCAAAAATTATTTGAATTTTTGTGTGATATGACTTCTAGGACCAATTTATTATCAATAAGAGCCTTTAAATCTAGTGGAGAAAAGTACAACTTTAAAGAGGAAACCATTGTACTGTGTATAAAAGATCTGAGGTGTCTGTTCATGTTTGCGTGACTCCAAAATTCACTTAGAAAACATGATTTTATTTCATTACTACTTTGACTTAATAGAGAAGTTCACATTTCATTTCAGTGGTTAGATTTACTGTATAATTGTGTAATGACATGGAGTTGTGTATTATAAAGACTCATAATACTCAACCAATGTTTAAAAAAAATCAGTTTTAAATCAGATTGTAGGGTGGAACAGGCTTTGTAGATTGAAAGTAACAATTAACCTGTAAATGACAACCAAAGTAAACCAAATTGTTCTGTCCTGTTGAATAAACTTAAGTCTAGACATAGTGAAAAGGCACTTTCAAATGATAAAGATTTGCCGCAGGTTTCAACATTTTGTGGTCTGCTCTTCAAGATTGTCGCTGACAACATCAGTCTCCGCCATCTAGCGCATCCTGGAGTCTAATCAACAAAGAAAAAATAGAATCAGCAAGTGTGTATGATACACTGTAAAATATAAGAAAAAGAAAGGTGTAATCACTTTACTTGAAGTCACCCCCATCTAGAAGTTTCTTGTAAGTGCTAATCTCTGCTTCCAGTTTCATCTTCATATTAAGCAGGACTTCATATTCTTGACCCTGCTCTGTGATATTTGACCTCAGCTGCCCCAGCTCCGCTTCAAACTGAAGTATGATGGAATTGTACTTCTCCATCTCTGCATTTGACCGTAGCTCTGTGTTCCGTAGGGTATCCTCAAGTGATGCTTTCTAGAAAGTTTGACATTATATAGTTTCAACATAAACTCATTAAAAGTCCAGCTTTTATAGAGCTGAAATATGATATCTGAAATCGAAAGCATTCATAAAGGAGCATGTGTGTGCACGTTACCAGGCTTTGTTGGGACGCAAGCTCTATTTCTAGCGTTTGAATCTGTCGTCGAAGGTCATTAATCTCCATCTGAGCTCCTTGTAATGCTTCTGTGTTCTGAGCTACTTGCACCTGAACTTCTGACAACTAAGGGAAAAGTGTTTGATGGTTAGACTAGATGATTTGTTAGTTCATAAGAAAATTGTTGTCATCCAGTGGTCAAGGATACTGTACCTGGGATTCGTGCCACATCTTGAGTTCCTCTGCATTTTTGAGAGCTTGTTTTTCATAGTTAGCCCTCATTTCTTCCATCACTTGAGCCATATCCTGTCCCTTGGGTGCATCAACATCTACTTGAACACCTGACAGGGAGATCTGGTTTCGCATCTCCCCAACTTCCTGTTGAAGTTGAAAAGAAAAGGCCTCTTAGACACTTTAAGGATTAGGGAATTACAGCTTTCAGCAATATGGTAGTGGGTTTTCCACCATATGTTGTTAAAATAAAAACATATTGTGATCCATTTAAAGGCCCCATCAAATATTTTAGCCTATGTCATAAATTTCTATATATGGTACCACACCCCTAAACGCTGACAAAAATTAATGTTTGCAATTTTCTAATTTCCCTCCTGCAATTGGTTCGTGGTTGTGATGAAGCATCCTCTTTGATTTCAAATTTCCCACCCCAAATTTCAACTTTAATAGGAAATACATTAAAACAGAGAATTAAACTGTGCTCGTCAAATATCTTGTTGTCTTTAAGCTTATTCAGAGATGTGTGAATCTCTTTTCTGTGTGTTTTAAGTGGCTTATGCAGTGGTTGTTTACATTTTCATGGTTTTTCTTGAGGAAGAGAAGCTCTTCTTTCAAAGACTCAATTTCACCCTCCACATTCAGGCGTCCAATATTGGTGTCATCAATGACCTTCTTCAGACCAGCAATATCTCCTTCCACGGACTGTCTGATGGCCATCTCATTCTCAAACCTGTAACACACACGCATTATAGTCTTTCAAGTAATGCACAGTAATGTTTCTGTGTGCATGTCAACAGTCGTCCGACACACATCCTGTCAGGCTGATGATTTCTGGCTTGCCTATTTTGTGATTCTAAAAATGACTACATTCTCAGAAGCAGGTTTATTTGATCGTGAGTTGCAATATGTTTTAAAGATGATTGTGGTGTGGTGTAATAATAGAAACTGACTTGACTCTGAAGTCATCCACAGCCAGACGAGCGTTGTCAATCTGCAGAACAAGACGAGCATTGTCCACAGTGGAATCAAACACCTATAGACAAAACAAAGCACATATTTCACCAATCAAAACCTTTTTCTTCTCTTTTTTTTCATCCATGAACTTTCACCCCATCCCCCATAGCAAAAGAGATTTGCACATGGTTTTAATTACAGTGTTCTTGCAATTGAGTTATCATCTAATCAACAAATTACCTGGAATCAGATTTTTTATTATTGAATTATATTTTGTATTAACTTATGAAACGCTGAAGCATTAAAGACACTGATTGAGCAAGACTGTAAAATATGAAACAAAAGGCAGAATTGTTTTTCAGTCAAGCTTGAAAGTTTTTTTTTTTTGGTTTATTGCTATGTTTGATGTGTGCATTGTGAGATAATTTGGGAATGGCTATATATATATATATATATATATATATATATATATATATATATATGTGTGTGTGTGTGTGTGTGTATGTAGAGCAGAACATTTGAAATGGAAGGAATGATTAAAACAACTCCTACAAAGTTGGTCTATGTGCCACATCCTGCACTGGTGAAAGCGGAAGCTGGTACATGTTAACATGTGGTTCTGCTTATCAGACCTGGCTGCCTAAAATGTCATAATATTTGTAGCTAAATTTATTTTCCTAAATAAATATAGTAATGATTCATCTTAGTCTAGTTGTTTTTGTTTTTTTTAAGTTTTTTTCTCAGTTTTCTGCTTTTCAGTATTGCTGGAATTAAAGAAAAGATTAGACATTTATGGACTTTAAATGTTCTGTAGTGACTCAAAAAGCCACATCTGCTATAAATGATGCAGTTCTTCACTGCATTCTTGTTGTGTGTGAGAGAGTGCAGTTGTGACTTTGTGGGTGCATGAGTTTGTGTGCACGATTGCTTATCCCACATCTGTTTTGCATTATGACTCTACAGAGAGACTCAAAGTTTCAGCTGTAGTCCGTCAAACATACTTCTAACATTTTAGAAACTATTTTGGAATGTTTTATTTGTGTTGACCGTTGTCATGGTTGCATAGATTTTAAAACCAAATAGGAAGCTTTTGGGTAATTTCCCCAGTAGTGACTGGAATTCATGTAATGAAAAGCAGAACAAGCACAAAAGAAAGAAGAGAGAGAGAGAGAGAGAGAGCGAGAGAACAGAACAGTGGCGGAGTGCCACACCCTTCATTGAGATTCATGGAAATCTGATCATGCATTTTTATTACACTGAAGGGTTCTCATGAACCTACAAAAACTCATGAACACATATTTTGTTAAGTCTTAAGTCACAAAGAGCCTCAGGCTTTGGTGACAAAGAAACAATTTTTTTGTTTTTGTTTTCATTAGTTTAATATCCAGAACACAAACTGTGCTTGTACCTAAATTAATTATTTACGTTGTAAATTGATTACATTTTATTTTATTATATTATATAAAAATTTCTACTGTACATTACACTTACCAGTTCTTTGTGTTTTGTTGAAATTAATATATAAAATCGCTATTTTCTGCTTATGCAAAACTTTTACATCACTTTTAAGTTTTGGTTCGAAACATCTGGTATCTCCTTATTTCATTCATAACTGCCAGCTTTCTCAAACTCTCAAATGCTTCTTTTTGCGGCTTGAACACCCCCACCAAAAGGTAAACACACACACACACACACATGGAAAGCATATAAACTCAACAATGTCTCTCACCTTCCTCCTCAGGTCATCCAGGATAGCATTGTACTTGCTGTAGTCGCGTGCTTCTGGTCCACCTTTCTCCAGGGCTTCTCTAATCTGCATCTCCAGTTTGCTGTTCTCTTGCTCCAGCCTGCGCACGGTGTCCAGGTAATTGGCCAGACGGTCATTTAAATTCTGCATCTGGCCTTTCTCATTGCCTATGATGGCCCCTGTGGAGCCAGAACTTGTCCTGAGGGATCCCCCTGTACCAGAACCCATGCCGGCTGAGCTCACCTTGAAGGCTGAGGAAGAGGTAATGCCACCAATTCTTGGGGCCGAACGGAGAGACATGGAAGAGGCAGAAGAGATCCTGGTGCCCTGTCCTCCTGCCCCTCCATACGTACTAGCAGCACGGTGTACGGGCACAGAGCGGGAGAAGGAGATGTGAGAGGCCTGTGGTGCGTAGTAGCTCATGGTGGTGGAAGAAATGAAGTACTGGCTGCACGAGAAAATGAGTGTACGCTGAAGGACGTCAACCCTTGAGAGCCACAGGAAGAGAACTGTGGAGCTTATATACCCCCACTAAACTCTTTCTGTTCCTCCTTTTCTCTCTCTGACTCAGACACACACACACACACACTGACCAGCTAAGACCCTGCCCACATGGTCCATTTTTTCACTTTTTTTATAGTGTTCTCTAACACCCTTCCCACATCCTCTCTCCCTCCTTTCCTGCCTCCATTTCTCACCCCTCTGCCTCCCTCCATCTGAACCTAATCCCTGAACTCATCTGGCCCCGGCCACATATACATACTGCAACAAGATACAGGCTCATTTTGTGCTTTCAGTCCTACAATGCTTTGGTGAAAGCTTAAATAGCAAATCCAACTGAGAAGAATAATGGTTGAGAAAGAGAACAATGGTTTATGATTTTGATCAGGCACCTTTGGCTTAGGTTACACCTATATGTAAATTTTCCCAAAGGAATAGCTACCTGTGGATTTGGATTTAAACTTTTTTTTTAAATTTAAAATAAAATCAGGTCCTTAAAGGGATAGTTCACCCAAAAGTGTCATAATTTACTGACAAAAGCACACCGACACATAAAAAACACACATAATTGTTTCACAGAAGAAAGTAAATAAGTTTGGAACAACTAGAATTCACTTTTGTTGTTCAATGGTTATCCCACTAAAACATCTACTTTTATTTTTGTTTCTTTGCTACTGCAGTGCTACAATTAGTTTAACTTGCTTTTAGCCTTTTAAGGTCCTGCTCAAAATTGCATAACTGTTCAAATATGTGATGTGCTATGTTTAAAAAACACTGATAGAGTCTGAACATTCCAGATAAACTGGGAGTTGTACAAAAAACAATCTGGTAAAAGTAAAAGCTCAAGAAAATGTCTTAATGTTTGGAGTTCAGTGAATGGGGAAGAGCACGAACCTCTATTTACCAGGATTAAACTTTATGATTTTGGCAACAATTTTGCTACCTGAGACCTAAGTCTTGGCTGTTATGTGGTTGTAAAATATTGTTTAGCTACCAATGATCATATCGTATCATATCATACAGTCTGACAGGCAACAATTATAAAGGACCATACAAACTATACACTGTGAACCTAGCTTTAAACTAAAAAACAAAACCCTCAGGTTCTTAAAGGAATAAAATAAAAAATCCAAAAATGTCATAATTTACCCTCAATACATTTGACCAACTTCACCTTTTACTGTATGGATTTGAAATTCAAGAATGGCAAAAACAATAATACATAGTTAATTGTTGTGATAATATTTTGCTTTGAAAGGCTTGTGATCCAAAGAACAAGACACCCAGAGGCTTAACACACCCAGGAGATAAAAGAAACCTGAGGAGTTTGCAAACAAAAAAAATTTTTTTTTTGAAAGCTGATCTTTCTTTCTTTCAAGAAAAAAATTGAATTATAAAAAAAGTCTGTTTTCTGTACATTCTGTAAAGAGTGTAGAGTGTAAAGTGTATGTCGCTAGGGACATGAGGTCTGAAATAGTGTTTTTTTTTCTATGACACAATAATTGAATCTCTGATGACTCAAGTGTAAATAATCTTTATTCCAGGTGGTATAAGGTGGTAATGTCTGATACACAATAATGACGTAATGTTTCACTCATAATTACCACAGGCATAAAACAGGAAAACTTAAAATGGCTCAGCGATTTACTGCAGAACAACTGCTGTATGCAATCAAATGTTAGTGTCACTGTCGCTTTGATGGTGGTAAAGAAGCAATCAGCGATCAAGATATTGATTTTTAAAACGATGACAAATTGAATATTTCAAGTTCCAAGAAGTAACAAAGTATGCTTCATTTTATACTTTTGTAATTTATATTAAAATATCATTAGAGTTTTATACTATTGCGGCAGTTAGAGATCTATCCATGTTAGATATAGATCTAGGTCACTAAAGATGCGAAAATGTAAAAATATAATATTAAAAAATGTAAATATTCATGCATTTAAAGATTAAATGCTCATATTACGTGTCTGTCGACTTTGTGGTTCCTCCCGTGATCTCCCAGTGTTCTTCCACTCACCTTTCTCGTCATCAATCACCTCATTGGTCTTGTCAATTGTGTCTTGTTCCCTCATCTACTCTTGTATATCAACCCTGTGGGGGTTTTTTTCAGTCCTTGTCCGATATGGTCCGTACTATTTCCTGGTCCATTTTGAAACGGTTTGTTGGTTTGTATTGAAAGTGTTTGTTTTGAGTTTTATAATTAAAGTCAATTTCTGTTCATTCCTATGCCTCGGCACCTTCCTTTTATCTGTTTTCTTGAGTTTAGTGCTCTTAGCAGTTCTTAACTTGCATAATTTTTTTGTACTCACACAATGTTTGTAACTTGTTACAAACTTTCAATAGGCATCAAGGATTAAATCATGTCTCACTTTTTTAATTAAATGTTTACATACGTAGCTTAAAATACCTGTAATGTTAATTGAATCCGAGTCTATGCTAACTGGATCTTGTCTGTGGCTATATTACTTTCTCTGTCAAAATGCAATCTGCAGTGTCTTTGTTTGGATGGGATGTCCATAGATTCCAGAGAGCTTTGGTTACCAGATGAGTCATCCATCCCATGATTTCCGAGAGCTCTGAATACAAATCACAAACGGCCCTGCAGGGGAAAAGTGCACGGTTTGTTCAACCCTCTCTTCTTTCTTCTCTCTTCTTCATGCATTAAGTCCCTGCATATTCTCCAGCTAGAGCTTTTGCTCTCTATACACTGAAGTACATTGTCGTTTTCAAAGATCTTGAAGAATCAAATGTTTGTTTCCATAATACACATGGCAACCTTATGTGTGTGTTTTGTTGTACCAATCTGCTTCCTAGCAACATTTTCGGTTCCTTTTTGTGGTTACATCACAAATGCGCTGTGCACATCAGCAGTCATATTGAGATGCATCACTTAAATCAGGAGGATAGAAAGCTGATCTTAAGAAATTCTGTTTACAGCCTTTTCTCACTTCATTATTGAATTCTTTCTGGTCAGTAGCTTAGTGGATGTCACATGTCTGAATAAAGATCTGCCTTGTGATGATAAGGTCCGCAGAACACAGACAAGCTTAAATGACTAAAGAGTCTAATGAAAAGTTGGCAGCCACATAGAGCTAGCCAACAGAGTTAGAGGAAAAGAGGAAAATAGAGGGACAGTGAATCACACTCTAGAGTCAAGGAATTTTCACCACCCTGCTCCTCTTTTACAACATGTGACCACCCCCACCCCCACGCCTAAACTCTTTTTCTTTATTTCTGTCTATCTCACTCACAAACATGCATGCTTTATTTATCAGTTTAATGGATGCAATGTTCCATGAACAGGCTCAAATTTACATTGATTATGAAAAATCTAACAGGCTTTTTTAACTTAAAAGTCTTGTTCTTTAACGCAGCCGACTCAAAAAGGGTGGAATCAGATTTTTAGTTGAGCTGCACCCATTTCCAGATGCAAACTGCATCCAATTGGCTCGACGGGATATAGCAAGAATGAAGTAAATGTCCTTGGCAATCACATTAAACTAAACTTTTTATTACTCTTTTGTTTGTCCATTTTGTTTTTGTTTTATTCATGTTTACAGTCACTCTCTGTTTTACCCGCTCATTATCTGCACTTAGACATATAAAAATTAAAATAATGGAATGAACAAAGAAAGGAAAAACTGAATCTTTCAATAAGGGGAAACTGGGATCAAATTTCTTTCTGTTACTCACAACCAAACATTTTAGCAGTATGTACACCCAATGATCAAATCTTTGGAATCAGTAAGATTTTTCTTTAAACTGATACTTTTGTTCAGCTAGGATGCATTAAATTGATCAAATGTGACAGCAAAGTTATCAAATTTTAGATTTAATTAAAAAAATATATAATAATAATAATAAATAATATATATATATATATATATATATATATATATATATATATATATATATATATATATATATATATATATATATATATCAGCAAATCAGCATATCATTATTTCTGGAGGATTATGTTATATATAAATGCAGTCTTGGTGAACATAAAATACTTCTTTAAAAGTACAGACCCCAAACTTTTTAACAGTAGTTTATGGATAAGCGAGTACAATGAGTGAGTAAAGACGTAGGTTCTCTTGACAAAAGCAGTCAGAAATATACACAAGAATAGTGACCTTGATTAATTGAACAGAATTATTAGTAGAACAGAATATGAGAACAACTCTTTGTAGAGGGAATGTGAGGTGGTAATGCTAATTATAAGTTAATCATTATCTCTGTTTGCATAAGGAAAGATACTTTAGCATTATACCATTTATAAATGTGCACTCAGAAACATCATACACAATTAAAAGCGAATCTTCTATATCAGCATAGTATTTGCTATGAGACTTTTACTACATGAGTCATCTTGTTTCCTGTCTGCAGACTAAAGCAAAGATAGAAGGCTGTGAGATGTGTGACTGTTTCGGGTGAGGTAAAATGTTATGATGGATTAGTGGAGCAGACACACCTTGTAACATGGTATATTTAAGTTTATTTTCTAAGCAGATTAAGAAATAATTTTCATAATAGCCCAGCTTTAGTTGGTGAGAAAAGCTAAAAGAGGGTGAAGCTACAGGAAAATGACATCCTTAAACAATGATCCTCACAAGATTGCACTCAGACCATCACCTTCACTCTTCTTCAATCTCATGGAGTGCTTTATAACTTGCAAAATATTTGCTGTTTATACGCTTACTTTTGAATGTCTGTCATTGGAGAAAGTTGCTTTATGCTCACAGAATAGCGTGATGCCCATCTAAAAGGGTTATTTAAGGGTTATTTTATCCTTCAACTGTCAATCTGCTGTTAATGTTCTGATGCAATTCAAAACTCAACCACTGGGGAGTGCTAAAATCCACCACAAACTGAGGGAAACAGGAAAAAACAAAAACTCAATGTCATGAGTTCACTCCTAGCACATTTTTACTCGTCCTTTTCCCCACTTCAGCTCTCAGACAATAATTTTCTCTCATGAATCATTGGCCCAAAGCATTTAGCATTTGTATTCAAATGAGCTTCAGAGCTATTAATTCGAAACTACCGTTTGAAATGCAGCACGTTGCAGTCATCCAACATTACATTATTTTCAGATTGCTTGGAATTTCTCAATTTCACTTTTTCGCCATTTTGCAACCATTCCCACTGTGGCATAGTGATACATGGATGTGGTAGGCTGTATTAAAATTTGTATTTTGCTATTACACCTATTAGCACAACACCTCATTGTCTGTTTTCAGTCCCTCTCACCTGAGTACTGTTTATGTAAAACAACTCCCTCCTTCAGTTCAGCACCTTGTACTTACAAAGAAGGCTTTCTCCTTTGGTGAAACTTTTATCCAAACACAAACAGATGTTATGCCTTCTTTCACATAGCTGTCATTGATGAGCCAATTGTTCCTTATGAGTACCGTCATAGATTTCTCACCATGGTGCCCCAAAAAGGAAAACCAGTTGTGGCGCAATTAAGATCTGTTGGAACAATACCTGTTTTTGCCTTCAGGACAACCCCCACCCCCTTTTTATTTTCTTTCTATTACAGGAATACAGGCAGTGTGGATGAAGAGTGCACTGTTGAATACTTAAAATTCATGCCTCGAGCCAGGTAACCATCGGTTAGCGACTGGTTTGGGCTTGTTTGTGGTCATGTTACACTCTATTTCGAATGAAAGTGAATGACACTCATTTCAAGAGTCATTGAACATGGAGTGGTATAAAATCATCAAGGAGAATTGTGTTTATTTTTACTCTGTGTCTTGTCCATCTACATTTTACTTAATGTTAGACTCTACTCAGTGGTTTATTTAGGAGCAGAATGAATTTACTAACAATTATTAATATGATTATAATATTCATCAATATTATATTCTTGATAAATAATTCACCACTCTTTTCACTGAATCTCATATTCACGTTTTGATTTTAATCATTTATTAGTTTTAGAGGATATGTGTGTATTTCTTGAGAGGTGTCTGAGGGCCAGACATGTCAGGACAAGCACTGTTTACTTTTTTAGCCTGGAGTCTTCCAGATAATAGATATACAGTTATGATTTGCTTCATTTATTGATTTTTATTTGCGTATTCAAGTTTAATCATTAATCCCAGAAAGAGTTTTACTTTCGATCTATCTATCTCTCTCTCTTTTTGTTCAATTCTGACATGCATTTCTATTCAGTTTTGTCATTACGGTAATAAATTAAAATAGAAAATGGATTCTAATATAAAACAGGTATTTTGAATTGATATTACACAATATTACTGTTTTTGAATGCAGCCTTGGTGAGCATAAGAGGCTTTTTAAAAACATTAATAAAAGTCTTACCAACTTCACACTTTTGATCAATAATGTACAATAACGTGCAATATTCCAGTAAAGTGCAATATTTGTTAAATAATTTCTCATTTTGTGTATCATATGTCTAGACTATCACAATTATCACATAAAGTAGCCCATGCATATAAGTTGTTTGTTGGGTTCAGCTTGAGTTCCTCTTCATAGTCTGTCTGACCATAGGAGAGAATCCTCCTTGCTAGGAAAAGTAACAGTCATTGCACTTTTATCTAATCTTACAAATGATCGCCTCCTCTACTACTGTCTGTCGGCACTGCAACGGCCGATAGTTTTTTAATGTCCCAACAAGCCACTCACAATCACTGTACCAGCACTGTCATTTGATAAAACTAATTAAATGTCTACCTATATGAGTCAGTTTAAGCAAGAATTTGTAACAAAGATAAATTCTATATTAGTACTCAACTTAGCTTTTAGAGATGAATGCATAAATATCAAAGTTATGAAATTAAGTAAAACCTAATCAACTTTCAGATACTGGTGTTCAGTCAGTGTTCATCATGCACTGGGCCATGAACAATGACCCAGGCTGAATTTCTAGCTGTATTTGCGATGTTTTATCATTGCTTTTGTTGGTAGGTTCAGTAACTTGCGGTTTTGTGACATCTGAAGTTCATTTTCTACTCAAGAAGTCACATTCATTCTCAAAAGTTATGCCCACAAAGCTTATTGTTATTGTGTACCAAGTGTTGAGGTTTCTGTGTTGAGTTTGAATCACTTTACTTCTGTTATTTAGATATGTTGTCTGCACGATATGTACTGTATTATTTATTTAGATGTTCTAAAAAGCATTTCTCAATTCAGTATTATACTGTTTGAGTTAAATGTAGACTAATTGACTTCAAGTCAAAATTAACTTATTTTTCTAAAAAGTAACTTTTTTTAATCAACTGCCTTTAGTCTGCATGAACCTGCAATAGCAGAGGAGAACTGAATTTTGTCTTCAGTGGCACGTGACCTTCATGAAAAGGGGAACATTTTTATGACACAAGTACATTTCCCCTATAAATTAGAATCAGCAACAACATGAACAAGATTCACCTGCATAATGAAAGTAAATATCAAATATTTCCTTAAATACCATAACTTATTTAGGTTAACATTCTGTTGACTACAAGCAATTTTTACCTTACATGTCAACTACCTCTCAGTTTTGTTAGACTGCTAGGGTTAGAATAAGAATAAGGGGCTAGAACAAGTGGTTTGGCTTAGAACATTTTGACATTTACTTTAAATAAATTACAGTCATTATAATATCTTTTTGGTGACCATCAAAATAAAATTCTGTCATAATTTACTTACCCTCATGTTGCTGCAAATGTTTATGCATTTTTTTCCTCTGCTAAACACAAAAGATTATATTTTAAAGAATGTTGGTAACCAAAGAGTTTCAGTTCACATTTACTTTTATTACTGTTAGTTTCATATTATTATCATATAGTCAATAGGAACCAAAACACCTTGGTTACCAACATTCATCAAAATATCTTTTTATGTTTGGCTTGGCAGAAGAAAAAAATCATGAAGGTTTGGAATGACATGAGGGCGAATAAATAATCACAAGACTTTTCATTTTTGGGTGGACTCTCCCTTTAATAAGCGCTATTATCAAATGACTATAATTGTATCTTTCCTGCTGATTCATAGTTTATAGATGTAAAAAAAATGGAATGGTTTATAGGTACTCAATTTAAAATGAATTCTGTGACCAATCTTTATGGAACAAAAAAAAAAAATCCTTAAACTGTGCTTATTCAAATATTTCAAACACGTAGAATATTTTGAAAAAGTGTATTTATTTTAGCAATATACTGTGACGTGGAGGTCACAGTGAAAGGGTTGACTGCAACTAGATGACTGTGACTTAGCCAGAAATACTCACTCAGCAGTTGAAAGTCTTGGACTGTTATCTTTACAACAAGTTGGATGGATCAGCCCATGATGCCTTTTGCCTCAGAAAAATACAACTCCTATGAGAGGAAATCAGAACTGTTTTTTGTAATGAGTTTAAAGGGTAATTGTTTTGCATGTGTAGATAGTTGGAACAGGTTCAAGTCAGCAATGAAACTATTCATCCTAAGATGGTGGACATAGAAATAAAATTGTCAAATATCATACATGATGTTTACTGCTTATGCACACTCGATTGGGAAATACACACGTATGCACTCTTTATTTTGCGCAATTATAGGTTTTATGATTCTTACTAATTGGCCATATTATTTTTGGTTGGTCATTGATTTGTTTTCTTTGATTGGCCGATCCTGATCCTGTGTCTGTGCTCTCATGTCAATTAAGGATGCAAAGTAAAAGTAGATTTGCTTCATGGTGTCTTGGCATGCTCAGATTTCACCATAAACATGTGTATGTTTTGGAGTATTCTAAGCATTTCCCCTTTGCTCAGGGAAAGCAGTTAATGTATAACAGTATGATTGGCCTTTTGACGTTCAACCCCATAACTCTCCACACATATCTTGAAAATTGTTTCTTGACCAATAAGCTGGCATTGAGCCACTCCTCGTACTCAATATAATAGTTTGAGGGCACGTCTGTCATCCCACCAGTCCAAGCCCTCAACTCTCTATCCTCTCAAACTCAGACGACAGTGCTGTCCAGAGATGCTGAACACGAAGAAAACCGTGAAGTCTTTCAGCAGTCACTCCTCTGTAGGTGTGAGTAGTAACAGGCGAACCCCCCTCACCCGTTCAGGGATGGTTTCGAGGGAAGGTTGGGGCTCCAGTCCAGTCGTCTTCCCTCCAATTACAGCTGTAAAGGTCAATAAAAGTCTTCTGACACCTCTGAACCTGGAGATTGATTCGAACATCCAGTCCATTAGGACTCAGGAGAAAGATCAAATCAAGACGCTCAACAACCGCTTTGCTTCGTTCATTGATAAAGTAAGTTACTTCATCTTTTTGTTCAAATTTATCCTTTTTGTGTGGTCATTTTATATTTTCACATCTAACAAATGTATGCGTGTGTGGTTCATATGCTGGTGTGAAAACATCACTAAACAGTAGGTCCAGTCACACACCAGAGTCACATTTTATCAGGACCCCCACTGACTTACTTGAAGGGGCAATGTCCACTCACTGCCATAAACACACCTTTGTCTTGTTTTTGTTTTTTTGTGGGGCAATATCAGTTTAAATATCAGGCAGAGCAGCCGCTCCCTTAAAGCAGACATGCCTTTTTGAAAATACACAGACACCAACTATCTTTGAACTCATATAATCTGCTCAATAAAGGACAGACAGACATTTGCAATTAATCTAAAAGTGAAGTATACCGTGTGCTGAGAAGTACAAAGTATTCAAAGGATTTCACTGTTGTTTAACATTCTGTTGTTCAGCTGAAGAAACATCTTTCCAAAAACACTTTAAGTTGATATAAAATAATAATAATGAATAAACTCTCACCCTGTGGCGGAAAATCTGAGCTGTGGTTGTTGAGGAAAATACCTGTCGATGGCGCTTCGTGCAAGTGAGGGGAACTGAGGCGGTGGCCTGGGCGATTAACCGCGGTCGTGTGACGCGCTCATTGAAGGACCCTGAAGGAGAACGCGTCGCTAGTCCTTGTTATGAGACGCAAGTTAAACTTCTTTTAACTTGAGCGCAGCGTTTTTAGAAAAAATCGTTTCATGCGCGAGACGCGAGTGCAACAACCAAACATGTCCGTCAAGCGCTTCTACTGTGTGTTTGCTTGATAGTAACAGGCTGAAAGTAAACTAGGCATGTGTAACAAAAAGTCATGCTTAAAATGGAGGAGCTTCTCTGAATCTTACATAGTTTATACTTTTTTTAAGTTATTGTTATATCTTTTAATTATTATTAAGATTTGTGTTCAAGCGTTAACTGTAAACTGTGCAAACATTAAACTTTAAAATGTAAAAATGCAAAACTACAATAACCTAGATAGAAACACAACAATTTTTTTTTTAAAGTTGTGGGATATAAAAATCAAATACATTTTTCATCCAGGTACTTCAAATGTATTGCTTACAGCATATTAAATTCAACAAAGGTTTGTTTACACACACACACACACACACACACACTATATATATATATATATATAGTCTTGAAAAGTGTTGGAAAAAAGTTAATTCTTGGCCATGTTATTTGTAAACTATATTCTATATTCTTTCCCCAGGTACGCTTCCTGGAACAACAGAACAAGATGCTGGAGACTAAGTGGAGTATCCTACAGGAACAGACCAGCCGTCAATCCAACACTGATATTATGTTTGAGACTTACATTGCTAATCTACGCAGACAGCTGGATGGTCTAGGTAATGAGAAGCTGCGTCTGGAGTCTGGCCTGCAGGATATGACCAGCCTGGTAGGAGACTTCAAGAGCAAGTGAGAGCACTGGAAACCTCTGCACAAATTTTGTACATCAAAGTGTTTAATGACTTTTTACATTTCTTTTTACATTTCTCCTCAGGTTTGAAGATGAAATTAACAAACGGAATGATTCTGACAACGAATTTGTGTTGCTTAAGAAGGTCAGCACATAATGTAAAAGTGCTCACAGATTAAATACTTAAAAAAAAACTTGACAGCTAATTATAATCATAATTATGTTAATTACAAATATATAATGTACTGTGTTTATGTTTATGTTAGGGCGCTGATGGTGCATACCTGAATAAAGTGGAGCTGGAAACTAAATTGGATAGCCTAACAGATGAGATCAACTTTATTTGGCAGATTTATGAGACGGTACCATTCACTCCCTTCACATTTCTAAAAAATCGTTTGCTACGGTCACATAATACACTTTACAGATAGAATGTATTATGCTCACTGATAGTAAACATAACTCATAAGAGCTTAAACTATTATGGAGTGTAAACAACATAAACCATCCAAAATAATGGTAAATGGAGGCCTAAACCGTATTAAGAAAGAATGTTTTCAGTTACTCTTGTTCATGTTTATAGGAACTGCGTGAGCTCCGGACTCAGATCAAGGACACATCAGTTGTTGTAGAGATGGACAACAGCAGAAATCTGGACATGGATGCAATTGTCGCTGAAGTTCGTGCTCAGTATGAGGACATTGCAAACCGCAGCCGTGCTGAGGCAGAGAGCTGGTACAAACAGAAGGTGACTTTCTTGCATTGTGTTTGCATATCCCAAATCACACATTTTACATATTCTATTGCATTTTAAAATATGAGCTTATCTAAATATTTTCTAATTAAATAATTTTGTCTTTTGTGTATGAATGTTCATGTATATTATTAAATGTTAGTTTGAAGAAATGCAGTTGACGGCAACCAAACATGGGGATGACCTGAAAAGCACAAAGGCTGAAATCGCAGAGTACAACCGAAGAATTGCACATATACACTCTGACATGGAACTTATTAAGGGACAGGTAAGAATTCAGGGTCAACAAAAAAAAAAAACCTTAAAAAAAACACACACAGCACACCTAGAGGCTATTTTTGGTGACATTTGACAAGAATAAAACAAGCATTCTTTTAGTAAAGCAAGGCAAAATATATTATATGTGAGTTGATCTCAATCCCAGTTGATCTCAAGTGATAAGGATGTAATATTTTATCTCCTCTTATTTTAGCATTCAAACCATGAGGTGCAGATCAAAGAGGCAGAAGAACGGGGTGAACTAGCTGTGAAAGATGCAAAACTACGCCTGCAGGAGCTGGAAGCAGCTCTTCTGAGAGCTAAACAGGATATGGCTCGACAGGTGCGCGAATACCAATCATTGATGAACATCAAACTGGCTCTGGACATTGAGATCGCCACCTATCGGAAACTCCTGGAAGGGGAAGAGAGCAGGTGGGTGCAGCTTGAGACATTAGTGCTTGTTTAATACTATGAAATCATAATGAACTGTTTGTGTGTTCCATCACAGACTGTATAGTTCACTCCAGACGTTCTCCATCTCTAAACGAAACTGTGAGTTTCTTTAGGCTCATAAAGTATTTATATGTCACATCAGCTACCCACATATGTAAGACGCTGCATTTGAGCTGTGTTTGTGACAGTTTTATGTCCTTTTTTTGTAGCATTGAACTACGACCTTGAAAGCAGCCACGTCTCATTCCAAAGCGTTGGGAAAAATCTTCATAAACAAGGCCTGGTTGGTGACAGCGCTAGCAGCTTCGCCAGCAGCACTGCCACTGTTACCAAAACCACGAAGATAACCAACATCACCAGTGAGACAGGGAACAAACTTGTAGCAATAGAGGGAAGTGTGCCGCTAGATGAGGATGTTTTTGAATGACGGAAGAACAGATGAAAGGGTTTTTTTTTGGTACAGGGCTCGGGATCAGATTTTTAGTTTGGCCTCCACCCCTTCCCCTGGGCATTAATATGTTGAGTTTAGTAATTGTTGCCAAGGTGTGGCAGATTAGAATGGATTACAGTTAGACAGTATTTCATTTTAAATATTAAGTATTTTTATGGCCCTAAGAAAAACTCACATATATTCTTGTTTTTATTTTGTTCCCTATAACTAAAAATGACTTCATTGCTGTCACTGTGAGGAATATAACAATGAATAAAAGTAGGAGAAATATAATTTGTGCACTTTCTTGATTACCTTTGAGACCTATTTTGAAATAAAATGAATGCAGCTAAAAAGTAAATAAATAATTATTTCGAGCTTGAATTTTTAGGTTTTTATACTATATTTTATGTGCTCTAGAATGTAAAAGTTTCTATAGATAGATATATTTGTGTTATTATATTTGTGAGTCTATCTGATTTGTATAGCCTTCTTGCCTCACAGAAAGCTTGAAATGTCTAGATTTAAGTGAACCAATCCAAATGGAAGATGAATATGGTCAAATTAGGCTATAATCCATATGAAACGTGCACAGAGTTCAGCAACGCGGAATTAATCTCTGCAGCCCAAAAAACAGGAAATATTATTAATAAATTATTTAAATGTTCAGACAATCTCCAACTTTTTTTTCATGACACATTTATGCAATTAAAGGCTCATTATTATGATTTGTGACTTATTAATATTATCACGCGATTAGTCGATTAAACGCGTAAGTGGATGACTATTGGTTGACTGGGAAAGTCTCACCATCATTTCCCTCTGATTTTAGTGGTAGATTATGGGTAGAGTTAGTGAATCTAACAGCAGGGGCAGGAATTGGTTTATGACTAGATTTTCAAATCTTGTTCCAGAATCAGATAAATATGTTGATCCAGGGACAGTCAGTAATGAAGTAGAATAGAAATTAAGTGGTAGATTATATCCATCTCTTCAGTAGTTTAAAAAACCTGTAATGCAACATAAAAAAATATTTATTTGAGCTTTCACATTTCTGCTGTTCAACAACTGTTGTTTGACTGTTGTTTACTTTGAGTTCAACTACTTGATGGCACTTCCATTCTAAACCAACAGGAGGAGTTGTGCAGAGGAAACATAACCAAGAGTTACAAAAAAAACGTATACAGTTAAAATTGTATGTATTTTAAAAATTCACATTCAATCAATTTCTTGCTCTCTTAAGTCAAACTGTATAATTTTAAAGCAAATGAGATATATAGGTCTCTGTGAGTAGCATAGTAATAACTGCATTTATGACAGCATCTCCTCCCCCTTCAGTAAACACTTCCATAAGGGTTGCAGTCATATGGGAATTTAGACTCCACACCTATGAACTGGTGTAAAACTCAAACTGCTCAAACCGGACTAACCTTATCCTTTGCAATCATTTTAGCACTTTAGAATTATTTTAGAAATAACTTCCTAACTTCCTTTTAACTAACTTCCACAAATCTATTAAATGAATATATTTGTGTATTATATATATCTATGTATGCAGCCATGTATGTAACTAAATACAGTTAAAATAATATTTTTGAGATTTTTGAGAAAAGAACTGCCCTTGTCATGATAAATAGTCATTGTGGTGGGGACAAGTCACAATGAACTTCTCAAGTCTTGCCACAACACGCACAGAGCTATTATGTTCGTTTTGTGTGACCTCATTGACTCCAGTTGTGGAGTTATTTATTAGTTATTACTATGATGAGATGGAAAGCAGTTGTGGCAGTTATTGTTTTCTGTGGTTTGTTATACAAAAGGTATAATGAGCCGTAAGGTGAGGTAAGAAAAATGTAGTGATCCCTTTTGAAGAATACCATGCATAGTGCATAGTTAAGCGGCATGATTTTAGTGACAAATTTTGGCCTCAGGTATAACCTTGCTGTAACACTCCTAAAACACACCCAGCTAACCAGTACCCTCAGATTCAAATCTCTCCCCCCCCCCCCCCTTGCAACACATTCTTTATTCGATCTAACTTTCTGCAATCAAGAACTACGATACAGTCTATTCTAGTTTCTCCTTCTTTGACCTTTCACTCCTCCCTTTTTGATGTATCATAGTATTTTTTTAAATAATCTTCTGTCAAAGAGTTAAAAAAACCCTCATCTGTCTCCATCTTTCTTTGCAGGCCTCAACAGGCTGATATTTTTTTTGCAGATACCAACAGAAACTCAAGGGATTACAGGGCTGATGCTCTGGTCAAGCCTCTCCATAAGCCTCCTACTTTGTGCTCATTTTGCACATTGCTGTCACATTCCTCCTGAATTGAATTTCCCATTTATGCAAAACTATTTTATCTGCGCTCAAAATCAAATAATGCTCTCAGATCTTACACACAGCCATATAAAAATATAAACGCTACAGATCATTTATAGACTAAAAAGAAGAAAGTATATTAATTGCATCTTACAATGAATAATTTGTATACTGTAAGCACTGCAAGTATGGTGTTTTACTGAATGTCTGCATGCTGAAGTTTGCATGCAAACTTTCACTACAATATGTAAATCTGAGGACTTTCAAGTCTTGTGATTAAAGTGTCATAACTATTTATAGCTTAAATGCCTATATATAACAAATTTAAATATAATTTGCTAATTAGTTCACATGCATTATTTTAAATAGCTACCCACTGGTGCTCAAAGGTTTAAAATTATTAAATATTTTTAAATGTTTTGAAGAAGGCTGAATTTATTTGATCAAAAATAGTAAAACACTAATGTAAACAAAAGTTGCATTTTAAAATAGCTGTTTTGTATTTTCTATTTTCTATAATACAATCATTATTTTAGTTTTAAGGATCACATGATCCTTCAGAAATTGTTCTGATATGCTGATTTGCTGCTTAAATATTATTATATTATTTCACAATTTTACTGTTTTACTGTATTTTCTAATCATCATTTCTACAAGAATTCTTTCCTTTGTTTTCCACAAATAGAGTTAAATTTCATGGAATGACAGATGTCAAGCTCCTAAAAGGAAAAAATACTCTAACCACTAGAAAGGCACTTACCATGGATTATCTATACTGATTTTCAGGTACGTTTTCAACTTTAGTGATATTAATCTGTCCCTCTATGAAAGAGAGCTGTGTAAAAAAAAAAACGTCAAATTTATTTACTATTTGCCATGCCATGTACACCAGGAAAGAAAAATTATAATATAAGAAGTACACCAGTCATTAATTATTGTTAAGAATAAGCATTTAAATTTCTGTATTGTGTTATATTTTTATATTTTAATGAGCTGATTTGTTGTGGATTGCTCTGTGCCAGAAAGTCCATGCTTGAGATTTGCATATGATGTCTGACTGCCTGAACTTGTTTGAGATTTTACTGAAAGAGTGATTTAGCTTTTGTGATGTTGCAAGCTTGCTCAGTAACTGAATTGTGTTTTTGCAGAAAGCTCAATTCCTGTGAAAATTGAGTCACGACAAAATAAATCAAGGACTTGTGGAAACAAGCTAAAATAGCATGGTTGCATTTTTATTTCATGTTTGCTTTGCTGTGTTTGATATAAGTGGTAAGTTATTTGCAAACACAATTAAAAAATAACCATTTAGACACTGGATATTCATTTCTGATTTACCATGATACAACAACTAACAGAACAAATTGTTGCTAGATTATCGTTCATATTATGGTTTGAGACACTGGACAGTTCAAATTGAAAGTATTTAAATGTGCAAGAAGCAACATTATAATAAGGGTCGTACGTAGAGGTAAGATGACCGCACAGCTTTAGGATGGACCAAGTGTGAATGGAAGGGGGAGGGTTTTTTCCAGTGATTTTGTAAATAAAAAAACATACCTACTAGTTACTTAGTTTAACACAGACCTTAAATACACTTGAAATGTGTATAAAAAATTTAAACCCAAATACATACAAAGATTTACAATAGACTAATGTCAAAACATTCTGCGTAATGTCAGACTTTCGTCATCATAAAGTGAAGGTGTGCTGCTTATAACTTTATCTATTTTTTCATAAAATGTTGCTCAATGTAGGTAGGTCTATTCACCCATATTACATACCACATACCAAGTACATTTGTTAGCTGACAAAACAAACTTTTCAAAATGATCTCAAGTAACACCCTTACTTCACTTTTGCATGTACACAGACTGCTTGAAATCACAAAAGATTTTCAGATGCATATGAAACTTGCACACACTGTACACAATGAGTAGTATATCTGTTTTACAGTTAAAAAAAAAAGCTTACACTAAAAGTGGCACTTGAGGCCTACTTAGCGAAACCATTCGATCAAATACCAGCAAGTCTGCAAAACAGTCGATTTGCATTTGTAAAACAAACTTTTTGCAAATTGCTAAACAGTTCTCTTCATTAGACACATCATTCAAAATGAATGCCTCTTGTGTTTCATTTAGAAACCACTGCCTTTAAATGGCACAATATATTCTCAATTACCTATCATGATCCATGATCATGTAGAAATCTAAAGTCAATGTTTTGAGGAAAAAATTAAATTGTGACACAATATAGATTATCAAAGCAGCTTTAAAAGAGTAAAAAATTCAAATTCTGCTGCAAAGTAGTTCTAAGAAGCCAATAGTGTCAATATATAGCTCAAGTAAGTTCATTGTTGATTCAGTTCAGTTCAATAACTGTAAAGATTATCAGTTGTGCTGCACACTGTCTGTACAGTGAATTTGTGCACATACATGCATGTGCGTGACAAACTCTTATGTGCTTCATAGAACATTGTAAAAGGCACAAAAGAGAAGCGTCTTACATTTTTCACATCCCTGTGTATAGTTTGGCATGTATATGACTCATCATTTGATTTGGTTCGTGTGTAGAGTTTTTTGGAAGAGTTAAAATAGGTCTAAATGAAGTGTTTGAATTCTTAAGAGATGTATATACATGTTTTGAGCTTTTGAGAAATGGAGGCATAGTTTCAGAAATTGGGCATAAGCAACTTAAAAAAACTATATTGAAGTAACATGTTCACTTCATCTTAGCCAATCATAATACGGAACATTAACAGCTTTCCTCATTCTTTCGACAATTTTTGTGGTATCCCTCTCACTCAACAACTGCATCTCCACCTTTAATTTAAAGGTTAGTTAGTTTGTTTCGTACTTTCACAGTACTTTTTACAATAGTAATTCCACAGTTTGTAAACAATTACATTTGCATGCATCATCTTTGCATCATTCAGCTACATCCTGTAGATCAACCAGTAAAACATTGATGTTTACACCACCAAGGTCATGGTTTCAATTCCCAGGGAAAGCAAGAACTGATTAAAATGTTAATGTGTTCTGCGAATGCAATATAAGTCACTTTGGATAAAACCGTCTGCCAAATGCATAAATGTACATTTTAATTACAACAGTTTTTGCATAATAAAGCTATAGTGTTTATCTATTTTAATGTTTTAAATATTTAATTACTTTCGGACCAAGCACACAAAATAAAACCAACTATTATGATTTACCTGTATACTTGCTCAACATGTTGCTCAAATGGCAAATGGTGTTTTATGAAGGTGAATTATTGCTTTAATTAAATTAAAATGTACCCTTTAAAGTGCAACTTCACTGGAAACCGGAGGTGAAACTTGCCTTGGAATCGAAGACAGCAATTAAAACCGGTTTACCTCTTTTTTAACCTATAACTTTGATAAACATTCACAAATGTGAACCTGTGAAACACAATACACAGGTTACAACAAACTTGATCCAGGGCAGGAGATCAGTGTAGAAAGAAAACTAACTGGGGAAAGCCCACTATATCTGTGTGTGTGTGTGTATGTGTGTGTGTGTGTGTGTGTGTGTATATATATATATATATATATATATATATATATATATATATATATTGTCAGTTATTCCATAATTGTACTTACATAACTGTAAGTGCTTGACAATGTAAACACATTTGTGTGAACTTTGCTGTGGTCCCAAAACTCTCTGTAAAATGTGTGTTTGTGTGTGTGTGTGTGTGTGTGTGTGTGTGTGTGTGTGTGTGTGTGTGTTTGTTTGAGACAGAGCGAGAGCAAGGAATTGTGTTCAGCATGAGGGGCTCTGTCCGAACCTTGACAGAACCAGTTTCTTAAGAGTACACATAATCCACCCCCTCCCCACCCCCGAAACACACACACATACACACACACACACACACACACACACACACATGCACGCACGCACGCACACAGACACACACACACGCCCCTGACATTCTTGAAAAACAAAACAAAGACATTTTCTTCACAAAGAAAGTTGCAGCTGCAGAGGCATATCAAACACCTTTCTGTTTCTCACTCTCATTCGCCTTATTTGCTTAAGCTGATGGATATTTGTGACAGGTGTGTCACATTCTTATGCTGTGCTAAACAATAAAGGTAACTATTTCAGCTATTCTGCTCCAGTTCTCACAATCAATTGCTCCTTAAGTATTAAAGTCCCACCTTGAAATAAAAAAAATGCTGAATGCTTTTTTTACGTAATGAAAAATATTTAAATATTTCAAATAAGCAGAAAGTTTTAGGGTTAAAAAAGGGTTAAAACCTATATTGTAGCTTAAACAGTAAAGCGTGGCGTTTGCAACACCAAGGTCATGGGTTCAACTCAAGGGAATGCAAGAACTCACTAGAATGTCAATGACTAGAATGTACCTTGAATCCAATGTAAGTAGCTTTGGATAAAAGAATCTGACAAATAATAAATGTAAATATAAGACAAAGAGATGAAATGTAATTCTGTGCTAATGCACACTGTTTCTTGTTACCAATGAAATGGAAATAAATTTGTGACATTCCCCATCCCTTTTGCACAAAAGGTCAGAAAGGTCAGTTTTTGTTTTGTTTTTTGAACACATCCTAAGGTGTTACACAAGATGTTCTTAGAATCATTCTCAAGTCTTTCTGAATAACATCCTACTGACTAAACATGTATATAGCTAGTGGTGTGTGTTTACTCTATAGAGTAGGGTAAATTCCTTGAAACATACATATGTGTATAAGTTTAATGTGTATGTACAGTTAAAAAATCATTATGTCTAGAGAGACCTCATAAAACTGTGTTTTTGTGCACAAAGGTGTGTGAGGCACTTATGGAGTCTAACAGATCAGTGTGGATCAAGGTGCATAACACAGAGAACTTAGACACACCCAGCATGATCAATATTACTGTCATATGACCTTATAGCAATTTTTTTGTTGTTGCATGGGTGAGAGTGAAAGGTGGGGTGTTTAACATTAGGTGTTATTTATTTTCCAGAAAATAATTAATACTTTAATCTCCAACTTGCTTAACTAGTTTTTTTTATTTAATTCATCCTGGTCTTTTAAATATTGTCACACTTTAAGTTTTACATACCATATTGTGACAGCTACTTTCAATACATACAGTATTTGCATGTTTAGACCTGTGTACATAAGTTCACTTAGTTTTTATAGTAGTCACTGCTGAAAACTGAAGCTTATTTAGTTGCATTTCCCTCTGCCAGAAGCAGTGAATCCTCACGATTGTCTATCTTTGAGACAGTGGCGGCTTTGTTCAAGGCCTGTCAGCTAATCAAACTTCCAGTGTCCCATAAAGGTGAGTGTATCTTGTATGGGTGTAGATGTGTGTGGAGGGAGTGTCCACTTGTCCAAACACACACTCTCATCATAGGAGGGGGGGAGTTAAAGTTTTGATTAATGTATTTGCACATATGAGTTTGATAAGTATAATTTTTTTTTTTACACAGAATATGCAAAGAAATAAAAAGAAGTGAAATTAAACTACAACAGTAAAACTAGTAACCCCACTGACTCCACCCACATTTTATTGTTTGGATGACTGCACTCAAAAAGAGATAAGCTCGAGGGAACGCCTCACCGTGGTATGATCCACACCCTTAAGGCCCTGTGGATTGAACATTCACTAACCCTTGAATTTGGGTTAGAAGTGTGTGTCAATGTGTCAAACAGATTGGGAAAGCTTCATGTCTCTTTTACATGTAATTCAGATGCACATAATTCATAGCCTACATAGACACTACACATATTCTTAGAAATTAATCTGTTGTACCTTTTGAAAGGGTGCAAACTACTTGAATGTGATTGGTTGGTGCGGGTTGCTATGAGAGATGTTAATGCAAAGGCTGTCCACTTTTTTATTGTAATTGTATAATTTAAAAAGCTTGTCTTATAGATGAGAAATTAATTATTTAATTGATATGTACTACATTAAGTCACATTAAGTACCAAGCATCTCATTCTGCGATTTTCTGTTATACAGTGATTTAAAATAAAACTTCTAACATTATACAGTATTGTTCATTAACGTTAGTTAATACATTAGATTAACAATGCACAATTATCTTGTAAATATTTTTTTTGAACTGTTCATTTTTTATTTAGTTTACCATCATTCGTTTTGAATTCATTTTCCTTCTTAATAGTGTTAATTTATCAAATTTGACTTATGTATATGTATATTTAAAAAGTAATTTGAATTTAGATGAGAAAATGCTGTAAAGTGTGTGTTAATTTATATACTTGTAAAATACCAAATACATGGTAAAATATTATCAATAATTTGTGTGCACCCAATTTTTTCCATCCGTTTTACTATGAAATAATTCTAATATACAATAATCGCATTTATTATTTCAAAGTAATGACCATGAATTTATACATGAATGAAGTAAAGTGGATTGCAAATTTCAAAATCTCACAGGATTACAAGCAAACAAATTTAGGATATTTGCATTAGTTTTGATTGACAGACCCTTTGTGCTTTCTATCAGACTTCAGCCTTTACAGAGTTATGAATAAATGGTTAACTAAAGACTGAAATAAAGGTTCGAGGATGACAAAAGTAATAGAACAATGTCTATGCACAAATACAAGTGCAACAGATTAGACAGAGTTGAACAGATAACAAGCAGCAGATGGTTCAGAGGCATAGGACAAAAGTTTATATGTTCTACTGTGAGGTTGCTATGGTGAAAGTGCTTGGCTACTGTTGGCATGATACCAGGGATATGTGTGAATTGTGACTGTATGTCGCCATGGAAATTGTCTTTGGAAACAAAAGTTTTCAATACAGAATACCACATAATTCTCCCACACAATGATGTATTACTAACAGAAAAAACCTGTAAGTGAGCTAAAGCCTTTTTTCCTTTTATGATTTTATATACCGTAGTTGTAGCAGGAATCCCACCCCCTCTTCAACAGAAAAAGGTGGACTCACAGGCTGCAGTTACATAAGAAGACTGCTGCAGTAATTATCTCCGTATGTATATTACATTGGAAAACAATCCCTGAAATACATGATTCACTTCAAAATGAATCTATGTTGCTAAAGAGACTCAAACATATTTGAAAAAGTGAAATGAAGCTTCAGTGGTAGATACACACAGCGGGTATTAGTCTTATGAATGGAGCATATTATGTGACTCACTTGAAAGCTGAAAGCTCACTGTGGACAGGAAGTCTTCGTCATAAACTCTGTGGTTGCTAGGCATCAGAAAACAAAGAGCAATAATAGTAAATGCTACAGGAATACCCTGTTGAGATTAGACTACTATCCTTTGTAAACAAATGTGATTTGACTGCTTTATGCAACACTTCAAAATAGGAATCCAAAAACATTTTTAGAATAGAGAAGCACTTCCATGGGAAAAACATTCTGTGGTCACGTCACTGTTAACTGCTGGATTATAGGGGTATTACCATATGATGGGAAAATATGACTGTATCTGCTAGCTACTGGTGTAGAAATCAACAGTGAAATCCAACACCCTTCTCTGACTTCATCGCTCTGATTCAATCACTACATAAAAGGCCGTCAAGACTAGTCAATATACTTTAGGGCAGGGGTCAGCCACATTTAAAAAAAAGCTCACTATAGCGCCACTTACCAGTGAGCTGCATCCTTTTTTTGCTGTTCTTTTCTAAAATCACGCTTGCAAATTAACTCCTCCCCTTCACATAATTTCTGAAACCTTATAGGATAACGGCAGTTGAACACTGGCCAATTACTGCGCGATGCAGATATGACTGAGAGAGAGTGTATATATAGCAGTAAATATAGTCTAAATATTGCACAGCTGACCAAGCGCAAATACGGAGGTTCATGCAATGCATTATTTCCGTCGCTTAGGTATGGGAGAATTTGATGGTAACTAACAACACTTTCATTCGAAAGAGGAAAGGAGACATTGCATTGAAATGCGTTTTGGAACAGTGTTCAATCCCGCGTTGAGAGAGACGTATCAGCCTGAAAACACAGGGAATCATACACCAATCACAGTTAAGAGCCACACAGCCCAACCAATGCAGCCAGGTGTGCTCACTACTGATAGGCGCAACTAAACCAATGAAATCAGTAGCTGAAGCTTACCAAAATTTGCATACCAGAAAGCCTGAAAAATAGCGAGCTGCACTGAATGCAGGGCAGACATGGTGAAACGTTGTGCATGATTTTTTTTAAATTGTTAGTGGCTAGTGAATATGTTGTTGAAGTGATCATTTGAAAATGTAAATACTTGCAGAGGTTTGTAGAAATAAAGTGTTGCATATTGATATTGATTTGTTTCCTACTTTATTAAATCATTGTTGATAATTATTGTGAAAAATCATTTTCAGTGTCAGTGTCTTCACATAGATGAATATCATTAATTATTAATAATGACATATAATTAAAGGTAAATTGGGCAAATGTGCTATTTCAGAAGTGTGTCTCAAACTGGTAGCCCTTCGCATTAATCGGTACTCAAGAAGTAGCCCTCAGTTTCAAAAGGGTTGGTGCCCCCTGCTTTAGGCAATCTCCTAGACCAAGGTATGAAAGCTTGTTTCCACCAAAATAATAACAATGAAGAAAAAAAACAGTAATTGCAACTTTTTATCTCACAATTGCGTGATATAAAGTCTAATATAAAGTCACAAATGTGTGAAATAAAGTAAGAATTGTGTATTATAAATCGCAATTGCGTGATATAAAGTCACAAATGCCTCATATAAAGTTAGAATTGGTTGAAAAAGTCACAATTGCATGACATAAAGTCACAATTGCGTGATATAAAGTCAGAATTGTGTATCATAAAGTCGAAATTGTGTGATATAAAGTCAGAATTGGGTGATATAAAGTCAGAATTGGGTGACATAAACTCAGAATTTTGTGTTACAAAGTCAGAATTGCGTGATATAATGTCACAATTGCTTTGTATAAAGTCGCAATTGCGCGATATAAAGTCAGAATTGCGTGATATAAGTCAGAATTGTGACATATAAAGTCAAAATTGTGTGATATAAAGTCAGCGTTTATCTTGCAATTTGACCTTTATTAATAGAATTACGGGTTTATTTCTGTTATGACTTTTTCTTTCTCATTGGCCATTGTAGAAGTATTAATGTAATCGTAGTTGTAATCATCCCCCTTTAAAATCTTAAATATCAAACGTGTTTGATAGTTTCGTTGCGGCCCGATGTGTCCGTGAGCAGATCGGGAGGTTTAAGAATTGATTTGTAAACGCCTCATATTACCAGATAATCTGAGCCGAACATTGAAACCTGAAAACGCCTTGGACATGATTTTTTTTCTCTAAATGTGAATAGGAGTAAATCACGCATTCATCTGCCTTAAAGTCCTGCAGTCTGAGCCTGGTTTAAATATCAGCTTGGATATTTACAATTTGTGATTAATTCCTGATTCCCAGATGTGTCTTGTTTACTTATCACCCCTTTTGTGTGTGTGTGTGTGTGTGTGTGTGTGTGTGTGTGTGTGTGTGTGTGTGTGTGTGTGTGTGTGTGTAGGAAATAGAGGGAGATATATGTAGTTACAACACGTGGAGGAACGTGTGCGATGCTGAGAAAGCGGCACGAGGAGAACAGGTACCAGAACTGAAACACTCTTTATTCATAAACAAAAGGAAACAAAACACTTTAAATAGAACATAAAGGGCACATGATAGTGAAAAACCTGGAAGCTACAAACACAGGGAGATAACTAGGAGTGACACACACAGAGAAAGGAACCTGACACCGGCAACACTGCACACATAACAGAAACAACAACTGACAAAGACTAGGACACACAAGTGGATATATGGACAAGGACATGAGACACCTGGAGACACTGATGAGATAAGTTATACAAGACAGGTGTGGAAGGATCTAGAAGGGCCCGGAAGTGAACAGGAAGTGTTGACACGATAGACAGGAAGTGAACCCATGACCTTAGTGACAGGGAAGTGACAAAGACACAGAAAGACAGGACCAAGAATAACATACCCCTGTGTTTCCTGTGTTCTTGGTCAAGTGTTGTCCTTCTGTGGATATTATGTTTGCATGCCTGTTGTCAGTTTTGTTTGCCTTCATTGCATGTGTCTTGTTTTTATCAGTTTTGTCTGAATTTTCTTTTATTATGTTTGTTTGAATAAATGTTAGCTGCATCTGGATCCTACTCTTGTTCCTCTAAAACAGCCACAGTTACAAAAAGGTTGCTAAGGGGGTTATTCTATTTATATAAGTTTAAGTATTATATTTTACTACTTAATTTTTAACTGCGCCTCTTCAAGCTTACACTTGTCTTGTCTGCCTATCATAATATAGACCTGAAATAGAATTGACTATGATTGAGTAATTACTCAACATGATGTTGAACAAGTAGGTAATTGCTGTCTATAGTAATGATATCCAAGTGAGTAGTAAATGGCCATGAGCTACTGGCAATGAACTGTATTAAAGCAAATCCATTCATTCATAAAGTCTTAATGTCCTGCCTGGAGCTGCAGTAACATTCAAACACTCATAAATCTCATCCACACTCTCTCTCTCTTTTTATCTGGGTTCTTCCCTGTGTCTGTCTTGTGCATTTTTATAGAATGAATCACCCATATTGTGAAAAAACTGAACCTTGTCATGTCTTTTGGTCAAATTTCATTGCTTAATCATTCCAGCTGTTTTTAATTCAGTGGTCTTTTGAAATGGTGTATAAATGTCATACATGCTCCTAAAATAAACAAAAAAAGTCTTAAATTCCTAAGGGTAGATTTATTGAGTTTCCATATAGGTCTTAGGCTGTACTTTATAAAAAACAGAAGAAAAAAAACATTCACACGCTTATTGCAACAGGAAAAGGTTGTTTTTATTCTTCATAAAATAATTAATGTAAAACGTCCACAAACATCTATATTCAAAATGTTTTATATGCTATATGAAAGCAGATAGCACAATAATAAATGGATGAAAAATGGATTGCATAAAACAACAAAAACAAAATTGAAAGTGACATTTATGTGGAATGTAAGAATCCTGACTTTTTGGTTAAAATCCAGCTACAAATTATAGCTGAACCTGGCCTCCCCAGTTTGTGGACGTGTGTGTGAATTTTTTTTTTTCTAATCTTTATTGAGTTCGGCTGTAAATCTGTTGAGATAGGTGTGTCTGAATCCCATAAAAAGCAGCTATGTGAACCGGCAGACTAAGATTGCGACTGTTTATACGAGCACCCTCATTGTTTCAAGGTATGCTGGTTCACAGCATTTTCATAAGTTGGCAACTTGCTGACACTGAGTAATGAGATACTTCAGAGTGAGTTTCTCTTAATTCTCTAAACCAACACCCATCCACAATAAGAAGGCATACTCGTGCAATGAGGTAGAAGAGGGAGGAGAAAAGAGACATGTAGAGACAGAGCCATTTATACACCTCTTGCCCTCCTTGGCCTTTGAAACTAAAAAAACTAATAAAATAAAATAAAATAAAATAAATATTGAGTATATACAAATGTATCCTGGCTCAGCGCTACACACATAGTCATGATAAATTAAATTCTTTATACCATCTGTTGTAGTTCCCGAAAAATAAGGTTTGGCAGACCCTAATATAGGCCCACCAATTTAATTTAATATAACCACAAACTAAAATGTACTTTTTAGTGCAAAAGTAACTCCTAAATTACAAAGATTTACTTTTATTTTTGCTGTGAGAAAATTAAAGTGGCTTCAAGTTTTTCTGGGTGTTTCTAGATCCACCTAAAAGATTGTAAAACATACTTACGGTCATGATGGATGTTGTAAGAAAAGGCTTGCCTGTGCACATGCATGATACGGTTTTGAGTAGCTGTTGCTAATGTGACTTTATATTATAAGGTCTCAGTTTCTTTATCATTATTGCATGTGCACAAAATAAATATCTGATGCATATCATAATGACCTTCAAAAGAAAAGGTTTGACATTTGTAGTTGTAGTTTGATGGAATGTGTGTGATTAGTTATGCTTTTTTTGTATTCAATGTTTCTTAATATGGTCAGTCATGCCGAGCTGGGATAGGTGTAGTAGCAAGACATAGGAAGTGGGTTTCAGTCTCTGGAAATGCAGACCCAACTGGTTTCATTCATCTGAATTCTTAGAACAGAAACCTGAAATTCAAATGTAATTTAGTTTTGCATATTGGGTACAAAGCTGACTGGGTTTACTTTATGCAGTAAATGTCTGTTAGTGTTTCTCTCGAATTTCCAAATACTCTTTACAAAACAATGCTGTTTTGCCATGCTAAACTTTATTGCAGCATACCTTGGAATTCACACCTCTAACTATTTAGAAAACATTGCGTAAATTATTACAATTTTATATTCTAGTGTACTGTCCTCTTGCCCAAGGTAGAAGACATGTGCTCCATTTACTAACAAAGAAAAGAAAAGAAAACTGCTGCTGATTCTGGCCCGGTAGCTTGTTTTATATGCAAATTATGCATACCACAGCAAGCTTACCTGGCTCTAAAAGTCTAATAAATCCTGATGTGCAGCATTTAGCAGTAGACCGCCTCAATGATCTGTTCTTGATGTTCTTTAAAGATCAGTTCCAAAGAGTTGAATGATGATGTGTTTTAAATTAATTATTGATATCGCTTCAATACATAAATGCTTAACGTGAAAGAAAACCTAAAATAATGAGTCCTTTTCAAAATGGTTTGAGATGGAAATACTGAATGTATCATCTATGAATAGCACAATGAAAAGATAATCACATATCATCTCCACATGCATTATTAAAAATTCTAATTAATGAATGTGCTGTTCAGTTGTGTTTTTGTTCTATTGACTTTTGTTTTGCATGCTTTTAAAATGCAGACAGGTGTTTTCTTAATCCCCTTCAGAGAGACTACTGTGACTAGACTTACTAGGATTAAAAACAAGACTTTGGCTTCATTTGATCAGATCCAGACTATTGGGTGCCATTAAAATACATATGAGAAGATATTCTGTTCAGTACTGCCACTGTTTGATCTACAAATACGGTGCTCATTTGAAAATGATTCCACCCTCTTGACAGACAGAAGGTCTGGCCGCATACGTTACAGTCTGTTTGGGATGAATGTGTACATTCAATATATATCTGAACTGCTCTTACTGAAATAAGAATACAGTATATTGGGGGAAAAAATTATTGGATTTAATTGTGCTTCCAATCTGTGCATTTGTTAATCCATACATTTTTCAGTATTTCAAAACATAATTTAAAAGTTTTTTTAAGCGTAAGGAGTCAGTTGATGTCTCTACTAAGGGTGTGTCCATTCTTGTCAGCAGTTCTTAGCAATGTGCCAGATGCTTAAGATCTTTATCTTTCATCATCAAACATGACGCTTTATTACATAGATAAATGCTTATTTGTGTTCTGTATATTTCCCTGTCTCTCTGTGTGTGTGTGTGTTAATGTGTATTTTTCAAGGAACATATCCACTGTCATCACCCTTCATGCAGAAATATTTGCAAAGTCTTTTCACAATGTCCTCATTGCCAATGCAGGTGCATTTAAAAATTCCAAGGTGTCAAGCTCTGTCATGCTAATAATGTACACACTGGAAAATATGCATTATACACTCTAACTTCAGATCTGCTAAACTTGCATATACAAAAAAAACATGCTTGCACACTAATACGTGCATATGAATAAAGTCATGGATGAGTCTTCAAACCATCCTGCAGATAGCCTACAGTCTCCAGCCAAACCCTGCCAAACCCTTGTCTGACTACTGTAATGGCTTGCTACTGCAAACTTTCCCCACAATGTCCCGGAGATCCAGCCCGGACACGCATTTTCTTGCCTTTCCTTCCATCTGACGTCTTTAAAGGGGCTTCTACACACCTTAGACAAAGACATAGCAAAAGCTTATTACTCATCCCAAAATCTCGGACAAATATGATGATTGCTGTACAATTATTTCACACCTGGTTTATACTGTCATGATAGTTGTAGAAGATTGTGTAATACTATGTAATGCCCATCAGTGGTGGCTGCGACACCCAATTGTTGGCTTGTCATGTTGACTTGAACTGGAAATGAGAAATGGTCTGACTATGAAGGGCGTATCATGCGTGGGAATGCCGTATGAGTGATCGTAAAGAAGGTTAAAGGTAGAGCATGTATATTGTACTTTTGTGGCAGATTTTCGCATTGTTTTCCCCCAGTCCCATCACACCGCTTTGCTACACCTCAAACACACACACTCAAATGTATACACATATGCTGAAGTTTAGAGCTGAAAAATACATACAGTAGCTAACTAGCTAATGCTACTGTGCAGAAGCATGTGTGCACATTTTCCAGTATCAATACTGACGGAAACTCTGCTCGCTGTTCTTTTTCCCCTGTAAATCTCAACAATGCAACTTTTCATCTCTTGGGGGGAAAAAAGCCCTGCTAGTTTTAAACACTGGCAAAAGTAGATGGAAAAAGGCCATTCATAAATGTGAAAGTTGCTGCGTGCCCCACCCTGCTGAAAAGAGCAGAGGTTAACTCACTCTCAATGGCTGCCCACCCAACCAGATACTGAGGCAGAAACACACCCACTGGCAGACTGTGAGAGCTGCACTGTCTTTTCTCAATTTTTTTGGAGTTTCTTCTGAAGTGTCCTCAAGTGCCCCTCCTATCATTTTATAACTCCAAAGGGGCAAAGCCTGGGGCTGGGTGTGACACCATGTATCTTGCCACTATCTCTCTCTACCTGTCTAACAGGTATGGTGTATGTGAGAGTGAATCTGTGTGTGAATGTGAGTGTATGTGTGTGTGAGAGTGCTCCGCCCACAACCTCCCCCCCTCCACCTCTCCATGTGTGTATAAAATCGGTCAGCCAGATGCAGACAGTCACGCAGAGGGACTTTGACTCTCCTTTGTGAGTAACCTCCTCCACTCCACTCCTCTCTCAGAGAGCACTCTCGTACCTTCTCAGCAACTGAAAGACAAAGGCACCATGGCAAGCACCAGACATGTCAGCTACAGCATTGGTGGAGGCAGCGGCTCCATCAGGAAGAGCTACTCCAGCCAGTCAGCCTATGCAGCTCCAGCCAGCTCTACCAGAGTCAGCTCCGTCAGAAGATCTGGCGTAGGTTCTGGGTTTGGTGCTGGAGGCAGCAGCTACAACTTCAGCAGCAGCAGCAGCGGAGGATACGGTGGTGGCTTTGGTGGAGGTTTCGGTGGAGGCATGGGCTTCGTTTCAGCTCCCATCACTGCTGTAACCGTCAACCAGAGCCTGTTGGCCCCCCTCAACCTGGAAATTGACCCCACAATTCAGGCTGTCCGCACTCAGGAGAAAGAGCAGATTAAGACCCTCAACAACCGCTTCGCATCATTCATTGACAAAGTGAGTATTCTTGCATTTGTTCTGTCTCATAATGACAATGTCTTGTACATTTTTGTGCAAATATGTACAATTCTATAGCTGTGCACAGTGCATAGAGTGTATTCAAATGCAGAATTCTCATTTTATTACTAAGTATGACCTTTGAATCAGTGGCTCTAAACCTGGATGCCTCAAGTATTACTACACACCATAATAGCTTGCAGCTGTAATAAAAAAAGAAAAGAAAAATAGCGCAACAGTTAAATATGTTTTCCCTTGCACAACAGCATTCTTTAATCAAGCATATCTGCAAGCTAGGCCTTTTTTTGTGCAAAAAAGTGTCTGCTTTCACTAAAGGCCTATGTTCTTTACCAATATGGCAGTTTTGTAGATAAAAGTATTGTAGTAGCGTTCAGCTATTATGCTAATGGAAATTCTACAAATGTTAACCATTTTAAATAGATCTTGCTCCGTATGGCTTTGGCCTTGGAAAAAAGTCCTCAAAAAATCCATGACTGAGGTAATCCAGATATGGGTGGAGTTTAGGTAATAACCTAGCAACCATGTGAGTCATAGATACACACATGCCTAGAGAGCACTACAAGTAACCAGTGTGTGCGTAGTCCAAAGTCTAGACTTTATTATACCTCAAAAATCACACAGCTTGTGAAATTGATAATCATTTTGATCCGTTTATGCTGTGCAGTTTTATTTAGCTTAAGTCAGCTGCATGTTACACCCATATTTGGCTGAAAAAAATACTTTATAACTTTCTGAGCAAATGTGGACAGAAGACACACCCTAAAGGGCATGCAGTCTGCATACACACACACCTTTATTTTTTAGTGCCTGTGGGAGAATTTGCATTAAGCAGTGTGTGTCCAGGATGAGTCATTTGGGCCATAGACGCAAGCTGCTTCAAACTTTTACTTTGCTATATAACTTGCTTGTAGGTTACAAGTCAAAGATTATGCCCATATATGCCTTTGTACCTTTTCTGAGGTTTAAGATAGCAGGGAAATGAAAATAATTGTTAATTTAAGATTATTAAATCAAGAGGAAAGGGGCATTAACATTTCTAGGGTAGACTCATACTGTACAAATAAATTGTGTAATGACATCAAATTTAGTAGATCACTAGCCAGACAGGTGCTGTCAGGTATGGCTGATTTCCAAAGACTACACACAAAACCTGCCTTAGGGTGTGGCAGGTATGTCTTGTTTCTCTGATGTTGCCGTTCAATCTGTGAAGCAATGTAGGCTTGGGGCGAGTCCATTAGGGAACATTTCTTTCCGCCCTAGAGTATGTAGCTTGTGTACAGAACTGCCACACCCAGTCAGTCCACTCTCACCATCCCCTCCCCCTTCTCTCACTCCACCCTGCAGAAAAAAGCCTACTAAAATGACTCATGGCCATTTGCATTCCCTTAAACAATGCTTCCAGAGAGAATACACAAAGAGACGTAAAGAGCCAGCACTACAAAGGAGTCATACAAAACCATCATACTCATTCTTTCATTATTTTTCCTCAGAATGTCAGCTACATGTTCAACCCCAATAAGAGATTGACAGTGAAAATCATAAAAATAAAATAAATGAATGAAACCCCCACTAATCTGATTCTGTTCCTCCACCCAGGTGCGCTTCTTGGAACAACAGAACAAGATGCTGGAGACCAAATGGAGTCTCCTTCAAGAACAGACCACCACCCGCTCTAACATTGACGCTATGTTTGAGGCCTACATTTCTAACCTGCGCAGACAGCTTGATGGCCTGGGAAATGAGAAGATGAAGCTAGAAGGAGAGCTGAAGAACATGCAGGGCCTGGTGGAGGACTTTAAGAACAAGTGAGTGAAGTTGTAATTTTGGAGCTTAAAATTTTAACCGATAAAACACTGGGAACAAAATTTATTCACTCACATTTTCCCATCTCTTTAACAGGTACGAAGATGAGATCAACAAGCGTGCTTCCGTAGAAAATGAGTTTGTTCTGCTCAAGAAGGTAATGACTATACATGTTTTTTCAGTTTCTTTTTTTGCCTCCCTTTTTCACAGCATTAAGCATTTTTCTTTCTTTTCTGTAATAGCAATGGGGTATAATGTTCTCTAATTTTATTTCAGGATGTTGATGCAGCCTACATGAACAAGGTTGAGCTTGAGGCCAAGGTTGATGCTCTTCAAGATGAGATCAACTTCCTCAGGGCAGTCTATGAGGCTGTAAGTTCAGTTCTGTTGTGTTTGGCCAACAAAAGCTAATTAGTATATTGCTATGGCACACAATTTACAGATTGTTTTGGTATGTGTTTGCAGGAACTGCGTGAGCTCCAGTCTCAGATCAAGGACACATCAGTTGTTGTGGAGATGGACAACAGCAGAAACCTGGACATGGACTCCATTGTAGCTGAAGTTCGTGCTCAGTATGAGGATATTGCAAACCGCAGCCGTGCTGAGGCAGAGAGCTGGTACAAACAGAAGGTGGGTCAAGCTCTTATAGGTCCATCTCTTGAAGCCCACTTCATATGTAGCTCCATAAGTGCTCATTTGTCTCAATATGTGTTACAGTTTGAGGAGATGCAGAGCTCTGCTGGTCAATACGGTGAGGACCTCCGATCAACCAAGGCTGAGATTGCTGAACTCAATCGCATGATCGCCCGCTTGCAGAATGAGATTGATGCCGTCAAGGGACAGGTGATGATGAGCATGGATTGATGCAAAAATATTTCACACCCTATTTATATGAAAAAGCTGACTTCATGTATGTTGTTGTCATTTTAGCGTGCCAACTTGGAAGCTCAGATCGCTGAGGCTGAGGAGCGCGGAGAGCTGGCAGTGAAGGATGCCAAGCTTCGCATCAAGGAGCTTGAGGAAGCCCTCCAGAGGGCCAAGCAAGACATGGCCCGCCAGGTGCGTGAGTACCAGGAGCTCATGAACGTCAAATTGGCCCTGGACATTGAGATTGCCACCTACAGAAAGCTGTTGGAGGGAGAGGAAAACAGGTAAGATGTGTTAAAAGTGTTTCTTTGATAAAACACTCTCAAACCCCTGGGTGTTGAAAAACATCACTAAGCAAATCTGTCTCCTTCTTTACTCAGACTGACCAGTGGTGGAGCTTCGGCCACCATTCATGTACAGCAGACTTCTGGAGGTCTGTCATCTGGTAAGTAATTCTTCTGCACACTGTCGGTCAGTCCACCGATCTTGCTTTGTCTGTCTAGTCTTATTTTCCAGGTCACATTGGGACTGTGTTTGAACCCTCTTTCTCTTACAGGTTTCTCTGGTAGCGGTTCTGGATTTGGCTATGGAGGTGGTTTTAGCGGTGCTTCAGGATTCGGCGGTGGTTCAGGATACGGTGGCAGCTCCATCAGCAAAACCAGCGTCTCCTCTGTCAGCAGCACTAGACGCTATTGAGGAGAAACCCTCCAACCCAACCCAACCCAGATTCCCAACTTCCTTACCTGCAACCAGATCACTTCAAACCTTTTTATAACTCAAACCATCTATGGTGCTATATTCTAGCCAGACATCTATCCCCTGTTAATGAGAAGATGAAGACAATTATTTCTTAAACAAAATAGGAATTAGTTTGTTCTGTGCGTTGATGGTATTGACTAGCACATCTCTGGTCTGGTGGTATGCCATTTTAAATCATCAACGCAACTACACTTAAATTCCACAAGGAAGAATTTCATAGAGAATCTGTAGTCCCAGCCACTGAATTGTATTTCTGCACTGGTATGTACGGGGAAAGAGAGACTTGAATGAAATACACACTAAAGCCATTAGGCCTTTCCCAGCAATAGGATTTCAAGTCTCATTAGCATGACAACAAGCAGTACCGTGGTTTCACTGGATCAGGAGTGTGCTATACAGATCCTGGTTGAATGTTTTATGCTGTGTTACAACTCCCTGCTGTATTTTAGTTGACTAATATGTCTTTTATCACTATGCAATGGCTGTCAGTGTCAGTTTACTAATTTGCGATACAAATTTGACCTACAGCCTGTAACTGATGACATGACTTGTGGGCTACTAATGTCCAGTTACCTCACATTCAAGGGAGATCTGTTACAGCAAAAATAGGCACAATGGCATTCCTGTAGACCATCTCTCCTTCACTTTGTGTACTTGCTGATTTGGAAGATGAGAGCTCAATTTACAATGGTGACTGCACCAACTTACACTTTCCCCAATGTGCTTCCAGAGCTTTTTTTTTTTTGCAATCTCTGTTTTAAATGGAAAAATGCAACAAAAATGAAATCATGTTCAACCAGATTTATTTTGTATTGATTGACTGGACACCAAACTTAAAAACTAAATACAATAAATCTGAGACCACACATTTTGCCTTGCTTTGTCTTTCTCTGCTTTTGTCATTTAGGTCCTTTGAATTTTTTTAAATTATGGACAGTTTCAACTCATCATCAAATAGCTGCATATGGCTTAAAATTAGACAATGGAATAACCAAGAAACTATAAATAACATGTAAATAGAAACTATCAATAGCAAAGGATATTTCAATGGATGTATATTTCCATTTACGTTGGCCTTAAACTATGATGTTGACACTTGGCTCTAGAGCTGCACGATTAATCGTCAAAAGATCTTGATCTTGATTCAAACACCCATGCAATTTTATGATCCAAATGACAACGATTCCGCTATGAATTATTACTCTTGTTTCACATTGCAAGCGGCAACGGAACATGAACAGTAAGTATTTTGTCACTGCCCATATTAATGAATAAAGCATCACGTTGCATTGGCGTGACGTGGAGAAGAGCAAGAGTTTCCTTTTCTAAGACTGAATTGGAAACGCTCACTGTGCTCCACGTCAGTGAGCACGTGCCATCATTTATTGATATGGGCATAGACAAAACATGTGCTGTTCACGCTTCGAAGTACTGCAATCACACTGCAACTTTCAAATCTGAGTCTGCTCATTGATCCGGAGAGAGCAGCGGTTACCGTGATTTTGCTAAGACAAGTTCCTGAATCAACATATTTTGTTGATCCTGGAACAACATTCCTACCTGAATGCCATCCCTACTCAAGCTATCCCTAATACCAGGGGGAAATGATGGTGAATAACACTGATGTAGAAGCATCCCTGGTTTTAAGCCTAAAATTGACAAAATCTGTAAACCCGTCTTTCAAATCTGATTGGTTGATTGGAATGTTGTTCCAGGATCAGCAAAGGTGTTGTTATTAATTGTTAATTTATTATTGTTAATTCGTTATTGTGATGCAAATGTAAATAATAGGGGATAAAAATGCACTGAGATAAAAGGTTATAGTTTGGGTATAAACACTGATATGGTAATCATGGTGATCAAAATAAGAGTTAATCATCGTTTTAAAGTATTTTGTTACTTGAATGTATTGTATTGGTTATCGTTGTGCCAGGAGATAGTGACAAGCGTATAAAATGTCACTGAATTATTCATTTGAAAGATTTATTCACAAACGCTGATTCAATCTAATGAAACTAAGTCTTTATGAATGAAACATTAACTTTCAAATTCCTTTACGAAGTCAACTTTTGATATTCTCTTTTAGCATTTTCATACATAGAGGTCACTACAGTCGACAGCTATTCAAAAAGCCATTTTGATGGTATAGTTGTACATTAGTGCATCACCATTTACACTGACATCACGTGGCAAGCCTTTGAATGTGGACTTTTTTCTCCAAACCAAGATGGCCGAGTTACTCCGGAAAATGCATCCATTTATTCTATTCTAGGATACTCTTGCAGGTAAACAAAAGGGGGACAAAAAGTGTTGTAACATCTAAGGAGCCATATCAATGTTTCATTTTCCAAGTACTAACATTAGATTGGGAGGAAATTATGTCCACTAAATTGGACATCATGCATCCCTAGCTGTCTTTCAGATGCATTTCCTAATCACTGTTATTCTTTAAAATACTTCATTACTTCTGCAGTAATGTTTTTGGTTGTAAATAAATGTATTTGTGTTATTAGAATGTAGGCTAATTTGCAGTTATGTTACATAATATTACTTGCATTGCATTACTTGTTACATCAAAAAGCAATTTTACACATAATGCATGTATTACACTGCTGGGTGAGTTTTGGATCACTTCATATGACATTGAAAACCCCTAATAACTAGTTCTTCCATAGTGTAAAAACATCAATAGATCAATGTAGATTTCAGTCTGAGGTTTTCTCAAAGAGGAGAGCTATGGTAGAAATATGTCCATTTTAACATAATTAATCAGTTAAGTAAATTGACGTACTCTAGAATGGAGGGAAGTGTGAGCATTTTAGTCTGAGTTTAACCTTCACCAGTTGTAGAGATCTTTGATAGATTCACATCCTAATGTTCTGATATCAAAGTCACGCAAAGTTCCAATTGAATTAAGTTCTTCCTTGTCTTCTGGTCAAATGGGAACAAACTTAATTGTGTTTGCCATAATTGGTTTTGTATATATTTTAGAGTTTTCACACAATTTAATTTTATTCAATGTCTTGTTAATTACACAAAGTATTTGTCACGTTTCACTGTTTTCTAGGACTCTTGTTTTGCCTTTTGTCTGTCACATGTTATTGTTTTGTTCCAGAACGTCACTCATCAGTTGTCATAGTCACAAATCATCACAGGTGTTTGTCTTTTGTTCATTATCACTAGTATATTTAGTTCTCCTTCTCCACCTTTCAGTGGTCGGTAGTTGTTTGTGCTATACACATGTTGGTCTGTTCCTTTGTGTTTGCACTGCTGTTACGACTCCTTGCATTTATTATTAAAGTTTCATTTGAATCTCCTCATCGTCTTCGTCTGCGCCGTCACTCCGTGACAGAACTACCGACCGGGTTTGGTCACCCAAGAACGACTGTTTGATAAGAAAGGAAGATGGATTATCGACTGGAGTTTATAGCGATCGCCCATAGAAACACGGACTTTCTGAAGTTCTCTATGGAGTTCAGCGCGCTCGCCGCGTTGTCACCTTTTGATGACGCGACGCTGAATTCGCTGTACTGGATCGGGGCGAATTACCACCAAAAGAAGAAACTCCCAGACACCACAGGACTTCGCTGGCAGGAGGCCATAATTAGGTGTCTGGAGAGCGAATACCCCCGGTCCAGACAGCCAGTCCATCCGGTCTCTCCTCCTGAGCCTGCCGCTCGTCAGCCAGCGCCGGTTCCCGCGCCTCGACGCCCGTCATCAGCGCCTGTTCCCGCGCCTCGACGCCCGTCATCAGCGCCTGTTCCCGCGCCTCGACGCCCGTCATCAGCGCCTGTTCCCGCGCCTCGACGCCCGTCATCAGCGCCTGTTCCCGCGCCTCGACGCCCGTCATCAGCGCCTGTTCCCGCGCCTCGACGCCCGTCATCAGCGCCTGTTCCCGCGCCTCGACGCCCGTCATCAGCGCCTGTGCCAGAGATCCTCAAGCCAGAGATCCTCAAGCCAGAGATCCTCAAGCCAGAGATCCTCAAGCCAGAGATCCTCAAGCCAGAGATCCTCAAGCCAGAGATCCTCAAGCCAGAGATCCTCAAGCCAGAGATCCTCAAGCCAGAGATCCTCAAGCCAGAGATCCTCAAGCCAGAGATCCTCAAGCCAGAGATCCTCAAGCCAGAGATCCTCAAGCCAGAGATCCTCAAGCCAGAGATCCTCAAGCCAGAGATCCTCAAGCCAGAGATCCTCAAGCCAGAGATCCTCAAGCCAGAGATCCTCAAGCCAGAGATCCTCAAGCCAGAGATCCTCAAGCCAGAGATCCTCAAGCCAGAGATCCTCAAGCCAGAGATCCTCAAGCCAGAGATCCTCAAGCCAGAGATCCTCAAGCCAGAGATCCTCAAGCCAGAGATCCTCAAGCCAGAGATCCTCAAGCCAGAGATCCTCAAGCCAGAGATCCTCAAGCCAGAGATCCTCAAGCCAGAGATCCTCAAGCCAGAGATCCTCAAGCCAGAGATCCTCAAGCCAGAGATCCTCAAGCCAGAGATCCTCAAGCCAGAGATCCTCAAGCCAGAGATCCTCAAGCCAGAGATCCTCAAGCCAGAGATCCTCAAGCCAGAGATCCTCAAGCCAGAGATCCTCAAGCCAGAGATCCTCAAGCCAGAGATCCTCAAGCCAGAGATCCTCAAGCCAGAGATCCTCAAGCCAGAGATCCTCAAGCCAGAGATCCTCAAGCCAGAGATCCTCAAGCCAGAGATCCTCAAGCCAGAGATCCTCAAGCCAGAGATCCTCAAGCCAGAGATCCTCAAGCCAGAGATCCTCAAGCCAGAGATCCTCAAGCCAGAGATCCTCAAGCCAGAGATCCTCAAGCCAGAGATCCTCAAGCCAGAGATCCTCAAGCCAGAGATCCTCAAGCCAGAGATCCTCAAGCCAGAGATCCTCAAGCCAGAGATCCTCAAGCCAGAGATCCTCAAGCCAGAGATCCTCAAGCCAGAGATCCTCAAGCCAGAGATCCTCAAGCCAGAGATCCTCAAGCCAGAGATCCTCAAGCCAGAGATCCTCAAGCCAGAGATCCTCAAGCCAGAGATCCTCAAGCCAGAGATCCTCAAGCCAGAGATCCTCAAGCCAGAGATCCTCAAGCCAGAGATCCTCAAGCCAGAGATCCTCAAGCCAGAGATCCTCAAGCCAGAGATCCTCAAGCCAGAGATCCTCAAGCCAGAGATCCTCAAGCCAGAGATCCTCAAGCCAGAGATCCTCAAGCCAGAGATCCTCAAGCCAGAGATCCTCAAGCCAGAGATCCTCAAGCCAGAGATCCTCAAGCCAGAGATCCTCAAGCCAGAGATCCTCAAGCCAGAGATCCTCAAGCCAGAGATCCTCAAGCCAGAGATCCTCAAGCCAGAGATCCTCAAGCCAGAGATCCTCAAGCCAGAGATCCTCAAGCCAGAGATCCTCAAGCCAGAGATCCTCAAGCCAGAGATCCTCAAGCCAGAGATCCTCAAGCCAGAGATCCTCAAGCCAGAGATCCTCAAGCCAGAGATCCTCAAGCCAGAGATCCTCAAGCCAGAGATCCTCAAGCCAGAGATCCTCAAGCCAGAGATCCTCAAGCCAGAGATCCTCAAGCCAGAGATCCTCAAGCCAGAGATCCTCAAGCCAGAGATCCTCAAGCCAGAGATCCTCAAGCCAGAGATCCTCAAGCCAGAGATCCTCAAGCCAGAGATCCTCAAGCCAGAGATCCTCAAGCCAGAGATCCTCAAGCCAGAGATCCTCAAGCCAGAGATCCTCAAGCCAGAGATCCTCAAGCCAGAGATCCTCAAGCCAGAGATCCTCAAGCCAGAGATCCTCAAGCCAGAGATCCTCAAGCCAGAGATCCTCAAGCCAGAGATCCTCAAGCCAGAGATCCTCAAGCCAGAGATCCTCAAGCCAGAGATCCTCAAGCCAGAGATCCTCAAGCCAGAGATCCTCAAGCCAGAGATCCTCAAGCCAGAGATCCTCAAGCCAGAGATCCTCAAGCCAGAGCCTGAGCTGCCGTGGCCCGACCCGCCAGAGCCAGGTCCAGAGATCCGCCAGCCAGAGCCAGGTCCAGAGATCCGCCAGCCAGAGCCAGATCCAGAGATCCGCCAGCCAGAGCCAGATCCAGAGATCCGCCAGCCAGAGCCAGATCCAGAGATCCGCCAGCCAGAACCGCCGGCCCTGCCAGACCCGGACCTCCCGTGGCCTGAACCGCCGGACCTGCCAGACCCGGACCTCCCGTGGCCTGAACCGCCGGCCCTGCCAGACCCGGACCTCCCGTGGCCTGAACCGCCGGCCCTGCCAGACCCGGACCTCCCGTGGCCTGAACCGCCGGCCCTGCCAGATCCTCCAGAACTCCTCGTCCTGCCTGACCCTCCAGAGCTCCTCGTCCTGCCTGACCCTCCAGAGCTCCTCGTCCTGCCTGACCCTCCAGAGCTCCTCGTCCTGCCTGACCCTCCAGAGCTCCTCGTCCTGCCGGCCCCGCCTGCGCTCCTCGCCCTGCCGGCCCCGCCTGCGCTCCTCGCCCTGCCGGCCCCGCCTGCGCTCCTCGCCCTGAAACTGCCAAAGCCTCCTCCCATTCACCATCTGGGGACTAAGCCTAAATATTTTTTGGGGGGGGGCCATAGTGCCTGCGCGAGGGCGGGTGGGACAAAGGAGGCGGAGCCTCCTGGGAAGGACTTAGTCCCAGCGCCGCCCTGGAGGGCTGTGCCATCCAGGGTACCGGATCCTCCTGCTCCGCCCTGGGGGGTTGCACCACCCAGGGCCGCGGATCTTCTGAGACCACCCTGGAGACCACCCTGACTCCCTGCACCTCGGTCTCCAGGATGCCCACCCTCCCACCCCTTTTGGACTTTCGTCGGCGCAGGGTCGCGCCTTCTGCGGGGGGGGAGTAATGTCACGTTTCACTGTTTTCTAGGACTCTTGTTTTGCCTTTTGTCTGTCACATGTTATTGTTTTGTTCCAGAACGTCACTCATCAGTTGTCATAGTCACAAATCATCACAGGTGTTTGTCTTTTGTTCATTATCACTAGTATATTTAGTTCTCCTTCTCCACCTTTCAGTGGTCGGTAGTTGTTTGTGCTATACACATGTTGGTCTGTTCCTTTGTGTTTGCACTGCTGTTACGACTCCTTGCATTTATTATTAAAGTTTCATTTGAATCTCCTCATCGTCTTCGTCTGCGCCGTCACTCCGTGACAGTATTATTGTTTTATTACAGTTTTATGCTTAACAAATTCTATCTTCAGTTAAAAGCAAAAACACATTCTGCCCATTAAAGTGGACATCTAAAAATCTCTTTGAAAGCCTTGTTCAATAAAAGAGGGAAATAAATCATGACTAAGCTTGTTGTTTTTCATGAAATATTGCATGAAAGTGTTAATCAGCTAAATTCATCTCTTAACCTTTATCAACATTTATAGAACACCACATTTCTTGTGGAAAGTTGTTGGGATGTTATATTTCAATGTAGCTACATTTTCAGCCATAAATTATTTTCCCTTTGGTTTACAGTTGCTGTGGTATGTAGACATTCTTATCTGGGTTTTCAGTATTTGTTGCTGGGTCCTGGGAATGTGCTGGAACTTCATTGCTCTGTACCTCTTGTTCTGAGGTTCTATATACACAAATGTACGTCAGAATTGCTATCCCAATAATAGTAGTGAGAACACCTGCGACAATTGGTCCTGGATTTGGAGGATTGTAAACTGCAGAAGACAAACAGAAGTGAATATCAGCAAAGTATGGCAAAGTCAGAAAAACATTTAGGCAGAAAGTCAAAGTCAGTTTCACCTTGGACCTTGCCAAAATGGCGGAAATGAATATTATGACAATGAGAAAACGTTGTTCAAACATTGGGCAACATATCAGTTCTTAAGAAGTGACCTGCTCCATCTAAAATAAAGCCGATGTCACTTACTGATATAATGGGTCTTGACAGAAATAACTATTCATTTATGGGTAATTTTTAATGATGTAAAAATGACCAATCTGTAGCTCAGCACTGACCCCTAGTGTTTGTTCTTTAAAAAATCTACATTAAGCATTATATGAAAAGGAAATTGCATCATAAAAATAATTTAATAACTTGCTCCGAATTATGTTAGATATCACGGATTAAAAAGTTACTTGTTTATAGGCACTCACTGTAAATGAAGACAGTATTGCTGGGCTGAGACACCCTTTTCACAGGTGCATCAGAAAGTTTGCATGCACATTCGTATCCACCTTCATGCACTGTGGCAGATAGTGTGATAGAGGCAGAGTAGTCTACCCTGGTGTAAATTTCCTTCAAAGTAACACCATCTTTTCTAAACACGAAGGACACCTAAACAGAAAAAAAAAATGTAAAAAAAATTGCAAAGTAGTTACAAAACAATTCAATGTAACAGTATGAAGAATAGTTACATAGTCTGTCTTCACATGAGTTGAGACAAAGGAGCAGGAGAGTTCCACGTTTTGTTTGTCCGTGACATACAATTTAGGGATAGGACCATACGTTTTTACAGACAGTTTAGGGGGAGGCAAGCTATCTGTAAAAATAAAGGCATTGATTAGAAAAGTAGAAAGTATGCAGGAATCAGTCCCCCATGAATTAGTGTTTTTTGGCTCTCTAACCATTTTTATGAAGAAATATATGTTTATGTACTTGTAACTTGGTAGTGCACTCCTAAAAGTCAACATAATTAATCTTTGGCTGAAATACGGTCCACATACATTAAAATGTACATTAAAAACTCGAAACTCGGTGTTTTGTCTAGTTGTACTCTAATAGTACCTGCAGCCAACCAGCTAGTAGCAAATGATAGCTCATGAAAACTTTGCTTGTTAGGTAATTTCATGGAGTATTTAAAAATATTTTGGGAAAAATGACATTGCAATAATGTTGTACTAATCTCAATCCATCTCACCTGAACAAATTATGTAGAGACTTTCTCTCTTTTTGCAGAATTCAATTTTATTCAAGGGGCAATCTCTGATCTTTTCTTCTTTCCCACTGCATCTGTAACCCCCAAATATGTTTGAGAAATACCGTGTGTTTTCCAAAATCCTTCTGCTCTCCAACACATTACCACATCCCAGTTCCCTGCACACCACTTCAGCCGTAGCAAAAGCGGCAGATGCATCAGCTACGGTATCATCTTCCTGATAACAAACTGGTTCCCAATTGCCTCTGAGCTTGACATCCAGGAATCCTAAACAGCTTTCTCCACGATTTTGCTCCCAGAGGCGAACCGGAAGCTCTTCTAATGAAGCACAAGTGAAGACATCACACCATGGCTTTTAAAACATACATTTAAAATGTATATAAACTCGCAAACAAGCAAAAATTTGTCATGTAAGTGACAAAAATTCACAAATAAGCTCTCTAGTCAACAGTATTCTAGACAACAGTTAAATAATTGAGTCTCAGATTTGGCATCTCAGATCTCAAAGCCACAAATCATCTCCTTTTTTCAGAAAAGAACTTCAATTCGAATTATCCTCAGATTTCTCACCCATTTCCTTAAGTTATCTAAGCTTAATTAATATTATAGTTTAATATTCTTTAAAATCCATTTCTATATTTCTCCTAAAAAGGTTTAGAATAAATCTCTTGATTTCCATTAAGTCTTTTGAGTCTCTTTGTATATATAGACAGTATAAGCACACATACTCGTACATACAAAGAAATTCATTGCCGTACCTGGGATGGCTCGCTCAGTATATGACTGAGGGGAATGCAAGACTTTTCCATTATACAACATCTCCATAGTGCATGCAAACTCGATTGGGCTGACTGCATTTGTCTGTTCTGAAAAGATACTAATGCCGTTTGTAAGAAACACTGAACCAAGGAGGGTCCAGTTGGTTCCAGGTGTGACAGGCATCATGCGGTAAAGCAGACTTAATGTAAAGTTTGTGAATGGACCAGCGGTTGAATTACAGAACACAGTGTAATTCCCACCCACGACAAAGACACTGGGGCGTAGAGACACTGTGGGTGAACGGAGACCAGCTGGTAAAGGGAAAAAGAGAGAAAAAGATTGACATTTCAGTAGAAAATTTCTAATCTAAAATATTACAGCACACTCATCTATGCATGATCAAACTTACATATGGCTAAGGTAACAGGATTACTGAATTCAGAATAAGAATTCTTCTGTTCAGTTCGAGTAGATTGGTACCAGCACACCACTTTCCCTTCGTACTTGGCTAAAGCAGGGACATCAACATCCACTGATTTTGGATAGTTTATGGAATCGGAGGTCCACCAGGCTTCTGTGGTCTCTGGGGTCTGTGATGAATTTTCCAGTTTGCCTAGAAACACTTGTACAGGATACGGAGCACCACTGGGGGCATCACAGGAAAAGGGTACGTACGTGTTTAGCACAATATAACTTGGAGTTACCCCCTTTTTGAACTTGAGTGTAGGGGCTGGAGCACTTGCAACACCTGAGAGACAGAACGAGAAAAGAAAAAGGAGGGCAACACTTATTAATGCAATGGACCAGTATTCATAGTTTTTAATTTACGTAGATACTGTGTGCTTGTTCATTTCAAATCAATTTTTGTATTCGGCAAACCGTATGATCAACACTAAATGAAAACAAATCTGTCTTTGTCCAGACATTTGTCTTTATTTAGAATTAGGATTTTATGTTGTACTGATCTTTACAAGCCATTTGAAGTCACACAGTCACTGCTGTTCAAAATGTGGGTATTTGGGAAAATAAAATAAATTACTTTCATTAGTCAAGGACATTGATTGATAATGTTACAAACGATTGCTGTTTCCAACAAATGTTGTTCCTTTGAACTTTATTTTCATCAAAGAATTCTGAAAAAAATCTATCACAGTTTCCATCTAAATATCAAGTAGCTCAACTGTTTTAAACATTGATCACAAGAAATGCATTTTGAGCATTAAATTGGCAAATGCAATATCATTTGAAACTGATGACTAGAGTAATGGCTGCTGAAACTTCAACTTGTACAATTTTTAAATATGTTAAAAGAGAAAAAAGTTATTATAAATTGTAATTATAGAGACCTCTTTCAGAAACATAAAAAACACATTGACCCAAAACGTTTGAATAAGAAGAGAACCTGCATATAAATATGTTATTACAGGTATGATGAACTTAACATGACAAATATAGTTATTTATCAGACTTTATGGTCATTCATCCTTTTACACAGATATTTGGTGTACTCTTTTAAAAGAACCATGACAACCTAAAAGTCTTTCATAAATGCATTTTAATGAACAAGACAAGAGGATGATAATACAATACTTCTCTAAACAACATGACAGATATTTGTAAGATTATATAACCTGTCACCTAACTGGAAAACAACAAATGTTATTTTTTCTCTTGTACTGACCATGTGTGTGCCTCTGCTTCTGTAAAGGAGTAGGTTATTCAGGTGTAATGATTCTTACCCTTGGACACTGTGATTCTCACACACATTATCCAGCACACCACAGTTAGCGCTGTGAAGAAAGAGTGATTGCAATGTACAGTGAAAAACAGGATTTCCCAAATTAAGTACATGAAATGGACAAGTTTCAAGATTTTATAAAAGGGGAAACAAACAACAAGACATTATTTAAAACCTTAAAATAGTCAGTTTTATTTTTGGGCTACAAGTTGAAAAATATTTGTACTTTACAAAAGTACAATATTGTGAGTTTAATATAATTAAACTAAGTAAATTTAAATTGATTTTAATTATAAATAATTAGTATAATATTGTGAGATAAATTTAGAGATTTAGAAAGTTTTCAGTGCTTATTGCTAGATTGTCTAAAGTGTGCATCTAAATAGTCCTGTTCATTGGAATGCGAATGTTATTAGCATGGAAACGTATGATGATATGTTCAGAATCAATAATAGTGCAAGCTCTGTCAGGCCAGTTCTCTTCTAGTAAATGCAAATGCATAGTGCAACAAAATCTACTATTGCAGAATTGGGGGTTCTCTGGGTAGCCCTGACCTATTCCTTCTAATTTATACCATTATTTGCAATTTATTGCAAATTTAATTAACTGAAAACAACAATCGTTAACTGGAAATCAGAGCAACATGTTTTTGCAATTAGCTACATTTAATTAAATGCTCCTCTGATGGACAATGTACTGAAACGAAATGAGCACAATTTACCTAAAAACATCAAGAAAACAAAATTAACACTTACCTCTTATGTTGGGGAGAAACATTTTGACAGGCCATAGGTAATAAAACTGTGACACAGGATGAATGAAAACTGCTTAAATCCACAGCAAAGCAGAGCTGAAATACCCAAATGGTGAAACACTGCATTAAGCAACTGGAAGTTTACTTACCCCATCAAACGTTTTTTTTTTTTAAATACATATATTGACCCAAAAAAGGATGTGAGATTTTTTTTTCTTACATCTTCTGAGTCCTCTATATGCTGTGTGTAATTTATTTTAATATGCAGTAATTACTTTTCAAATAATCTTTTAAAATCAGTCTTGAGTATTTTTGTATTATATTTAATTAAATTATTTTAGTTTTGACTCAGGACAAAAAAGGCTTAAATAAATCACAAAAAAGTTATTTTCACAATTTCACTTATATTTCCACATAAGCCATGATTTATATTGAAAACAGTGTCAAAACAATAGAAAATTTTAAAGAATATATTTCTTTTTAAATTATATACCCTGCATCTCACATTCTACTTGTCTCTTCTTTCAATCTAGTTCTTTTGTTTTGTAATACTGGTGACAGTATTTCTCTCCCTTTGTTGATGAAGATCTTATCACAAACGTGATTCCAAAGCATGTTCTTTAAAAGCCATGGCTCATGATCCCAAACTTAGCCAGAGGCCTCTGCTTGACCCGAGTGACCCAGCTAGATCTCTAATCCTGCATGGCTTTACTGTTGCTCTTACGATGTCTGTGTTGCATAACTGCAAGAGAGCAGATTACTGACTGTTCAGACTGTTTAGTACTACAGGACACATATCATATTTAGAGAATCCTACAATTGATCATATATATTTGCAAACATAATACATGATCAAGTCAGTTGTGATAGTTCAGACTGTACAAAACTGTACAGCAGTTGTTGCTGTAAAAAAAAAAAAGAAGCTAGAAATATTGATTTTTATAGCAGCTGAATTATGTACAATAGCTTTGTAAATATGGATTCCACAGCATTTAACTACACACACACACACACACACACACACACACACACACACACACACACACACACACACACACACACACACACACACACACACACACACACACACACACACACACACACACACACACACACACACACACACACACACACACACACACACACACACACACACACACATAGAGACAATTCAGTTCTGGTCATGTATGTTTTTTTAATTTAAATAATTAATTTAGGAATTACTCTACATGTCAGTCATACAATGAGATATCTTATGAGGCTAACAGAAATGATTGTAGTTCCCTTTTAAACTAGCAATAACAGTAGGAAGTGATTTCGTGAGACAGGACTGCACCACTGAGATTTCAAAAATTCTCTTTCTCTTTTCAGGGCCCATGCGTTCTTCACTGTATTGCTTCACTGATTGCGTCATCAAGCATTACCCCACACACTCTTACACAGAGGGCATCTACATCCTCATTGAGACTGAGAGCTTATCAGAGTTTAAATAGATTTTAGAAAGCCCTTAGTCATCACTCTTTTTCTTTTTTCTTTTATCCTCATCTTTGCTTTTCTTCTTTTCTCTCTCTTCTTTTTCCTTTAATGCTTTCTTCTCTCTTTTCTTTTCTTCCTTGACCTCCTTATACTTCCACTTTGGAGGCTCCAGGTAACCTTTTTCCTTTTTCTTCTTCTTCTCTTTCTTTGGGGTGGGCTCAGAAGTTTTTGTAACTTTGATCTGGGGGATACAGCCCGAGGGGAAAATACTGTTGCGCCTCGACGCTACACCACGAGGAATGAAGCTACGCATACTGGACTGAGCGATGGACAGCACACTGTCACGCCTCTCTGTATCGGCACAGCAGGACACCAAGGAGGGCTCGACAGAGTGGACAGATGGAGAAATGGAGCTGTTTCGATGGCACAGCGAACATTCCTCCAGCTGTTTCTCTGAGTGCTTCTGCATCAGCTCAGCCACAGCCAGCCGACGTTTACCTACCTGTGGAGGGCTGCTTGGGCAAAGCGGGCGTGTGGCTGTGGCTATGAGCGGGCTGTGTAGGCTGGTGGTCATTTTCACCATGTGATCCATGACACCATTTTTCTGGGGGTCACGTGGGAAACTGAAACCGAATGTACTCTTGAGACGATGAGTCAACTTGTGGCGAGCGCTCTTATTGGCTGTTGCTTTGCTGACCAGCAACTTAAGGTCGGGCCACTCTGGGACATAAGTGTCACAGAACTGTTCCGCTGTGGGATAGAGTACAAGGTGACGTAGACGTGTCAATGTCTCAAAACGACCCGTTTTTAGTGCCCAGTCACGTGCACATTTACCACGGTTGGTGTCTACAGCATTTATATCAGCACCTAAGACAGAATAATGCAGAAAAAAATATGTTTTTAAATCCTTGGCAGATATGTGGTGTGATATACAGGGTTGCTGGAGGAAACAAACAAAGGGAAACAAACAAACTAAATCCTTTATCCATCCTAAAAGTAGTGTAGCTTGAATTAAATTAAAATGTGCACAGCCTGAGTAATTTAAAGAAGAATGTGGAGAGAGTGGAAGAGTCACGGCATTCAAACTGAGAGGGCTTAGTTTAAGGGAAATTTGACCCAAAAATGTACATTCTGTCATAATTTACTCACACTTAAGTTGTTCCAAACCTGTAATCTTCACATGGTTGAATTTCTACAGTTGATTGGCCCCATTGAATTCCATACTTCCCATCGTATGGAAATCGATGGGGGCCAATTAACTGTTTGATTACCCATATTATTCAAAATAGCTTCTTTTTTGTGTTCAGTAAAATAAAGGAATTCATACAGATTTGAAACAACTTGAGGGGGACTAAATGTAAATTTTTGGGTGAACTATCCCTTTAAGTTACACAATTATTTTAGGTAAAAACTAAAGAGAGAGAGAGTTTGACTAAAATGCTGTGTCAGAAATCACTTATTCCAAATTTGGTCTGTTACTCTGCGCTTTCACAGATCTTGTGTTTAATTAATCTAATAGGTGCTACTGAGGTGAACTGGGTCAATGCCATTCTTGATTGGTTATATGGGTCATTCTGTGACTTGTTGTCTGTCACTAGTGAGGTGATAAATATATAAGGAGTATATGGAATGCTCATATCTCAAAGATAATTTCCAGCATATCAGTATGTGTGTTCTATTACTAACCATGCATTATGAGAGATGCCACCACATCAGTCCTGCCCTGCATGGCAGCTTTAATGAGGGCAGTGAATCCTCTGTTGTCTCTGATCTCTGTCTCTGCTCCAGGGAAGTAATTAATTATGTAGTTACATATGGAGACATGACCTGTGAACAGAAAAAAAACAACCTGTATTTCCGAAGATGTACAAAATAAAGAAATGGGATGAATTCCCTAAACAGTAAAAAAGTAACTTTAAATAGTATTTATTGCTATTATTTTTCATTCAAATACACCTCAATTTTATGTAAATTGTACTATACTATTATATTGCTTCATCATAAAACGTGTAATATTAGGCTGTACTGTAACACTGTTACGATCAGCAGAATCCAGACAGTTATTCCTCTAACTATCATGAAAAAGTGAACTGGCATCATTCGTTTCAACTGACCAGCTTGAGCAGCGATCATTAGAGCAGTGTTGCCGTCATTGTCTTGGTGGTTAACGTCCAGGTGTGGACAGCCATGCAGCTCATAAACAATCGTAAGAAAGCCTTTATATGCAGCCACCATCAGTCCATTCTAGAAGAGAGAATAATGTTAAAAGGATCTCTATCAATTTACAGTTAAAATGTGGATTAGACTGAAGCACATGGACACTCCACACCAAAAGAAAACACTTTCACAAACAACCAAAATATAATATAAAACAAGTTACTACAGAAGGACTGCAATGGTTGTCCAAGTTGTAGTTCACTGTTAACAAACTAAATACAAAAGTCTTATCAAGAAATGTTAACCTCAGACCCCATTTTAATTATTAAGAAATTAAGAAATCCCAAAGAAAAACATGTTGAAATAACTTTTATGGATGAACTGCATATTTATCAGTCACACTTTCTATTAGGTGGGCTTAACTGCTATGCCGTTAACAGTTATTTGGTAGCAATATACTATTATACCGTATACCGTATACGGTAAATATACCGTATTTTCCCGCATATAACCCGCGGGTTATACCAGATTTTACAAACCCAGCAGAGGGGGTGCGGGCTATATAAGGGTGCGGGCTATATCACAACTTTTTTACACATAATAATATTTCAATATATTTTTTAAGGTTTTTTTGCGGTATTTTCTTTCTGTTTTTCTTTCTTGCAAGGCTTGTTGTCTCTGGCGCTTGTTCTAGCACTCTTACAGCTGGCACTGATGGGCTGTCTGACCTGTCAATCATGAAAGAAGACGTGATTGGCTGTGCTGCCATGAGGGCGTGCTCTTCTCATCTCATCCGATCAACACACTTCCAGCGGGAGAGACTGCTCTTCTTTTTTGTTCTGATTCTGACTTGTGTTTGTTTTCTTATTGTTTGAATTTTGCGCACTAGCACTGTGTACCGAGCCTGAACAGTTATGGATAACTGACGTCATGCAAGCAACATTCGAAATTCTAATCGTGAACTTACACAAAAAAAGTTAATCATGGGTGCGGGTTATATAAGGGTGCGGGTTATGTGCGGGAAATCCGATACATGCATGTGGATGCATTATAATTTCATTTTAGGTACGATACTTGCATTTAATGAACATGTTACACAGTAAACCCATTGTAAGTATGCTAATACATAGTAGTTAAAGCAATCTAATATAAAGGTTGACCAAAACATCACTGGTTGACAATGATGCTATAAACTTTTAATGACAGCTTTACAAAAGTAATTATTTTTAACGGATCACCCCAATTTTTCGAAGCACACTAAAAAGTCTAATGCCAGAGCAACTGAACTTTCTGCTCTGTGATTAGACATTCAGTCTCATGCTCTTTAATACAAATCTGTACTGTCTTACCCAGCCATTAACGTCAACTTCCATGACCTCGTCGCGGGTCACAGCACGTTCCAACACTCTCTTCAGTGCTTCTAAATCATTTTGGACACACGCCTCAAATAGTGTGTTGGCAGTTCCCTTCTTCCTATCCTCTTGTTCATAATCAGGGAGAACAGAGTCATCAGAGAGCATACTTCCAGAGTCAGACTCTTCCAACAATGAAATTTCATCATCATCCGGGCCAGACCCCAGGTTTGGGTCCTCACAGGCAGAGCTTCGAACTGCTGCCATGTCTCAAGGGTTTAATCTTGCCTACATCATTTTTTCTGGCGTTAGAGGAAAGAAAACGTGTTGTGTTCCAACACGGTTGTAGCAGGTCAGTGACTTGACCCTGTTGGCCCCTGTCTTGAGAGATAGACCACAGAGATGAACCACAAGGCTCTCTAAGCAAGTGAGAAACTTCATAAAAAATAATACAGAATTTGTAACTATTACTGTTCAATTGACTCAAAAGCTTCTGATGTGAGAAAAGTTTTAATAGCTCCGGATTTACCCTGGGAGAGCTTTGCTTTAATTGTCAGTGCTAAATTTGGCCTGCTCAGGCTTAAAATACACAGATACCAATAAACAGGCTTACGTACACTTTAAAAGCACATTACCTTATATATCTATACAGTTGTACAGCTATTTTAAGTTATAAAACATACTTGGTTTAGTTACAAAGCTGGTATGTCTATTTCTCAAAACAGTAATACATTAAACATTTCTCCAGTTATGCATATCACAAAGCAAAATCTAACAATCCAAAGATTACAACAATAGTAATAATACAATAGTAATAATAAGTAATAAACTTTGTCTTTCAAGCTTTAATGAACCAATATGAAGACAATCAGATACTCTTTTTAAACTATATTTAACCTAGCAACGTTAAATATGGAGTACTTACCTGTGTCCACCTTTCAGAAGAATAGAGGAGCTTTCGGAAAGCATTGTTATACCTTTAATCAACTTTCATCTCCTTTTTATAAGATACCTCAGCTTCACGTCTTCACAGTGCATGCGTGTGTATGTGTGTGTATTGTGATCATAGAGGGGTGTAAACATGCTCCGTAACTCCTCAGGTCATTAGACTGACTAATGCCTTTCAGGATCAGAAAGGACCCAATACAGGCACTCGGAGCATAATCACCTTTCTTTCTCTCTCTCTCTCTCTCTCTCTCTCTCTCTCTCTTTCACACAGACAGTTTGGGACTTTCTATAAAAAAAATAAAATAATGTAATGTATTTATACTGTATACAAACTGTATATTCATTATTCTAACACTACCTCTAAACACGGCCCTCACAAAAACATAATTTATCAAGAATTATTAGCGTTTTTCACACACACACACACACACACACACACACACACACACACACACACATACACACACACACACACACACACACACACACACACACACACACACACACACACACACACACACACACACACACACACACACACACACACACACACACACACACACAGTTTTGCTTATCTGAATGGCAACATTTACTAGACTTCTATTTTTTATGCAGCTAGTTATAAATAATATGACCTAACTCTAACCAAAAATGTATTTTAAACTGTCATTTATTTCTATAATGCAAAATTGTTTCTTTTCTTTCTCTCTGTCTCATACTGACACACAATTACGTATTAAAGTTAAATATACAGTACAAATATACAGCATTTTTGTTTTATATATTTTTTGACTGTTTTGTCAGTGACCCTAAATTTCGCTTAGATGATTATATAGAATGTGGAACTATCTTTGATCAGATTTCAAGACACTGACCTACTTTGCTGACAAATATGTCCTTGGACGACCAGGTTAAATGTTATCTAGTAATTAACACTTTCTTCTCCAGATTGCCAAAAGGCAATCAAACAACATAAAGCAGTCCCACAAAACATTCTATGATTTCATGCATTCATGACTCGTGTGTTCGTCCTTGCTCGTTTTCGCGTGCCCTACATTATGTGAGTGGGTGTGGTTTAAAGCGCTGCTTGTACTGCGTGCTCTCACGTCTTTGTGCAGTGTTGTCAGTACACGTTTCGTGTTTATTTTGGTCGTGTGCTATGTTGTATGTTGTGTTGCGCACTGTCTTTGTTTAATGCGGACACGCAGCGATGCGCGTTCGTGTTTTGTCATTGTGTTCACCTTTCTTCTTGTTTCCTTGTCATTAGTTTGATTTTTCCCAACAGTTTCCTTATTAATTACCCTTCTTCCTGTGTGTATTTAGTCCCTCCGTGTTTGCTGTCTTGTGCTGTTTCTTCGTCGTTTAATGGTTGTGTTGCTCCTTGTCTCCTGTCACCAGTCCAGTTTTTCCTAGTTTTGTCAGTCTAGTCTAGTCTTGTTTTTCCCCCTCAGTGTGGTTTTTCTTGAGTGTTTTTTCTTGCTTTTTGTTATAAATAAAATCTCCATTCTTTTGCATATTGATTCCTCGTCCCATCCCTTCACTCAACCTGACACAATCATCATTATGTAATTAATACCAACATACAAAAATACCAAAACTAAGTTTACAGTAAATTAATCTTCCTGTGTCATTTACAAATTACCATGATTATTGTATTGTTTTCCTCACGGGGATAAGGATAATAGGTCTGGAATATCCTTCCTCAAACTAGCCCCACCCCCACCCTAACCTCTGGGACTTGGACATAAAGAAGACTTTATTTCACTCCTTTATTTATGTCAGAGATTGTAGGTTTGTAGGACATGTTGAGCCCTGTCTCTTGTTTGCTCACATTGCACTTTCTTTCTTTCTTTCTTTCTTTCTTTCTTTCTTTCTCTCTCTCTCTCTCTCTCTCTCTCTGGGAAGATCGAGCCAGAGGGTGTTGGAGAAACGGGAGGGAATGGGTGGTGGACAGCAGAAGGAGGGAAGATAAGAATGTGTGTCAGTGAGAGCGGAGTAGAGATTAAGTTGGACAGGACTGGACTATAGAGAAGACAACACACAACCACAATTCTGTCATCCATCTGCAGACAGAGAAAGAGGGAAATTAAGTGTTTGGCCAAACTTCAAGGAAACTCACAGCTATTGCTGATGTCTTTATCAAACACTCTCCCATCCTTGGACCTGACCAACCATAACTGGGTGAGCAAACACAATCACACGTTTACTTTCAGTACGTTTTTTTTGCTTGTTTTCAATAAATGTTTAAAAAAGTACTAATTTTAAGGTCACTTTTTTGTCAAAAACTACAGTGTGAAGTTTATACAAACAATATTTAACACTATTGAACACGCACTGAACTAGATTAAATTATTTTGAGGATTTATTTACAATGGCTGTAATTGAATGTGTATTTTGGTTTATTACAAACACATTCCAGATGTCAGACATGACTGAGACAACCAGATTTTGACAGCATGTTCAAAACCTGTTAGCGCTCTTAATAGGACACATTTCTACAATAATTTTGTGCTGCTTTCAAATCTATGATTTATGAACGATTTACACAGAAATGACTGCTTATTACCTATTCCCTAACAATGCCATAATAAAGAAGTATATGGGTAGTTGTCAATACATTTATTTGCACCAATTCATCCATTTTAATCACCTTTTTATTTTAAAATTGTACTACAGTGTAAAAATGAATAAATATGCCATGCTGTATCTCAATTAATATTAGATCTAAATAACTGCATTATAGTTACAACATATATTAATGAATTAATTCATAATAATGTGTATTAGAAAAATGTAGTGTTTTACATTAATGCATTTGGCAGACGCTTTTATCCAAAGCGACTTACATTGCATTCAAGGAACACATTTAATCAGTTCTTGATTTCCCTGGGATCGAACGTTGTAAGCACCAATGCTTTACTGATTGAGCTACAGGAAAGCTACCTGTAGCTGGAATATATAACAGCACATCACACCGCAGGATCTTACTATTTTAATCTGTGCATCTAATCACTACAGTTATTATTATTATTAACTCGTCTTGTACCAGTTTCTCTGTAAATAGCTTAAATGCTTTAGCAATAGTGTAATAACTCAAACCCACACACAGAATACCAGTCAAAACAAGTGTGATTGAAAGCAGGCCTGTGTCTCTTGTCTGATGCATCTTATTTTTACCTTTTCAAGAAGAATTACATGCGCCACATGAGAATTTGTCCCAAAAATATTTTGTGAGTTGTCATCTCTTTCACAGGCTTATTGGACTTCTTTGTACTTCCCTAGACAGAAAACGATTACTTCATGTTTAAGACTAAAGCCATCAATAGAAATCGGCTAAACTTGTCACAAGTTATCAGCTCAATACTGATATTGCTCCAACTAGGCCAGCCTGACAAATGTTTACTGAAAATGAAGGAAGCGAGCACAGGCCTCCTTCAGTATGTTGTACTTTGGATGTATTTCTACAGTAAATACTCAGAGAAAAATTTTTTATGTTACAATTGTTCATTCTAGCTATGTGTTGACTGGAATGTTTGCATATTGAAATGCATTTAAATATATACCAATGAAAGTAATAACTTTGACCGAGGCACAGATTTAAATTATTTAGATTGTCAATGTATAGATATATATAGGTCTTAATAGAAAGGTAAATCTTTGAATCGAAATGTCATTGGTACAACTTTCTTTAAGTTATGCTGATTTCAATAAACATAGAATCTAAAGAAAATTAGTATTGAAAATTCTAATGTTCAAAAGCATTAGTGAGTATTTAGGGGGAAATGGTCCTAGCCATAGACTCAATGATTCACTGAGGAATGTTGGTCTAATTTATGGAGGTATGTGATCTTTTTTAGGGTCACATGAATTGTTCAGGTACAGACATGCATTTCGTTGCAGCTGCGATAGAAAGCTAGTTATAGTTCTGCCCCTTCAGAACTGAAGGATAACACAAAATTTATGACCCTTTTCAGATCCAAGAAAGCAAAGAAGGGTGTACTTTACTGGAAGACAGCTGGGGTCATTCAAAGAAAAGCACAAAATTGGAATGTGGAGCACAAAGCTGGAACTCAAGTCCCAAACATATACCTGAGGGCAAAGGTGAGGGTTCAACATTTTTGTTGTTGTTGTTGTTGTTATTGTCACAAATTCTTTATCACACAGAAGTCAAAACATACAGAAATACATGTGATAATATACTTTCTTTCAGTTTGAATGTCTGGGAAAGTATAGTTTAAAGAGAAAAAACAATGAAGCCAAAACCCCCCACATTTTCAGTTAAACCAACTCCAAATGTAACTAACAAATTACCTGATGACCCAAAATCAGATTAAGAAACCGTGTCTGGGAAGATATCTTACGGTGAATATTTCACTCAAATGTACAAATGTAGGCCTAATGAGTAGGCTAACTGAATGAGAAAAGATTAGAGAGAAGAAAGGCTCTTCATTGAACGTTTCTCCACAAGATGGCAATATTGGGCGTTTTTTAAACTAGGGACATTTGTAGCACCTGGAGAGAGCAGTAAAGTCTGATTATTCATTCTGTCATTAGGCCTTGTACGCAGTTGAGCGTTTTTAGCCTCCATGTCAACCGATCCACACAAACTACAACTGCTTTATGTTAATACACCCGATCTGCAAATAACAGAATCGTTATCTTACAGCTAAAGTTGTACAAGCGCAGGTACTGTACATTCAACCTCCTCTCGTCCACTTTGTTTGTATTAAAGGCTCATTTAATCGGGACTTTTATTATGAAACCAGAGTCGTGGCAATCTTCAGGTAGTGCGCAGTCTCGATCTGTGCCAGGTGTTGGCAGGTGTAAAGCTGTGTAGTCCTGATTGTCCAATGTGTCTGCAGATATATCATCAGGATGTTAGTCACTGACTTCAAACTATGTACACCTCTGAATCTATCTGAGGTTCATCCATCTAACTACAATGCACCAGGTTAAGCTGGTCCCCTGTCTTCTCATTTGTGCTCTGGCCGGCACCCAGGGGGGTTTACTCAGCCATTATATATTCAAAACATTGACTGTCCAGAAGTCTCTCCAACATTGTTGCTTCCATCTTTGTCTTCTGTGAGATGTGTAATGTTTTTCATTGTCTTCTTAGACTATTTCCAAAGACTTTAGAAGAAGGTGCACTAACATATGAAGCATATATGCGCCACAACAGGCATGAAAAGAAGGTATCTCAACTTCCGTTTCATGCCGTCTTTAACTTTTCCAACCCTAAAGCAAATGAAACGATAAATATTGACAAAATCAAACCCTGTCCCACATTTTACTTTTAGAGAAGCCGTTTCACTCTGAAATAATGTCACAATGATTTCACAAAATGAAATAATCATAATCAATAATCAATATTCTATAATAATTATTTTAATTTTTTTAAAGACCTTGACTTTTTTTAATCAAAATGTCATATCAGACATGACAGACTTCTTTTTTTTCTTTTTTTTATGTGCAGGGCTTTTCCTTTCGCTGCTCCACTGATTTCATGATAACTTTAAGCTGCTAACAGGCGATATGTTGTTCTCTCTCAATTGAAGAGACAAATATTAGCAATGTGAACTGTACACTGACAGTGGAGAAACATGAGCCAAAGACATGACCACATCCCCATTCTTTCTCTCTGACCCTCCCTCATTGCCTCCTGGAAGGTGAAGAGGCATGATGTGACTCTGGGTGGATAAAAACTGGGATTATACTGATGTTCTGTGTGAATTCAGAGCTCAGGGATTAGCTCTGAACTGAGAGTTGGAGTGTGTCGCTCTGTAAACATTATCATAGTGCCATGCTTTAGGTTACACGGCAGTGTTTACTCGGCTGGTATGAAGGGGCATCGTGCCCCCCGGATTTGTGGCTGTGTATACTTCTGTCAGAAAGTTTTGGACATTTGTGATTGCTGCTTCAGACAGCAAGGTAAGAGATCAATTTGTTGCTCTGTCACTTTTGAAAATAGTCAGATGTTGCAGTGTCAGATCTCTTCAAATCTCATTTGTATTTGCATTGTGTTTTGGTAGACTGTTTTTAAGGGATGGAAATTCGGAAAATGTGCCCAGCATACTTGATTAGACCAAAAACTTGAATTAATACTTTAAAAAATGTGGTGCTTGAAAAATATTGTTATTGTACCATTGTTCTTCTGCTTTATCGTAATACCTGTTTACAGTTTTTGTAAGTGATGAATCGTTTCTTAATATTGTTATTTTGTCAGTTTCATTTTGCACTGATCAACTACAGAAATGTTTTATTTCTGATGTATGTATGTATGTATGATGTATGTATGTATGTATGTATGTATGTATGTATGTATGTATGTATGTATGTGTGTGTGGTTGGTTTTAGGTTATTGCTGGATTATGGTTATGTGACTTTTAGAAACAGCTAATCCATGCACAGAAAAAGTAGAATCCTTTCTGTTCTGTCCCTCATTCTCTCTCTCAGAGTCTCTCCTTCTCTTTTGCCCTTCAGATAGGACATGTTATTCCCATATTGCACTGTAAAGCTTTTAAATCGGGGGGGAAAACAAACCATTTTTAAGCTGTATCATCTGCTTATAAGGCAGAATCTCTTCCATGTGGTGCCAGTTATATTTATATTCCACATTTCATGACTATGTGGAAAATGCAACAAAAATAACTGCAAGAATATTAATGGTGGAACTGGAAATTCCCTTGTGATCTCTTATAACCTTCTGTATCGCCCAATGTTCCCCTTGTTAAATCTTTGCAGAATTGAATACACTACTATTCAGAGATCTTTGGTCAGCAAGATTTTTTTTTGGAAGGAAGCAATTTAATTATTTATTAAATTGATAGAAATTGAGTGTGAACAGACCTTTACTTTGCAAAAAATATATTTTAAAACATTAACAAATAAAAAAAGCAAGGAAAAAGCACTTTATTCATGGCAACAGAATAGATCACTTTTAAAGAAATTAAGTCTTCTAGCCCTTTTTATCATGGTGCTTGTCAGTACAATCAAGTATTAATTATTCGTTTAATTATGCATATAGTTATAATATGTTATATTTGTATACCTAAAAATGCCATCCAATAATTTGTCAAATGTCAAAAAAATGACAATTTTTTTTCAGTGCTCTTTGCTTTAAAGATCTTCTATTAGCTTACTCTCTTTCTCTCGGTCTCTGTAGAGTCGTACACATTGACAGGTCTCAGCGATGACTCCTTGACTACTGATACACCTTCAACCTCCGACCTCTCTCCAATTTCACCCAGCAATTATCAGCCTCTTTCCACTAGACGGCCATCTACCACATCTACCCACTCTTTCAAGGCCCTCAAGAGATGGTTGAGCAGCCCAGTTCGAAAGCTGAGTCTGGGAAGAGGTGGCAAGGGTCATAGATCAAAGGTCATTCAGAGCCCAGATGGGTCAGACTATATGTTTCTACCTCTCTCGCCTGCTCGAAGCCCATTGAGCCCAACAGAGAAGTCCAAAAAGCTGTCCTACAGATCTCTGGTATGAACATAATTTACACTACTGTTCAAAAGTGTAGGGTCAGTAAGATTTAAAAAAGAAATTACTACTTTTATATAGTGAGTATGCATTAAAAACTCACAAAACGTACAAAAAAGTTAGTTTAAAATAAATGCTGTTCTTTTTACATTTACAAGAATCAGAGTTTCCACAGAAGTATTAAGCAGCACTGCGATTTTCAGCTGTGATAATAATAACAATAAATAACAGCATATTTGAATGATTAAAAGTGTTGTAATATCTCTTCTTTGTGATTAAAAGTGTTATAAAAAATGCCTTTTTTAACTGTATATTTGAAAGAAATACAAATATATTCTTGGTGAGCATGAAACTTCTTTTAAAAACATTTTAAAAAGTCTTATCAACCCTAAAACTTTTGAATGTTTGTGTATATCACAGATAGAGAGGGAATAATTGTAATTTCTTAATATAATTTCTCCATATAAAAACTTTCTCATCCTGTGGCAACCAGGAGTGTGGTGAACTCTCAGGGCCAACATCTCCTGACAGTCCCTATTACCCAAGATACCTAAATGATCTCTTGCAGGTACTACACAACACTGATTACTGGACAGTACTGAATTTTTTTTTAACTTAAATATCTGCTGATTTGTGCTTGTGATGGCTAATGAGTCCAATTTCAGAAGCATCAGTCTTGTGATGCTCATTTTGGGGAGAGAGGCGCCTCCTTAACTGATGAGACATATGTACAATCACTGAGCCTGGAAGATGAAGAGCAGGAGAGAACAACTGCTTTAGAGAAAACCATGTAGGTATTTGATTGATGGTGACCCAAGGGTTTATGTTTTATTGTTAATAATCCTGCTCCAAATCTGACATAGCTCATATCTTACTCATAGATATGTGCTGACTGAGCTGGTCGAGACAGAGAAGCTGTATGTGGAAGATCTGGGGCTTGTAGTAGAGGTAACAGATAAATGCTTTTAATCATATGCACAGAAGAGCTTAGTCATTCTCTCTTTTTAACTCTTGCTTTCTTCCTTCTCCAGGGTTATATGGCTACAATGAAAAGTGTTGGGGTGCCTGAGTATTTGGAGGGAAAGGATAAAATAGTGTTTGGGAACATTCATCAGATCTATGACTGGCACAAAGAGTAGGTTATCTATTGATATGATATGTTCCCAGTGTGTCTACCTGACCTTCTTAAAGCCACTACTTTATTTAATAATTCATTTATTTCTTTGTATTGAAACAGCTATTTTCTTGGAGAGTTGGAGAAATGTGTGTCTGAACCTGACCTGCTGGCACAACTGTTTATCAAACACGTAAGTCTATGTTTTATTTTCTTCTTGTACGTTAAACTGCTGATATATTGTCGATGTATAATTTAGTAATTTTTATTTCATAAATTGAAACATTGCTGAGGAACAAATATGTGTGTCTTCCAGGAGAGGCGGCTCAACATGTATGTGGTCTACTGTCAGAACAAGCCAAAGTCAGAGCACATTGTCTCAGAGTACATTGAAACCTATTTTGAGGTAACTTATGCTGACATTAGGTCAAATCTGAGTATACTTCTGTGACTATTTTTACTATTTGGTGTATGAGGGAAAGGGCAATGACTGTGCTGTGCTCTTTCTTAATGTAGGAACTGAGACAACAGCTGGGTCACAGACTGCAGTTAAACGACCTGCTCATCAAACCTGTTCAGAGAATCATGAAATATCAGCTTCTGCTTAAGGTGTGTTAATGTGAGCTTGTACACAAGTACACACTCTTAAAAAAAAGCTACTTCTTCTTATGGTGCACCATTTTTCTCCACCTTTAGTTTCAGTCATTTTCTATTCTCCTGTACCAACCTAACGGGGTTTGGCCATGGCTGATTTAGGATCATTTAAAATAATTGTTTTCTATTTATACATTTTATTTGTATCTTTAAATCTATTTTTATATGTATCTATAAATCTACTATTAAAATGTATATATGAACCTAATATATCTATTCATGTGATGACAAGGCTGAATTCGTCAGTGTCACATGATTCTTCAGAAACTGTTCTAATATGCTGATTTGGTGCTTAAGAAACATTTCTTCTTATCCATCATGTTGAAAACTATTTTGCTATTTAATAATTCTTTTGGGAAACCACAATACTTTTTAGAATTATTTTATTAATAGAAAGTTCAAAAGAACAGCATTTAGAAATCTTTTGTAACATAAATTGTCACTTTTGATCAATTGAATGCAACTTTGCTGAAAAAGTGTTAATTAAAACAAAATCATACCTATCTCAAATGGTAATATATGGCATAATAGCAATAATGGCATAACATATATAATAATATATAATAATAATGGCATAATATATATATATTATTAAGGTCACTACAGACACAATTACCTTACATTCATACTTTATTGCCAATATGCTATGAATCTTGTCACAGTATAGGCCAAGTGTATAACAACAAAAAGGTATTTAGGAAAGTATTTTGTTGCTTTTTGTTTCTACTTGGTGATTTGTAAGAAAATCAAATCAAACAGGCCTGATGTAACCCTGACATATAGATAAAAAACAAACACATGGATGAAATTAAGATTTAAAAACAAATAACCCACAGAAAATGTTCATCATAAAAGCCATCGTCTCATTTTATGTTTATTCTAGGGAGCTGAGTTGAAGTCCATTTATCTGTTAGTATTATGCCTAAATGCTGTTTATTTACAGGATTTCTTGAAGTACTACACTAAAGCAGGCAGACAAACTGAAGATCTTGAGGTAGGTACAGTCTGTACTGGCTTATAAAAGTGGGAAAAAGAGAATAAACTCAATATCAGTTGACATATTGATTTATTATTCTGTCCTATTTTGTGTCCTTATCAAAGAGGGCAGTAGAGGTGATGTGTTTTGTTCCAAAGCGATGTAACGACATGATGAATGTTGGAAGACTACAGGGTTTTGAGGTAAGATGAGACTAAAATACACTGCAGAAATGGTTTACTTCACCTTGGACTGCTTCAGGATCTAAAATGAGCACAGCATTTGTCCATTAATTTTTAAATAATGATCTATTTATGCCATTTATAGTTTTATAGTTGTATTAGCTCTCTTACCTACATTTAAAGCAAAAATTTCACTTACTGGTAGATCACCTTGATTGCGTTCATAGGGTCAGCTGAGAGCACAAGGGAAACTCTTGCAACAGGACACCTTCACATTTATTGAGAATGAGAACAGCATCCTCTCCCGTCCCAAGGAGAGACGGGTATTCCTCTTTGAGCAGCTTGTCATCCTAAGTGAGCCAATTGACCGCAAGAAAGGCTTTTCCCTGCCAGGATACATCTATAAAAACAGCATCAAGGTGAGAAGCAGAGAAGATAAAGGTAAAAAATAGATGAAATACATAAGTTTATTTCTATATTTGTATCTTTCATAGATTAGTTGTTTGGGCATTGAGGATCGTAGCCCAGACGACTCTTGTCGATTGGTGCTGACGTCACGGAATGTAAATGGAAGCGTGCAACGATTCATTCTTCGTGCATCAACTCCAGAAATCAGAATCTCCTGGGCAAATGACATCATACAGATTCTGGAGACCCAGCGTAACTTCTTAAATGGTATCATCATACTTTCCATGACACTACTGTAATTTTGCCATAGATCAGAATTCCTAATGGACGCTGTTCTCTTTCATCTCCTCATCATAGCTCTGCAGTCTCCTATTGAATTCCAGAGGAAAGAGATTAAATCCCTAAGTCTGGGAAAGAACATGACAACATCACTCTCCCTGAACTCTGACCTGCGACCCTATCGCTCTGCCTCAATGGATCGCCGTGGTCTGCCCTGCCTTAGCTCCTGGAATTCTTCACAATCTTCCAAACCTCATTGAAAGGTCAAGATTTACTTGATTGTGAAGTTATTATAATTTTATCATTAAAAGGCACACACACACACACACACACACACACACACACACACACACACACACACACACACACACACACACACACACACACACACACACACACACACACACACACACACACACACACACACACACACAAATAACCAGAGATCTATCTGGTCACACAGAATTATATTTCTGTAGTATTTGTGCTAACATAAGATTTCACTCCATTTCTTTAATTTTCAGTTTTTTGATACTCCTGCAAAGGCACTTTCTCATCTTCCTCTGCCCTCAAAACGAGCAATGGACCATCTGTTATTCTCAGGAGAACATTATAAGGAGAAGACTTTCTGAGTTAGTTATGTCTAATAAAGACAGAATTTATTTCATTATTCATTATAACTAATTATTCTTCCACCTGCCATTTCAATATCCTCCTGAGACCCAGCAATGGAGTTGTTTCCTCTGTAGAGGAAATTATATTTTAACACATTTCTTTGACACCATACAAGCCAGTTTTGAGACCACATCAGCCATACATGTCTACTATAGAGGAGCATGCTTATCAGGCCTTTTAGGAAACATAAGTGAATAGGGAAGCAATTCTATATCAATATTTCTAAGAAAATTCTATTGCTAAATTACTACTCTCATTGTTAAAGTTACGGTACTTCTTTTTTCATCACATGTTTGCCAAAGAACACATTAATATACTAATCAGAGAAAGAAGAGATACATTGTATATAATAGGAAAATCAATTTGTGGCCATATTCACACACATATTGTGTAAAGTAAAACAGTTTAATATCTAATATCTTTTTTTATACCATAGTTGAGAATCCTTTTGCATAGTTTTTTTCAGGTGGATGTTGCCTGGAGCTGTTGAAGTCCTGAAAAGCCTGATTTACATTAAATTCCTATCAAATGCAGGCAGTAGTATGCATACAAAATGCAAAATATATAACATTTTCCGAACATCTTGTCCATACATTACTTTCATATCTGTTTTACAGAGGAAAAGTTACAGGAAAAAAATAGCTTGGAGCCTAAAAGTATACTGAATATGAAAATGATATAGAAACTAAAAATATTTTTGTTATAGAGTCCTGATTTCATTTTCTGATTAACCGAATGCTGGTGTGCTTTTTTAAATACTTTTTTTATTGCCATTGGTATTTTGTAGAATCCAAACAATGTAATGTAAAAAAAAATTGTCTATATGGGTCTCTGGAATTTATGATAAGTCAAACAAACCATAAATAATATACAACCTTCAGTACTTAAAAATGGTTACAAGTATTTTGAATCTACAAGACTACTTTTTCTGTAACCATAACAAAAAAATTAACTATTGGACTGCGCTAAACTTTGCGTCAGTGACATGATGTAATATACAAAAGATTTAGATTATGGTATATTTTTAGCTACAGATAATCCTGTATTCCTGAAATCGTGCATGGAAAGGTTAACTTATTCCTTGTTCCAAATGATATAATATGACAGAGGAAATGTTCAGACATTCGACATGTCAAGTACTGTAAATTTCAGGTATGTGTATTTGAGGTATCCTCTTTTAAAAAGACATAGAAGATCAAGCTATCCAATGTATTACTTTTTCATATTTTAATTCAGATGTTTTCATTAGCATTGTACATTCACTGAATGACTTTAGATTTTAGTTTTGAAAGCTGTCAATTAAAAGATTCTCAAGTGACTCCAGACTTCTGTATGCCTATATTCCAACTTTACTCGCCAAACAAGATTTATGTGGTTCTTCAGGAAGACAGAAGACAAATCTTTTCAACAAAGCCTTTATCTCATTCCACTCAACAAAAAGAGTAAACTCAACTAGAGTTTTTTTTCTTACATTTACAAAGAAAAATTTTTTTTTCTTCTTTTGTTCTTTCTCCCCTTTTCATATTTAAGGGACTTTTGCTTTCTACATAGTTCTTAAAAAAAAAATCAATAGTCAGCCACGCTTTTTTGGGGGACAGAGAATTAGATTTGTTTTAAGAGATACAAAACAACAACATAAATTAGGAGTCATGCAGACACAGTGAGAAACCCAGAGATGAGAAGACAGAATCGTTGCAGTGAAGTGAGGAGGAAGCAGGGAATTAAAATAGTAATCAAGACATTGATCTCATCATTTCAAACACAGCTTCAGCTTCTTTCTTCTATCCTTAAGCTCATCTGAACCTAACCAGAATCAAGTAGGCTTAAACCAAAGCTTGTGCATGCTCCCCTTTTGAATGTATGCACATGCTTACACCTGAATATGCAAGGCAGATAAATAGAAGCATTCTCCAAACAGCATCACAGCAGCTCAATACTTAGTACTGCAGGACTGCATCCTGCACTTGTCTTTTTCCAGATTGAAATAAGCTCAATAACTGGTAGAGAGTGATAAAAACTATTTAAAATAACTTCAGGTTACACTTTATTTTAAGGTTTCCTTGTTACAGAGTAATAATAATAAACTACATGTACTTAATATAGGGTTAGTTTTTTTATTAACATGAAGTTTAAGGTTAGTTGCATGTAATTATTATTTATTATTACTATAGTAACTACATTTCATGTGTAACAAGGACACTAAAATAAAGTGTTACTGAATGTTATAACTTTTTTAAAGTGATTTGAGGGCATGTCACATGGCATTTAAGATATAAAACAATTTTACAAGAGTTTTCAATTTCATTTCACACCTTTGGATGTTGTATGTATTCTCTGAGCTTTGATCTCTTTCATTTCCTCTACCTCTTTTAAAGGATGTTTCTTTATGAAACCATTTTTTGACAGGATGTAACAGAAAAGGAGAACTATCACACAAGCAACACACACTCACAGATAAATGTATAATCTTCAACAAGGCCATAATGTTCAATGTTATTTGAAAAATATGTGGTTCAATGGATAATGCAGCAAAGTCATTAGGGCATCTTGCTTTTCATTTAAAAATGCTTATTTCTCTCTCACACGCATAAAAAGAAACAATATACAAACAAACAAAACATAAAAAATTTCTAGTATGTTTTGGACTGGTGGGAATCCAGGTCAAACCAACAAAAATCCCATTACAGTAAGTGCCTTTGGACTATATGCTCATGATGAGTAATCGCTAACTAAATTATTAAAGGTGGCATTGGACTTCACATTGCTGCATCACATGTGGCTGACATTTAAACCAGGCTGCAAGCTTTAGTACAATGGTACAAAATCTAAAAGTGACCCCATAATCAAGTAAATAAAAACTTACAAAAAAATAAATAAGCTATACCAGGACAGTGATTCAGCCTTTGGCACAGTCACTCTTTAGAACAAAAAAAATATCAAATTCAGGAGGTTTTACTGATATACAATGAATCACCCCTCTATTTCTTGGTTAGAAATCTGTTAGGGTGTGCATGTGAGAGGGAGATTATGAGAGTGATATGTTGGATTGTCTGTGGTTTAATCATGCTAATGATGTTCAATCTGTTCGTTCTTTGAGTGATGTTGAGGGTCTGGTCTCTCCAAATGAAGTCCATTTGTTTTAGTGCAAATGTACAGAGAAATGACCCTCAATAAAAGACACACAGGTACACACACACAATTAACGCCAGACGGGGAGATGATGTGACATTCCATGCGAATATCCAAAAGAAAGAGTTTCTCTTTAACTGGATTGAAAATTTCTAAAAATCATAGTTCGAAATGTTCACCTCCACAGTTTTCTCTTTTCTCTCGTCAGTTCAAGGACTAGTTCATTCAAAAATAAATATTCTGCCATTGTTTACTTACTACCACATCATTTTGAGGCTCGGAAGTCTCTTTTAAAGTTTGATACAACATCCGCTTGAGTAAATAATGACAGAATAAACATTTTTGGGCTCACTATCCTTTTAAATGTGATACTGAAACATGATTGGCTGAGGAGAAAAAGAGGACTGTGCATAATTTACGGAAAGGTTTGATCCTTATCTATAGGATACTTCTGAACAAAGATAAAGCTAAAGAAAGGAGACACAAAAATACGACATCTTCAGGTATCAAAAAAAGGTAAATCAGCCACCACTGCACATTTCATCCGCCAGTTATGTCTGATCACATTAGGACCCTTTCCAAAAGAAATCCCTCATACATGGGACCATATACAGAATACACAGAACACCACCAGTGTCTTCACAGGCCCCTTTAGCTACTCCGTGAGAGAGTGTTTATTTGAGGGAAGATGAGAGAAAGCGAAGAAGTCTTTGTCAGAAAGGGTTCAGTTGTGTGTTAGACACTGGAAGCGGTTTTTGAAGTACAAGAGGCCATTTTTGGTGTGTGTCGCATCAGATGAAGCAGGAGGGTAACGGAACTTTGCGTACGTTTTGTCGCTTTCCGACTGTCCCCACGGGAGCTTGATCTTAGTGGCGTGGTTCACAATGACATCATCACACGACCCAACATGCAAGGAGCCGAGCCCATCAATAAAAAACTCTGTAAAACAAAACATGGAAATAAGAAAATTAGTTGTCCTCACTTATTTTTAAAAACTGTCATTTATTCCTGTGACGGCAAAGTCATGACTCCAGCCTTCAGTGTCACATGATCCTTATTTATCAATATTGAAAACAGTTTTTTGAACTGCTTCATAATATTTGTAGAAGCTGTCATACATTTTTTTCAGGATTCTTTAATGAATAGAAAATTCAACAGTATTTGAGATAGAAATCTTTTGTAACATTATAAAATGTCTTTATGGTCACTTCTGCTGAACAAAAGAATTAATTTCTTTAAAAAAAATTTGTTTTAAATCGACCCTTAACTTGGATAAATACACCAATAATTTGATAATATAATTGTTATCCTATGCAGATCTTAAAATTAAATTATGTTTATACTGTACATTACTATTCACATGTACAGCATTTAAAACCCATTGATTATGATTCTTAATGTTACTTCTTAAAATACTGTAGAATTGTGCTTGAATTGGTCATGACATACAAAAAACAAACAAACCAACTCATCAGTATCTGCTAGAATTTAATATCAGTACATTCCTAATTTATGAGTTTGATTTCTGATCAATTTTGCAACATTCCTAGAAATCACCTATTTGCGTGTTTGCGCTCCATTGAAAACTCACCCAGATGAGCAACACGGGCTAGCCGTGGGTCAAAGCCAACCTGCTGCACTTTATCTGTCCTGGCAAGAAAGAAATTGATCACTCCATCAGTGACCACGCAGTGAGGAAACCCCTGGATGATATGATGGAAGCCTCTCCGCATGTGCAGACAGTCCCCGTCTTCCTCTCCAGCCTCAATTGAGATTGTCTGCCTGTAGGTGGCAGTGTAGCCTGTCGCTTCGCGCACTGCTCCTCCAACCTAAAGGACATCCAATGACATTCGTATACTTTGAGTGTCACTTAAGGTGTTCAATTATACCTTGGTGCCACTGTATATAGAGCAAAAAAAAACCACACACAGGGTTCCTCATTTCTACCATGGCACAGAAAGCTTATTTCCCCTCCAAGAACAGTTAAAGAAAAGAACAACATGTATAGCTCTACTTGAGATAGTTAATTAGCACAGACCGAGGGTGTTGCGGTGGGTGTTGTGAGATGGGACGCGACTTCTTGATTAAAGGTTTATCTGGGGATTCTGCCAGTTCCAAAGGTGAAAATTCCTTACCACATGAAGGACCTGAAAAACACATTTCTTCCGGTGCGATGGAAAAGTCCTCAAGCGGTTTTTAAGTCACCTTTATGTGCACCTGAGCCACGCAACACATGCAATGGATCTTGAATAGATTCTAAGTGTATGATATTGTTGTTGTTTTTTTCTTTATTTGATAGATAACATTTAAATGGCAGAAATTAGTTTTATACATATATCTGAATGTTTTCTCACCAGGTCAAGTGTGGTTTTTTCCAGGACATCCACCAGCTTCTCTAGCTTTGTGTTGGCAGTGAAGATAAAGTCATCATCCACCCACAGCACATACTTGGTTGTGACCTGAGACACGGCCAGGTTTCGACCAGCAAACCAGCCCTGAGATATAGACACACGTATCAGATCCAAAAAAAAAAAAAAAAAAAAAATTCTGGGTTACAAAACAACCCAACCCCCAGTACTGGGTCAAAAATTGACAAACCCAGCAATCAAAAGGTGAACCATTATTGATTAGCAAGAACACCTAAAAATCAACAAAAATAGCGTGTCAGTGAGAAAAAAAGTGATACAGCTAATACAGTTAAAATTGATTTAAAACTTTAATATTGAATAGCATATTTAAGAAAATTTGATCAGTTATTTAAAAAAAAAAAATCTCCTGCCAATAAACAGAATTAGCACTACAGACAAAAGCATCAGAGTGAGTGCAGCCAAGAAACACACAGACTGAACGCTTGTAATAATCACCGGAAGTAGCGAATAAACCATGCATTATAGTGAAGTCGATAAGAAATTCCTTTCAGTTTAAAAATCAGTCCTCTTAATTCATTCCAGCTTGCTCATTTTCCTTTCATCAGACACCAGTCACTGCTCAAGTGATCTGGATGGGAGAAAAAACCCAAACTGGGTAACACATTAACTCAGCAGTCCTCAATCCAGTTTGGCTTTAAAAAAAAAACAAAAAAGAAGAAAAAAAAAAGTTTTTTGCGATAAATAAACTGATAAAAAAGAGAGAGGAAAAAAAGGAATTGACCTACCTTTCCAAAGGGCATGATGTAATGTTCAATATATGGGCCTGACACAGTTTTCGGATATTCGCTGTCATCTGCTATCACTATTGTAACAGTTGGATAGTACCGTCGTATGCTGTCAATTAAATCCTGGAGCTTGTCGTAGCGCAGAAAGGTTTTGGTGGCTATGGTCACAAGAGCACTGATGTTGTACTCTTTGAACAGGGAAAGGTAAATGTGAGAGTGTCAGTTACTATACCAGTAAAATAACAGTTTTCTAAATGTAATTGTATATTTTAAAATGTAATTTCTTTCTGTGACAGACATTAGTCCAGTCTTTAGCGTCACATGATCCTTATATACTGATTTGGTGGTCAAGTAACTTGTAACGTATTATTATCAGTGTTGAAAGCAGTTACTAAATGTTTTTTAACAGATTTTTCCATTATTGATGAATAGAAAGATCAGAAGAGCAGCATTTCTTTGAAATAGATTGTAAACATCTTTACTGTCACTTTTGAATAAATGTAATGCATCTTTGCTGAATAAAAATAGTTAATTCACTGAATGTGAATTAAAATGGTAGTTTAATAACTTATGACTATTCATAATTTGAACAGTAATTTAGGCACCATTTAAAGTCTCTAAGAAGGACAAATACTAATGCATCTTGAAAATGTATAATTAACACGTAAAACTGTAATTGGACATGTAAAATATATAAACAAACCTAAAGTAGGTCGGATTTTGCACCTGAAAGCATATCTGCACAGACTGCGAGTTACCAGATTGACTACAGCTGTAAATATTACTGCAATGCATTTACTTTGATTAGGGAATTCAGGAAGGTTACCAAGAAACATCAGCATGACCCAATTAATATACATGATATAAGCTATCACAATGTTTGCCATTTTAGTATCATGTATGGTATGTAAATAATACTAAAATGGCAAACATAGACATTTTGTGCATTTGTTTTAGCTTTTTTTTTAATGTTGTTATGTGGATGCATGTGCAGTTTTATCCGTTGCATTTTATTTTAGAAATGTCCATTTAGCTTGAAACCGTTTATCTCAGTCATTTTAGTACTTTAAATTATAGTCAATATCCGTTACCAGCTAAGACAACATTTCTATTTTTTTCCATCTTAAATTTTGATTTTATTTGAATTCAGCTTTATTTCAATCCAACAAAAACTATTTTTAATGAACAATAACACTGATGTATTCACCTTTATCTGCATCAGAGCCTGTGTTGTAGAGTTTGGGTGTTACTCCATGACGAATCTTGATGGTGAAAAGAGCCTGATGTCCTTCTGTGTCTAACTGCACTGAATCATAAGCACAGAAAAACTACATATGAAATAAAGATGATCCAGTCCTGAGATTACATGCATGTTTGGGAAGATTATTTTTAACAGGAACTACCTAGAAGCTGCATACCTGTGTCAGCTGTGCTGGGGTGGAACAGCGTGTTGGTGTATGTGACAAACTGGAGCTGTCGATTCAGACTGGACAGAAGGCAGCTGCTCAGGGTCATGTGCATCTCGCCATCGCCCCTGACCTTTACCCCTTCCACCTCTGCTGCCACATTAAACGTGCCCAGAGATGCTGAAAAGTTCATCTACAGAGAAGGACAAACAGCAGTGATCAGGGAGTGTTCACAACACATGGGCACTGAAAACAGACATAAATTATTCAGATCACTTACAGTATAGAAATCTCTGGGCTGCTCTTTTAAGGCCAAACCTGAAACATTACAGCAATGCATTGTTACTTTCCAGCCTTTATAACAAAATGGGAAACCACTTAATTACCCTCCATTACAGAGAGTTTATTCAGATCATGATATTGTGACTACCCAGTTTCAGATTTCATCGAAGCTACGTTCAAGCTATGTACTAATTCAGATTGCATCATTTAATTTTTGGGTGAATGATCCCTTTAATCTTGGTGTTAATATTCATTACTTTAGTTTAAAGATTCTTTTAATATAAGGCTTTGCAACAGTCTTATCACACATCTTCAGTCAATTGCAATATGCATCAAACTAGGCACAAAAAGAGTAATACCTGGTATAAGTATAGTTTTAAGTGGCCGAACCTCCACACCCTGTGTTGGGTACTGCAGGGGGTTGTTAGCTTCAGCTACAATCAGCAGATCAGCAGGGGTCTGCGACCTATACACACCAGAGCAATTATTATTAACTACAATTAAAATCGTTAAAAACATTTTATTAAACGAATTAAAACATCAAAAAACTTTATATGAAATAAAACTATTTTGGATAGTTGACAGGGCAACATTTCTCATTTTTGTTTACCCTTACAAAAAAAGAAAGAAAAGTATACTGCAAGTTAATTTAAGTACACTTAAAGTTCAAGTACACAGAATATCAATTAACTTAAGCAAGTAAACTTTCTTACGATATGTTTCAATACTACTTGGGACTCAATTTGCTCACTTTTTAGTGTATAAAAGTATACTTTAAGTGTAACAGTAGTAAACTGACTAATTTACAGCTATGTTTTTCATTGGTACTGCAACTACAAGTGAACTTATAGCTATACTGATCGTTTACTCGACAATTAACTGTAGCACAATTTTTAGGTTATGAAATTACACATTGAAGTATACTCGCAGTAAACTACTAGTTTTTTAGTTTTATACTGCAAGTATACTTTAGGTAAACAAGATTGTACTTGGTTTACTTTTTATACATGTTTGCACTTTTTTGCACTCCATTGTGTTTCGTATCAGGTGCGATTTGTTATTCATTTACTTTTGGCATTTTGTTAAAACAGTTCTATGTTACTATCCTATTCACCATCTTTTCTGAAGCACCCCACATTACAATATACATTTTTATTTTAACTAATAAAAACTACTAAAAAGACAATTGTTAAAAGTAAAAACAAAACCAGAAAATATAAAAATTCAAAATATTAACAACAATTATAATAGTTTATCAATTACGCTAAAATGATACACAGGTATATCACAACGTATAACTTCATTTATCAAAACCTTTATAAGCGTTGCCTTAAATACAGAGTTACATTGATGATATATGTATATATAAACCAAACATTGTCACTGACATAAATGATTCAGTTCACCTCATTTGGAAGCTTTGATACTCTTTGGCTCGCCGTTTCTTCATCTCATTGAGCTCGGAGGCCTGGAAGGCAGTGTGCAGGGGATGGGCAGACACTCTAGGGAATAACAACTGAGCAAAGGGCAGGTTGACCCCTCGGCTTTCTCCTTCACAAACACACCCGTTGCGAGCTAAAAGCCTAGCGGAAGAGGAGAAGAGCTTTCACATGATCATTCAGTCACTGAGTTTTGACCTGAAGGAAACTGTTTACACCCTCCTGAGGTGCCAGTAGACAATGCAATCCAATGTTCAAATGTGTGTATATATATAATTATAGATTTACAGGACAACTTCTGGGATAGCAAAGTAAACTCATGTATATTATTTAAACAGATGCTTAAAGATAAGTTGATTTCAGAACAACTTTAATCTGAAGCATATAAAAGTGTGTGGTCAGCAGTTTTGAAAGTTTAGATTGAATTATTTTATTCAGCAATGACACATTAAATTGATCAACAAAAAAAAGACCATTCACAATGTTACAAAATATCTCAATTTTAATTAAATTCTGTTATTTTTCTCTCTCTCTCTTTAATCAAAACATCCTGAAAAAAAACTGATCAAGGTTACTACAAAAAAAACTAAGATATTTTTAAGGTTATTCATATTTTTGAAGGATCATGTGACACTGGAAACTGATGAAAATTCTGCTTTTCTATCACAGGAAAAAACATTAGTAATAATATTAATGCCTATCATTTTACAATATATTAAAATAGAAAACTTTTATTTTAGATTGTAATAATATTTCAGAATATTACTGTTGTATTGTATTTTAGATCAGATAAATCCAGCCTTGATCTGAAAATTGTACCAACCCCAAACGTTTGAATGGTGTATATCAGAAAATTAAAACAAATGTTTGTAAAAATTAACTAACCTGGCCACACTCTCCCTCACACGGTAAGGGATGGTACTAGCACTGGGATCAGGTTCAGGAAGTCTCTCCTCCAGCAGCCTATCAGCTCGAGGACCTGGTCTGTACCGGACATCCACAGTGCTATAGACCCGTGTGGGCCAGGAATGTAGCACAGCAAAAACCAGCACCACTGATGCTACCAGAGCTAGCAGCAAAGTCTTACGTAGGGAACGCATGCTACAAGCTACAACACAAAGAGAAATAGAAATACATAGTGTTAAAACATCATTCTGTCGCAGCCACCTCAGTATTGACTTCATGTTTGTTTTCCTTGTTTTCCATGTGCTCTTCTGATGTTATCCCTCACACCTGTTCATAATCATTTAGCTCATTAGTCTTGTCTAGCTGTGCCTCATTGTTGAATCTTTCACTGTGTATTTAATCCATGTTTCCTTCAGTATTGGTGTGTTCTCATCAGAAATAAATCCTGTTAAAGTGACTTACCGGCATCGTCGCGCTTTTAGCCTTGCATCACAACCATGACACATTCAGTGTAATTAAATTATACAGAAATGGTAGGGGTTCTTCATGTGAATCTTCATACACCCTGTGTATCTAAATTAGCATTCTATTAATTCATATAATAAAGCATTACCTTCAATTCAATTTTCTAATAATCTTCCTTTGGATTTTCCCTTCACTTAATAACAATGGGGGGAGAAAGCACTTCAGTGATTCCATGCAAGACTTCATAATATACTCACTCTATCCAGTCAGAGCGAGATGTACTGTAAGTTGCCATTACTGCTCCTAAAGGTCCATGGTACTGAGTGGCTCAATCTTGATATGATTGACAATAGCTGATGAGGCTGATGGAGAGCTCTCTCCATCTGCTGAAGTAGAAAAAGCCCTTAGTCATGTCAGTTGTGGTGCATTCATTTAAAAATGTATTACTGTACATATAATCAGTCAAATCTACTCATTCGCTATATTCAAAGTCTTCTAAAAGCAATACACTGTGTTTGAGGCACATTACTATCTACCATATTGATATAAAAAAACAAAGAGAAAGAATATGTAGTCAATTATTTGTTATCAATATCATTAAATGCATTCAATTTTATTTCATGCCAGGGTTTTTATGAAAAAACTGCAGGGGAAAATCTAATAATTAATTTAAATGTAGTTATGAGCATTTTTAAATTGATTTCAATCTGATTAAAGGTACATTATTATTATTATTATTTTATCACAAAACCTTTAGGTACTTTTTTAAATTATCTAGTTAATTTGACAGTTATTCTAAATGATATTGGTACATAGTAGTAGATAGTGGGTCAAAGCTTGCAGCCCTAGTAAGACAATGTGACAAAGTCTCTCTCATTTCTCTGTATTCTGAAGTTTAATTCTAATCAGTTCCTCCTGTTATAAAACGTGCAGTGGTAATCTAATGGTAATCTTCATTATATACTTAAAACTTAATACATTATATACTTAGAACAAATATACTTGAGTTTTGATTTCTAAGTGATTAGTTTGTGTGTTTTCACACATAATCGTTGGGTGTAGATAACTGGAAAATGATTGTGGCGTTTAAATGGCAGGACTTTCTAAATGAAACACAAGAGCTGTTAGTTTTTTATCTAATGTATAAAACTGTGTTCAGCATTTTGCAAAAAGTTTGTTTTACAAGAGAACATATAATGTGAATAAAGTTTTCAAGACCTGGTCTGAAGGTGTATGGTGTTTTAGGAATATTTTCGCTCAATTGGGCCTCAAGTACCGCATTTAGTGTGTAAGCATTTTAAAAAACTGTAAATAAAATAAACATTATTTGTTCAGTCTGGTGGCCAAGAGAGCTCAACGTGATGCAACTGATAAAAACCCATGCAAATAGAAAAAAACACCAGTGAACAGTTTGACAACACATGAGCTACAAATTCACTGCAACCAAACATAGAAATGCTATACAAATACTCAGTGCATATACGATCGGGATGTTAAAATGAGCAAAAAACTCATATTTCCTTTGTGCTATTTGCGGTGCGTTTTTATATTTGGTTGCATTGTGAGTATTTGCAGCACATGAGTTGTCAAACTGGTGATGTTTTCTTAATGTGCTGGTGTTTTTTTCTGTTTGGATATGTTTTCTTCAGTTGCATCACATTTCTGCATTTGGTTGAGTTTTGAGTATTTGCAGTGTTTCTGTATTTGGTTGAGATGTGAGTTTATGCAGTATTTCTGTATTTGGCTGAGATGTGAGAATTAGCAGCGCATTTCAGTATTTGGTTGCATTGTATGTTTTTGCAGTGTGTTTTTGCATTTTGTTACGTTGTGTGTATTTGCAGCACGTTTCTGTATTCGGTTGAGTTGAGAGTATTTGCAGAGTCTTTCTGTATTTAGTTGAGAGTATTTAGAGAGCGTTTCTATATTTGGTTGTGTTGTGAGTATTTGCAGCGCATTTCCTTATTTGGTTGCTTTGTGGCTGTAAAGGTTGTTTGGTATTTATTGCTCTGTCCCAGGGGAGGGCCCCAAGCTGGGAATTTGGGCAGAGTACTTCCCCCATCCCAGGCTGGGATAGGAATAGTTATGAGGCGGTCATAACCAAAGATGCTGGAAAAGGGTTGTGGAACAGAAATCTGCAGAATATATACCTCCTGAGTCCTATTGCTCTAATTGCTAATTTGATTGATTATATGAAAGTCCTCCTCGCGAAATTTGATAATAGAACATAATTTAAAAATATTTTGATGACCAAATAGAAAAGAGTTTTAAAAAGAAAAAGAAAAATAGACTACATTAGCACATCCACATAAACATTTTGCCATTGTAGACATTTAAAAAATATTCAGCGACAACCCCAGAATAAAAAGAGAGAGTGAGAAAGAGGAGAAAGACAACATTGCAGTGCGCAAGTAACGCAGTAAATAACCATTCACTTGCATCTAAACAGCACTCCATCCACGACTATGGAGACCAAAGGATACGCAGAGTGTGTAAGTCCTATGGGTGTGACTTCCCTCCTACTAATATTGATGTGATGGTATAGTCTATACAGCAGGCCAATGTGCGGTGATTCCCAGCCTACTGTAAACAATATATCACATAGGCCGCACAGCTGACAGCATGCACCGTTGGTTTTAGATCAGTTTAAAGCCTTGGCAAATAGTCAATGGCCATTAACGGGAATGATAATTGGTACTCATCATTTTCACTGTCCATTCTGTCGTCTACAGAAATTCTGAGAGGTACCGAAAGCCCCATTGGCCTGCTGTCGCCATATGTCATATCATCCACAGAAGATTCATAAAATCAGGCAATGCAGAGCCATAAATCTATTAGAAATGCTACCATGAAACCGAATCTCATCTTTTCTATTCATACACAAACACATTAAAATATTTAGCTATGCAAACACATTTAGCTATGCTTATTTAATTGTAAACACATTTAGCTATGCTTATTTAATTGTATTTAATCAATAGTGCAGCACAAACAAACAAATGTGTCGTAAAGGACTGAGAAAATGATAGTGCTAATCACATCAGGGCGGATGAGCGAGAAAACACGTTCAGAGACATCTTACCCGTAATGTCGCGACCAAGAGGGATCTCCTACCCTTAAAATACCCCCGGCGCGCTGGTCATGTGAACACAAACAGCTGATAAATGAAGAAAATCCTGTGGCATGGCATCCACCTCTGAGGCAGAATGGAGGAGAGAGGAGAGTCGTCGGGCTACCCCCTCTGTGATGAGATGGAGGGCTGCAGCGCGGAGAAATGCGCTCAGATGAGGAAGAGGGAATGATGTAGCGATCACGCCCGCCGCTCCACTCATGAGGTGGATTTGACATGCTCTTAAATGTTTACTGATCAGAACCAATTATACAGGGAAAAATGCATTGGCTACTGAATACGATTGCAGGTAAATATATTTGACATGAAAGCAAATTGTTTACTCTTTATATAGCTCAATGAAACACCTTGTCCAAAAAAACAAAAAAAGTTGTTTTATACCTTGTTACAGTTGTAGCCGAAGCTAAAAATGCTCCATTTGTCAAAAATAGTTAATTGCATATGCAATACATATATATTCCAAAATAGGGTTAGTGCACTGGTCACACATTTGATTAATAGATAGGGCATCCTTAATGGATCATCTCTCATAGAGGCAAATGCAAAAAAAAAAACTAAATAAAAAAACATCGGGTCACCATCTGGTGACACCTGCAATTTAAAAATCAATTTTCCAATAATCTTATTTAGGGTTGATTCAGTGATGATCCTGTGTCTTGAGCTTAAGGCAGTGGAAACTGTATGGCTGGACGGATGACCAGTTCATTAGGGATCCATGTCAAAATCCTCATATGAGATCAAGACAATCTGTGCTTTCATTTGTAATTCACACGTAATCTGTTTAAAATAATGATATTGCTCAAATCTCAAAAATGAAATAGTTATACCCTGTTTGCTTTCTTTTGACCGCCTCTCTACTTTCTCTATATCTTTCCCCATCTTTTCTTCTTTTTTCCATTTCATGCATGATCTGACATAATTCAATGAGAAGGGCTGTTTTAATCCGAAATGCCATATTTGTTTGTTTCAGATCAAGTTCACAGTTAGAAGTGTTTTAGTTATTCAAGCAGTAATTTTTAAATGGACTTTGAACCATGGCTGTCCAACAAGAACCCCCACTGCCCTGACTGCAGGATCAAATGTGGGCAGTACCCATGTGTAGATTGCTTTTGACATTATGGTGAATAACATTTTTTATTTATGCATTACCTTTGTTTTTATGCACTACTGGTGTTATGCTGTAAAACTATAGTTCACTGCAGAGAATGTGTTTCCATTCCTTCAATTTTAACTGTTCATATCCATTTCAAGCGATTTGCTAAATGATAGCAGAGCATTATTAATCAAGACATTCTTAATAAATCTCACTAAAATGTATGATCTATTCAAACACTGTTGCAACTTATAAAATTAATGTATTTACGGTCAGTAAAAAACAGTAAAACACAGGAGCACAGTAAATAATGTAGATGGATAATTGTATTAAATTGTGCTAGATAATTCATGTATGTCAGGTGGTCATGCAAACAAGACAGGGTGCAACTGTTTTATTTCTAATCAGTCTAGATTAGATTTAGATTAGTATGATCTTGTAGTCATAAACTACAAGTTAACAGATCTGTTTGAACAGATTTATATTATCACAAAAATATACTATTTATTTTAAATATAATGGCAAATTATTTTTTACTCACATGAATAACTTTGACTCCTATACTATGATGTCAAAAATGATACAGAGAACTAAAACAACCTACCGTGTGCGACTGTGCGTTTTCACGTGCTCCACAGCGACCTCTTGAGTCCGAAGCTTAAAATTACATTGATCTGCATTTACTCAGTGGGTCCAATAGAAATCAATTTCGTGGCTCGTGGGTGTCTATTATCCGGTGTGATCCAATGAACACACGTTCTAAACATGACTGACGTTGGTAATAACCAATCATGTTCGAGCTTTCAGCAACGTTGTCCAATCGTTGTTACCTGGCGCACGTTGTCATGCCCTAAATAACAAATCATTTGACATGCTAGTTTGCGATATGAAAGAACTATGGCTTCCTCCTTGATTAAGTGGTTAAGAGGATTATATGTTTTTTTCTTAACATGTCTCCTGTCCGTTTTTGCATTTTTGAATTTAGAAGAATTAAATGAAATGAAATATGGAATACAGATTCTGCCCGATCCTGTTATTATGGGACAGGTAAGCTTGTTTTGGCCAGGGATGCAGCTAGCTGTTTATTTGCTACAGACAGCTGTTATCTTTATGCACAGTGTGACGTATTAGACAATAAAGCCTATGCTTGCTTATGTAGTAATGTTTCCTACTAAGTGTCTACTAGTCCAAATAGAATAGTTAAGAAACGAGTGGGGAATTAGCTATGTGAGGTTGTTAGACTGTGCCTCCACAGGTATGATATAGATCAGGGGTTTTCAAACTAGAGTCCGGGACCCCGAGGGGGCCGTAAGGGAGTGATAGGGGGTCTTCGTAAATGTTTAAAGAATAGTTATAAAAATAAGATGAAAATAAATCACTTATCATAAAAAGTAAATGTATCATTAGATTAAGTATAACAGTACTATAATGAGTAAAAAAATGTAATAATGTAGCTTAATAGAAACAAAATATTTGACTTGTTTATAAAAACATTTTAACTGGATACACTGGGTCTTTATACAGTAAATTATATAGAAACCTTTTACATTTTAAGAAAGCGGTCCCTCGCATGAGGATGGTTGTATTTGAGGGTTCGTGGCATTTGTAAGATTGAAAACCCCTGCTATAGATTTTGCGTAATTATAACTATAAGAATTTTGGTGAAAAAAAAAACAATATGGTAGAAATATAGTGTCTCTCTGGTTCTCCTTTTCTAATTCCTTTTCTTTGTTTCTGCCATCTTCTTTCTGTTCCTGTTTCTAGATGGAAGATGTGATGTTGGTCTCTAACAAATACAAGCAGCTGTATGAGTGTCGTTTGCCAGCTCAGGCAGTGCGTTTCCATCAGGACCCGGTGTCAGAGCCTGACATGCAGGGCTACAGTGGCCCAGGAGTCCCGGACCTCCTCAAGCCCATGCAAACGGCACCATGCCTGATTAAGGTTGACATGGTTTTCAATTCTATGTTACAGTGACTTATACACACTGAATATACACATTCATTGACACTGATCTAGATATGAGTACATATCACAATAGTTATTTAGAAAAAGCACCTTTAGAGTGTCCTTGTTTGTGAAAATAAAGAAAAATTGTTGCCATTTGCTATAGCTCTTTTATTACCTGATTTGCGATCAATACAAATTATAGCACATGTCACCGTGACTTGAAACATATTAATTTTGTTCTGTTATAGACCAAAGACTGGTGGACTTATGAGTTCTGCTATGGCCAGCACATCAGGCAATATCATTTAGAAGGTAAGTGAAATCATATCATGTATCTTTATAAAATAAAATATGTCTAAATTATAATTGAACTGAATAGGATTGATGTGTTTCCTAGTATACCCTTGTTATTTTTGGGGATTGAGGTTTGGACAGAGAGACTAGGCGATCTTTTTATTTATTTATTTATTTTTTACAAATTATAAACCAGGACTAAAAGGGATAGTTTATCCCCAAAAATGAAAGTTCTGTCATCAAAACCCTCAAGTTGTTCCAAACCTGTCTTCTGCTGAACATAAAAGTAGATACAGTAGTACCTCAAGATACGAAAGACTCAACTTACGAAAAATCCAAGTTACGAAAGCAAAGACGGAAAATTTTACTGCTCTACATACGAAAAGTTTTCAAGATACGAAAGGTTTCTGAAAGTCCGAGATTCGCCCCATAACAATTTTGAAACTCGCGCCGCACGCCGCCATCTTAGTTATAGTAGACTCGCCACCATCCTCCTGCTCTCCCATTGGTTCCTGATGCTAGCCAAGCCATGAGATCCTTCTCTCTAATTGGACAGCATCCCTCCAATCATGCATCTTCTATACGTACGTGCTGGCAAGCTTTAGCTCAGAAGCTCCGCACCCAAAACTTAATTTTTTATGTGTTTTCGTAAAGTTAAGTGTACGTAAGTACGTTATCTGCCGTTTGTCCTCCTCCTCCTCTGCCGCCACTTTCGGAGATAGCCTCACTCGAAAGGTAAGCTTCGACATTTTACGTTATTTCATTGTTTATAGGTCAATTTAGCTTTATTATGAAATTTAATGGGGTGTTTTTGGAGGGCTTGGAACGGATTAGCCATTTTACATGTAAAATGTGTTCCAAGATATGAAAGACTCATTATACGAAGGCCGCCTCGGAACGGATTAATTTCGTATCTTGAGGTACCACTGTATTGTGAAAAAAATCGATAACCAAACAGTTGATGGACCCCATTGACTTCCATATTATGTGAAAACTGTTTGTTTACAGACATTCTTCGAAATCCGTTCTTTTGTGTTCAACAAAAGAAAGAAATTTATATCGGTTTGGAACAACTTGAAGATGAGTAAATGATGACAGAAGTTTCATTTTTGGATGAACTATTACATTAAGGCTGGCAGGATAATTTGTAGTTTACACCGATTATCCATTACATTATGACCACCTACCTAGTAACATGTAGGATCACCTTTAGCCTATAAAACACCAATGTGTTGATTCAATGAGGTGGTGCTAGGTCTCCTGGGGTATCTGGTGCCACAATGTCAACAATAGGTCCTCCAGTTGTTGTACATTGTGGGGAGGCGTTGGTGTAGCACAGTGGTTCTCAAATAGTGGGCGCGCGCTGCGCGTGACCGTGGGGAACATGCTTTTTTTGTCAGGGAGTAGGTTTTCTTGCACTGAACAAGAGCAGCAGATATGAAGTTCAGATAACAAACCCTTCACCCGTTGATGTGTACGATCACACTGGTGTTCATGTGTCACGTGATCAATCGCTAAATTCACACGTGTTTTCACACGCTATCTGGCACTGATCCAAAAAAGACACGCTCAGAGAACTTGATCATTATAAAGGTTTTTAAGCGACAAACATTCACTTCCACATATCTGAGAATCTGAATATCAGGTAGTTGATAACAGAGCCAACAAGTTGGTGACTATTTTGAATAAAAAAGAAAAAACTAAATAAATGTGAAACATCTATCATACAGCGCTTTTTATGACTGCGGTCTGTCACGTGACAAGCATGACGCGTTGCCATGGAAACAATAAAGCGAACGTTCCAAAATAGGGGGAGGGGGGGCGCGCAAAATGTTTACTTCTTCCTAGGGGGGGGCGCGACAGAAAATAATTGAGAAGCACTGGTGTAGCATGAACCCCGCTTTCCAAGTCAAACCACAAATGTTTGATTGGGTTCATGTCAGGTGAATTTGGAGGCCTAGGCATTGGCAGAAGGCTGCAATGAACTGTGTGCTGTGACACATTGCCCTGGTCACCACTGTTGTATTAGATGTTGATTTGTCACATCGTGGCCCTGCAGTCGCTATGAACGATGTACGACAGTCTCCATTCCCCTTTGGCATTAGTGAGCACGACACAGCTGGACGATGGTTCGTTGCTTAGCCGTCCATGCACCACTTTTGATATGTACTCACTACAGCGGCACTTAAACAACCCACAATTCACGCCATTTCTGAGATCGAAGGTCACTGTGCCATCATGGTTTGTGCTTTATCAAAATCTGAAAAATCAGCAGCTTTTCCCATTCTGACACCAAACACTACTCACCGAAAGCCGGTCCTTAGGTCTCTCTCTCTCTCTCTCTCTCTCTCTCTCTCTCTCTATCTATCTATCTATCTATCTAAATTTATAAATATATAAATAATAAACTGCTTTGTGAACTGCACCTGCGGCACTGGATAACAGGCACACTCATTGCTCTAGGTTGGAGGTGGGCATAATGTAATGGCTCATCGATGTATAATGTGTATTTAAACATTTCATTTTCAATATATGTTTCACGTCTGTGATTCTATAGATTCAGAGATCAAGGGAAATATACTGTTTTTGGGATATTATGATTCAGAGTTCGACTGGACCAATGAAACTGCCAAGGTAAGGCCAAATGTAAATGTGCTTAATTTGTTAACCTTTTTTACTTTTCTCATGTTATTCATCTTTCGAAAGTTTCAAGAAATGGAGGAATTAGGAATTTTGATACTACAAGTAATTTTTTTCTTTTTATAGCTAATAATTAATATTAGCAATACTGAGAGTGGTATTATGACTCACATCTATGACTCACGAAAGTACACTATTTGCTACCATCTTTGTGGGTTATTGTCTATAAATTTCTGTATTTGAGATGTATATGACTAAAAAAAATCTATTCAATCTAAATCTAAAAATTTAAAATGTATTTTTTTTATTTACATTTGCTGATATATTTCCCTTTTAGGCATCTAAGCAGCATAAACTGAAGAGGTATCATAGTCAGTCGTATGTCAATGGCTCTAAATGTGACTTGAATGGCAATCCGAGAGAGACGGAAGTCAGAGTAAGACTGCACTCACTCACAACTGCAACCTTCTATTTCCATAGAGAAAAAATTAAGTTAACTATTGAAGTAAGGGGACAACTTACCACTGTGATGCCACTGTTTCAAGGGCAATGACAGTCCCATTTTGTATTATTTTAACAGTTTGTGTGTGAGGAGGGCTCTAGTGACTATATTGCACGGGTAGACGAACCTCAGTCCTGCCGCTACGTCTTGACAGTACACACCTCTCGTACCTGCCAGCACCCCCTCCTTCGGCCACCTTCCACTGCCAAGCCACAAGGCATTGTGTGCCAACCTGCTCTCAGTGCCCAGCAATATATGGACTATGTCAAGCTTCAAGTCTGTAAGTATGAGAGGTTTATATATATATATATATATATGAGATACTGTGTTTGTGTGTGTGTGTGTATTATATATCTATCTCATCAATGAATGAAACCAGTCAGAAATATGAACTCCCTTTTTATTTTATCTTCTCCAAGAAAGTACACTTCCTGAATGAAGCAAACATAAAACAAAACTTAAGTCTGAACACAGCAAACAACAGGAACATGTAGAACTAATAAACACTAGTAATTATTAAAAGCGCATAAAGCTGTCAAGTAAAGTTACAATAATGTCTGCGTCGCGAATTATTGTAGAAACGATTAATTTCAACACCCCTATTGGTATGGAAGCTTCCAGTACATGCATACACGCATAAATATAACAAGAAACTTAACATTTAAGAATAAAAAATATATTAAAAAGTATAGAGACAGATAGGTTCAGTCAGAATAAACATTTACAGATAATAAACATATTTATAGTCTTATTAATAAATACGACTAAATGAATTTACATGAATATTGCACAAAAAAATGGAGCATTACAGTTGCAAGAAACTGTTCTTGTCCCTAAATGCTTACCTACAAATAATATATATGTAGGTAAATGTTTATTGTTATATTAGTGCATATAAGTGGAAATTATTAAATGTCTTTCTTTAATGTGCTCTTTTAATTGATCAATTATTCCATATAATTTTTGATATATGTTATTTCAGGAAAAACAATTATTTTCAGCAAGAATTTGGATTGTACTTCTTGCTTCTTGCATTCTTAATCTATTTGAATACCTCTACTGTTTAGTAATAGTTGGAACGGCCTTAAAATATTATAAGAAACTTTGAAATGTGAATCAGCAGAAGAATAAAGAATACTGAAATAGATATTTTTAAGATGTATCCTTAAACCCTATGTCCAGTACACAATTTTTATATCTAGGAGAGATGACCTATATCCTATAATTTAAGTACACCAAGGAGGCTTATATGATTAGAATAACAGGATATATTGATTGCTATGAAAGCAGGTAAAACCCAGCCTACTGTAACTAAGTTCATTATAACAGTTGGCAGTTTCACCGTTTCATATTGCTTTTTAGACGAAACATTGTGCCAATTGGCTTATACTTGCTTACCGTACATAGAAAGCATTCAGGTGGGTATAAGAAATTCTTTAGAAGTTTAATCGGACATTAGTAGTCTAATTTTGATGTCATACCACTCATTATTTTCTTATCACTCATTACACTAGTCATGGAAAATGTCCCCTGTTGCATGTCAGCCTATATTTAATCATACTCTCTTCTCTAATTGATGCATTATTTTTAGCACTTAGACATCTCTCTTTGTATCACTCTCTCTTCCTCGTTCTCTGTACTTAGCTGACACTAAACGTAAAGTGGAGCAGATCTCTGAGGAGCTCAAGAACTTGGATGAAATTCTGTCCAAGGATGACAAGAACAAGGGATTGCAGGATGACAAAACAGATGAGGACCCTGTAGTCCATTCAGATGAGCCTCCAGTCTCAGAGTCAGAAACCAAAGGTTAGTATCCAGGCAATGATTTGGACTTATTTGACTTAGATCATCCTTAAACACCTTTTTTTAACCACAAAGTTCTGAATTGTATACATCATGTAGTTGCCACTGAATGCATTGGGTGGCGCTGTGTACATATGGCATTGAGGTGGCGGATACTTGATGTCAGGTTCAGACTCTCTGCAAAAATCAGATTTTTTTGCATATCCAGATGGGTTTTTAAAAGTTTGGACAGCAAAAAACATCTGATTTGGAAAACACATTTGAAGGTGGTTCTCCGTCTGGACATTTTGGCTGCTCAAATCGAATTTCAAATTGTCTTGTGAAAACTGGTGACTGAAATACCGCACTCTCGCTGCACAGTGAAACCAGCTGTAACTACAGCAAGGAACGCCAATATATACCACTTTGAGTTTTTCTTGTGCGACAGAGGTGTTTTGCACTTGCTTATTTGGAGTAGGGAGATATGATGCACCTCCATTTTTCTTGCATCCGTATCGAAAGCATCGTCAGATATGTGGGTACACGTACATCATTACCAAAGCAACTCATGCAGGTACATCGGTTATGTCTGGACACTCACTTGCAGTTAATAGTGTGAAAAGACCTGATTTGAGGAAAAGTAAGATTTACCTGCAACCTTAACATGGCCCTACAGAATAAGAATAAACAATAAAAGTATGATGTGGACCAATGTAACATCTGATTCCTAAAGTGAAACTGTTTGAGAACCACCACGTTACAGTGTTTGACATACCATCTACAAATTCTCTGTTCAATTTGCTTGTCAGTTTACATTGCCCTTACATTTTATTGCTTAATCACACTCTGTAAATACACAGTTCAGTCATTTTAAGGGAGTGACAGTCGCATTTACAAAATCAGATCAACTGAGCAACTATTTGTTAATGACTCATTTAAACGCAAAAGTCTCTCTTTCAGTCCACAGGAAGTGTTACAAGTTTGACTCATTTATGTTTCCATATCTTGCTAGGAAAAACAGCAAACAAGAACAATCAAAATGCTTTATATCACTGCTGTTAGATACCAGGATGAAGTCCTCAGAGCCATTGTCAGACCTTATGCTGTTGCAGTGGGCTCTTGGTTCCTCCTGGTTCGTGATAATGCCCGGCCTCATGTGGCTTGAGTGTGTAGGCAATTTTTAAATGACGAAGGCATTGATACCATAGACTGGTCCTCACGTTCCCGAGACCAGAATCTAATTGAGAACCTCTGGGATCAGTATCGGAGCAAGGCTGCCAAGTAGCACCACAGACTGTTCAGGAACTCACTAATGCCCTGGTCCAGGTCTGGGAGGAGATCCCCTAGGACACCATTTTAGTGAAGAATAGTTCATTAGTGCGGTTTCATCAGCAGAAGACAGCTTCAAGTCTCACAAGGCGTTCATTAGGCCGCCCCACTTACATTCACATTGTTACAGCAATTGTACTCTAACAGAGGCTACTAACTAGGTCTGCTGAAGGTTAAATGATTCTGATTGGTAAAGAAAGAAAGAAAGCTAAAAAAAAATTCCACACGAGAGCAGATAGTAAGAAGCATATCTTTGTTGATCATATGGTTGACAACAAGACCTCTGGTTTATGCATTAAGTGACCTTCCAAGTTGCAGAAAAGTGATCCTAGGCGTCAGATTGTCGAGAACAACAAGTAATTCTGTCTTATAGTGCCAGTTGATCATCTCACCAATATAGAGCATATCAACGCACACACAAATACACAGGACTCCGAGGCTGAAGTTGACTCAGCCTTCAACTATCAACAGAAAGACTTCTCAAAACATTCTGATAACATGTTCTGTCTGGTGAGAAGTGCAGACAAGATCCATCATTCATCATGGAAAAATACAGAAAAGCAAAGTTAAGGCTTTAATAATTTATCTTTGAATAACTTGTTTATAAATCACTCATTACAAATCATTAGAAGAAAAAGAAAAGAATATACAGTATATACAAGCAGGCAATGGATTTCCAAATGATCCCTATCAGTAGTTTGTAGCTTTCCTCCAGATTTGTCTTTTTCAGTCTTTGTTTTACTTCCTTGCTCTTTTTTTTTTTCTTTTCTTCTTTTCGATTCATTAGCAGCTTTTGTCCAACATTCAAACATTATGAGATGACATCTGTGTGTTTGTGTGTTAACAGAGGTTGAAGTAGGTGAAGCGGACTTGGTGAGTGAAGAGCCAGAGGACAAGGACTTTTGGGATGGAGTGACCAAACCAGCAAACATAGAGTCAAGCACACCTGATTCTGAGGTATAGCCTCATTTTAAGCACACCTTCACTTGATATAATTGATCCTTTTGCTTTTAATGAACCTTTTGTGGAGGCATTGATCCTTATCTTGTTTTATAACTGGGTTTCACAGACCCCTCAGGAGCCCCAGGATAACCAATTACAAGAAAATGACAGTAAGATAATTATTCAAAGTTTAAATAGACCATAGACAAGTTTTTTTTTTGCATTGAACAAAATAATTATAGCATCAAGTTGTCCTAAAATTAAAGCTATGCTTCCTCACTTTCTCTGTGGTCATCTTTCTTTCTCTGTTCAGTGTTTGGGGAGGAAAAATTTAATTTTAAAATCATAACAGACCCTGCAGACCTCATGAAGTTTGTACAACACCTTCGAGAGAGCAACCAGAAGGTGAGTATTTTTGAATCTGGACGGAGACTTGCAGGCAACATCTATCCATTAGAAGCATAGCATATTGACCAATAACTGGTCTTGTTTGACAAAAATTGTGAATGTCTTGTAGTTTTCAAAAATGTCTTGCCACAATGTGTTTCTAAGACACTGTGAAGTTAAAAGCCACTCACCCACTGATAAACAGTGTGTTCATTTCTGTGCTGTATGTTCAGAATAGGAAAGCCGAACTGGAAAAAGAGAGCCAGCAATTATCTCAGAAGAGAGAGGAACTGGAGGAGGAGGAGGAGGAAGAGAAAAGAAAGGAGAGGACAGCTGGATGGGAGATGGAGATGGAGGTAGAGGAAGGGGATGAAGATGAAAGATTGCTGCAGGAGTTTGAGGATGAGATAGCAGATCTGTCTGTTCCCTCCTCCAAGATAGAAGAGATAAAAGAAGAAATGGAGAAGGAGTTTGACAACATCATAGAGGAAGTATGAGTTATTACTGTTACAGCCTGTATGTACAAATCAAAAATACAAAGATTTGGCAGTGAATATATGCGGTTTTTATCTTTCTTATCTTCCAGGCTCAGCAGGAGTTAGAGAATGAAGGTCTTAAGGGTGAGTTTGATCGCTCTCAGGCTACACAAACTCTAGAGAACACACTGGGGAAACTTCTAGACCGTCTTGAAGACAAGACCGAACATGAGAGTGAGCCAGAAACAGAAAAAAACACGGATATGCAGAAAAGCACACACTCACCGCCTAAGACGGATGAAGGCCCTTCTTCTGGCACCTCAAATCTGGTTCCCAAAACACCAGGTAAATATAGGGAGTGGATGCTGAATGCATGAATGAACAGATTGTAGAATGAATGGCTCAATCATTCATAAATTGCTTGTAACTTTCGCCTTTGCACCCCAGGCTTTCATAAAACCTTCCTATGAGCATGTTATACTATACATATATAGTATAATGTCTGTAAATGTGTGCATGATACATATATATGCATTATACACTGGCTCCAAAACAAAAAAATTAATGATGCTATGCCTTTTCACTTAACTTTTAATATAACTGCTTAAACTTTTTACTGCTCCCAAGGGCAAGTTATTTTGATGCAAATGTTTTTATTTTAGTTTAATGAGACACCACTGTTCAAAAGTTCAGGGTCAATAAGAAGTTTTAGTTTTTGAAAGAAGTATCTTATGCTCAAGGCTGCATTTATTTTATCTAAAATACAGTAAAACTGTAGTATTATGAAATTCAATTACAAAAAGTCACTTATTGCTGTGATGCAAAGCTGAATTTTCAACGTCATTCAGTGCCACATATGTCAGATATGTTCTGATATGCCGATTTGCTGCTCAAAAATCATTTCTTATTATGCTGTTTAATATTTTTTCAGAACCATGATCATTTTTTAGGATTCTAAAGGATCTTTAAAAATTCGTTAGGATCTTTTGTAACATTATAATATTTTTACTGTCACTTTTGACAATGCAACCTTTTGAATGGCAGCGTATATATGCGCGTGTGTGCATTAGCTTATTTTCAATAAACAATGGTCCAAATACTTTTTGGAGCCACTGTATACTTTATATTCATGATGAAATCATTGTCACCACTAACACTAATACTACACCATGTCGTACATTTATGCAACTCTGACTTGGCCATTGATGTTGTTAGAGAGAGAGAGAGAGACTATAATTCGTGAAGTGGGAGGATTTTTTTCCGCTGTATCTGCGGTAACCTTCCCTTCCCTCTGTCTCTCATCACCCAAGCCCAAGCGGGCAGCAGTGGCGAGCAGGTAAAAGTCAGGGTGACTAAGTATAAGGTGGGCGGAGGTGTGGCTGCAGGAGCGGTTACCGGGGGCAACGATGATGATGAGGGGGGTGTGAAGGTGAAGGAACTGGGCGAGGGCGACCCCCAGTGGCAGCAGATTCAGGAAGTGGTCAAAGAGCAGCTAGAGAGAGCCGGCATCAAGGCCGAAGGTAGGCCGAAACACACTAACACACACATCTAAAGTATTCTTATTTCCCCGTGTGTGTCTGTGTGAGTGGCGCAAAGACTTTATCTTTCATCCTGAAATCTTGAACTATTCTTCTGCCTGGTCTTTGCTCTAGGTGCATTTACATTTATTCATTTAGCAAAGCACGTTTCAAATGAGGAATACAAGAAGCGATTCACCTTAGAGGCCATTAACATGAGTAGTACTTGTAATACAAAGTTTCAGACATCATTTAGAACAGCACAAACTGGAACAGAATATATATATACAACAGACTCTATTCAACTATTCAAGATGACTTCATGACTTTCATAGATGCCAATGGTTTTGTTTTTCCCTTGATGCTGGCTTTTGCCTGGCTGCACAGAAATGCAAGGTCTTTTTCTGCCTGAAGTATGGCTTGGAAAGATAACAACATTAGAGAAGAACTTTAGAGTGCAGAAAGGTTTAGTGAACACTCACCTGTCAGTACATGGTGATGGCTGTTACTCCAGTTTTCTGGTTTTGGAGATGTTCAACTTGATAGAATGTGAAGATTTAGGAATATGACAGTGGTTCATTTGTCCTTCCCACATCCCACAGTCTTCATTACCTTCTTTGCATGCATCAGTTCTATCACTACTTATTTCTTCTATCAACTGTGTGCGCATGGGAATGAAAAATAGTACTTTTGTTTCTGTTTAACAATATAGCTGTTTAGATTTACTTATGTCGATAATGACTAAGGATTTTGCCCCTGTCTTTCAGGAAAGATTGAGGTGAAGATTTTAACACGTAAAACAGCAGAGGAAGCGGGAGACCAGTGGCTCACCGAGGAGGATACAAAATCATTTAGAGAGCTTCTCATCAACCTTCTGGTATGAATATGTATACGATACCATGCAAGCACCAAGTAAAAACCAACACCTACATTACCTTCCAAATTATCTTAATGCTAGGAAAAGACTTATTTTCAACCATGTAAAATGTCTCAGTTGATCATTATTGATTTTTTTGTTTGTTTATACCTTTCACTGGATTCTTTGGTAATTCAGTCGCAATTTCGGCGCAGACTCTCTGTAAGACTTTTATTGTAAGAAATGGAGCTGACGGTAATTAACCGTATTTAACACATATAATTAACTGTATTTTATTCTAATGCCTAATCTGTGATCCGTGATTTCTGAAGTCATTTTTCATGTACAGTCAGATGTTCTTTGACTCAGAATCTTTTTACTGTTTATGCTTCAGTAACTCAGGACAGTGACTAAACCATCAACTTTATATTATTTCTCTGAATAGCATGACAATAATTTATAATTTATTTGATTAAATTATGTATAGAATGTGATAAAAGAACCCTCCCTTCATAATCACTGGAGCTGTCAATCATACAGTGATCAAATCAGAGGACTAAAATCAGGGTACTAAAATTATAGGTTTACCTCATGAAACATTATCGAATAAACAGTTCATGACCTCTTTAAAACTATAGAAACTGATTATTTTAGTCTGACCAGCACATTATTTTGTGAACATTGTAATACGTTTAAAAAGTTATATTGGACTCAACAGCACACCCATAGTTTGGCTGATTCAAATTGGCCTATATATATATATATATATATATATATATTAAAAAAAATTGTCACTACAGAATAAATATTTTCTGAGAAAGAACATGTGATCAGTATGTTTTGCCGAAAGTATAATGTTCATCAATTGACTGCACTTCATTCATCCTTCATGATCCTTGAGTCTTTAACTGTAAATTCCCCTACAAAATCATAATGGAATCATAATTTAAATCATAAAAAGTGTATGTGACCCCTTTAATATACATGCCCCTTACACGTTTCAGTGCAAGTTATGAAACTGATCTTTTGATCCCTTGTTTTTGACTGATTCAACTGGTAAATAAATAGCTGTTCACTATCTTTGTGTGCAGACTGGAGGTACAGAGGAAGTGTATAAAGAGGAGAAGAGACAGCAAGAGTTGGAGAATAACTATAAATTTGTCTGGGGAGAAAAACAGGATGAGAACCAGTCCACAGGAAACAGTGATTCTGATGAAACAGACTTTTGACCCTTTTCTTCTTCTCTCAAGCACTGTTAACTTGAAGATGGGCAGTCAGCGTTCTCTGAACTCCCAACTCTCCAACTCTAAGCCACCTAGTTGTCACTTTTCAGTGTGTGTGGCAACCAAACTGCTCTCTCAGACTGTTTAAGTCATGCAAGCCCTGTTAAGGATTCAGTCCACAGCTTTGAATTCTGATTATCCTTTATGAGCATCTGTAAGTTGTTTATACTGTATCTTTCCAGTTTGGGATTTTTTTTTTTTAAATATACAAATATACTTCATGTTTCAGTTGTGTTGCACTTTATGCCTATGTGTGACAGACCTGGGAATGTACTACATTTAGCCATGTCCTCTGCAGATAAGGGCTCTTTTTGTTGTAAATGCTTCAAATGATCATCATAGTTTGGTCGAATGTAAATAATGTTGCCACATCACTTGATTTGTTTGTTGATAATGCATACTTTCCGTTTCTAATTTCTAACCTAAGCACACTTTTAGTGAGGGAATGAGTGGTTGAAGTTGCTGTAAGCAATTAATAATTTATTTTAGTATCTAACATCACTGTCTCTATGGCAGGCAATGAACAAAATAAAGAATGAATGAAAGGAGCCATTGGCCAATCAGAGAACATAAGAGTTCTGTCAATAGCAGACATTGCTAGTTTGTTCAAACAAAGGGACATTGCAGGGAATGTTGAGACATTTTAGTGGCTCAGAAAAATCGCTTACAGCAGCTTTAGGTTTTTAGACTTAACCACGAAATGCACAACTGTACATTTTGTACTACTGAAGAAACGTTTAATCTCAACCTGTTGAAAATGCATTCATTGCAGATATCGTGAGAGATATAATTAAACAGTAAAATGTACAATATGTTGTGGTCTACTATAATATATATTAATTAAATTCCTATGTTTAAACAGCGTTTAATAGCACTGAAGTTCTCACATTTAAATTACTACTTTAAAATCAATGTCTTCTGAGCGTTGAGAAAAAGACTTATAATTCTGTTCATACTCTTGTCAAGAAAATACCTGATAGTACACAAAAAATATATATAAAAATATATAAATTAAATATGACGGAGGCAAAATGTACAATATTATAAAATGAGAGATATATATATACACATATATATACTATAACTCAATTAAATATACAAACCCCCATTACTGACACCTTTCAAATTAGTTGTGGTCAATATAATGCTTCGATTTTCAATTATGTAAATACTGTTCCAAAACAGTTGGGGGCCTAGAGTTGTGCTTTTCTTCTTGGCGTGATTTTGTTTGCTCTGTGACTCTGCTTGCTGAAACGTGTAACACAATTGGATGCGCGTGGCCCAATCATAACCCTCCGTTCAAATGACATAATCATTTATTCCAAGATCGACAGGCAATCCATCCAATCAAACGCGCTTCCGTATTTCCTGCACTAGTGACGTGAAAGGTTCACAGTTCGCAGGGTTTACTTTTCTAGAATGCTGTAGTCGAAAAGATTTCCTTTTCTATTTTTTTAAGTAAAAGAGACACAGTTTAGTGGGGTGAGTGTGTGTCACTATCCACAAAACAGAGAGAAGCTCTTAAAGAGGTTGGCTAATTATAATACGGAATTGAACCGCCCTCATACCTCTCGGCTTTACTTGGGGAACATTCAGTTAACAGAAAAATATGAAGCACGGAGCGAGTTAGCTTCAAGTAAGGCGCAATATTATCAACCAACCCAAATTTGCATGGGTGCGAAAATAGCCAGGATATGATTTTGGAGCCGATGTACCTGGTCAGGCTGTCAAATGTCTTGGATTTAAGTTGAAAAGCATAGCTTTACTGTTATGCTAGCTCTCTGAGTTGGACTGAAATGGCCTCGGAGCCGAATCTCGCAGTTATTTTCACTTCTGTTATGGAGGAAGTCCGCTGTCTGGTAAGATTGTACCGGTGTTATTATTCCGCATATTTCCTGTGGTAGTCATGCTGTAATCATGACAACGCTGCTTGTTTTAAACTTTTTTTTTAAAATCAAAAATGGAAAAAAATGTCATATGTTCTTCAGTAATAACAAAAGTAAGAGTTTAATTTTACATTACGCCTTTACGCGATTAAAAAATATTTTAATATAACTTGTATGTTATCTTGGAAGTCTGCTTAAGTTTGACGACTACTGTGTTAGTAAAATAGTCCTATGTTTTCAGTGACTAAATATTAAATATTTAAGTTGTCTTAAATTTTCAGCTTTTTCTGTCAAATTGATTATTTAGACCGTAATTGTTTTGCGTCTGACAGTGTTGCGAAGACGTATTAATTTTCTTAAGTAAATAATTTAACTGGCAAATCTGTCGGTTAAAGTTCCAGCTATATCCTGCTATGATGACAAAAGCTGCTCTATCGCTACGCTGTTTGTCTTTAATCTGCTGTCACGCGACCTGTGCTCGACTGTCCTCGGGTCTATTTGAGGGTTTTTTATTTTTATTTTAGGTTAATGAGGTTTACACATAACCGGATGGTAGGTGTGATATACATTGAGTCTTCCTCTGCTCGCTGAAGTTAGTTTTCCTTGCGTGTCTCTGTCTGTGTTCTCAATAGTCGCACTGAGGGGAGAGTCTCGTCATTCAGGGCTCGTCATGAAGGCTCTCGTTTCGCGCTCCGCGTTCTACGTGGGATTTCTGGTGGGCACGTGCAGCCTGTACATGATCCTGAGTCAAGTTGGGTTCACGCGAAAGTTTGAGGCTCATGAACACGCGGTCCATGAGAGCAACCTGCTGGAGATGGTAGAAGAGGAAAACAAGAACTGGAAAAAGGAAAGGTTGGCTCTCTTCAACCTCAATCATCCTCACCATACAGGTAAATACACTGTACAAACGAATGGAGATGTGGCAAATATATATATATATATATATATATATATATATATTTTTTCTACAATTAGAAAATCACATGTATTTGTATAAATCATTGTATTATAGAATCCCCGTGTCCATAATGTGAAGCGGTGTAAATTAAAAACACCATTCGCCCAGAAACAATCCAAATATGTATTAATTTCGTATGTGAAACTTGTGAAAACATGTGAAACTTGAGTAATCGGCAAAATGACCACCTCAGTCTCGATTCTCTGACGTGTGATAAAAAGATGTAATGAATGTCAACGGTAGAAAGTCAGGTAATACAGGTTTGGGATTACATGAGGGGAGCTGTAAAGTTCTATATAAATACTTTAAAAATATATTTCTTGTAAGGCAATTGTGCGTGTACTCAATCTTACTGGAATATTTTAAAATGAATGGCATTCCTTTGTACTCTCTCTTTTCACGTATATAAGCTGTTTAACTTGTTTAGTCTTTTTGCTTATCAGAGTATGAAAGTGGTTCCTTGGCTCGTTACAGACAGTCATACGTATAAAAATAAGTTGTCTGATTTTATAATCCACAAAGAACACATAATTTGTCAGTTAAGTGAAGGCATTCCTTGAAGAGGTGTGTAAAACAGGTAAAGCCATGTGATGTGCACAGTTTTTTTAGCTTTATTACACCCTTTTATTGATTTGGATTGTGGATTTAACGTCACACCCTGTTCCTTTTGAGCATTAAGTCAATTGTTTGTATTCCAAGGAAGCTCTTTTTGTGAGAAACTCTTTTTGGGTATGTATTTGTGTATTCTCTGTGGAGAGATGGACTTTGCTCCGATTTTGGGCTTGCAGCTAATGTTTCGTCCTTGTTAAAGTGTACAGAAAGGTTTTATCGCCAGCTGGTTATCAGTAAACTATCTCAAAGGTTTATAAATATTCTGACTCTAAATTTTATGCATGCAAAATTTGCTTTCTATGAAACAGTTTCTTCAATGTTTATAAACATTTTTAAAATATATCTTTGCTTTGAGAAGTTGGGTTTGTCCAATATTGTACAAAATACAACTAAACTGAAGATATTTTTAATGAACCCTGAGAGCTTTCTGTTCCTCCATTGAAATTCCACAAAAAATTGACCTTCATAAAACCAAACAATGTAAGCCAAATGAATCGAGCAGCTTAATCCAAGTCTTCTGAAGAGAAGTGAACAAACATAATTTGTTCATATTTAAGCCTAAATATTTTAATACAGTAATATCTCGGTTTACGAGTTTAATTCGTTCCAAGAGCTCGTAACCCAAAATGCTCGTACAGCAAAACAATTTTCCCCATGAGAATGCATTTAAGATCAATCGATTTGTTTCACACAACCATAAATGCCCATTTTAAATATTTTTTTGGTTTTAACCTATTAATTACTTTTAAAATTATAACCATTAAGATCTCATATAAATACTAATTTATAATTGACGATTAAACTCTAAAAATACTTGACAATTTACTGTAACGCACACTTTACCTGTCACTGCTGGCGTGATGGAGAAGAGAGGATGGGGAGGGGTGGCGGGGTGTTACTGCTTACAGGGAGAATTTTGTACCTTTATATATGCTGTACTGTATGTATATATTTCACTACATTGTAGCGTTGCTTCTTTTAATAAGCAGACAGGTTCCTTCTCGTTCAGAGATTTTATTGAGAACTAATGGATTGCTGTTCTGGCCGCAACCCACGTTGTACATAACAGAAGAATCAAAACTATATCTCCGCTTTCCACAACTCAACTCTCTCTAGCCCCCCTGAAACCCCGCCCTCTTAAAGTGACAAGACTGTTAACTTAACACTTATTGAACACATCAGATTAACTAGTTCCTTCAACATTTGTAACGATATTACAACGTGAAGAATAGCGATCACAATTAATGCAACAACACGAGGTAAAACCGCTGTAAATCACTTATGTACATGATCTGTACAGAGTTATAACTGTGTTATAAGTATGCTGTTCTCTAAAAGTGTATGGCCCTTTAAGAACGTCATTACCCCCTTTGTGCGTTATACTGAGAACACACGCGAGCCTCATTAGTATGCAATGTGTTGTGTTCGTAACACATGCTCCGTTAATAAAGTTTCATCATATTCACATGTAACTGTCGTTGTGATGATTAACGGGGTGATAAAGTAGTTGTAACCACGTGACTGTTTTATGAGAAGCTCTCATTAGGATATTTCCAGTAAAAATGTGCGTGATGATGTTGCGCATTAGATCTTTTCCACTCAAAAATGCGCGTGGGCGAGGGAATATTTTTCTCGCACACAGATACAATGCTCGTACACCGATTTGCTTGTATACTAAGTCGCTCGTAAACCGAGGTATTACTGTATTTATTTTATTTAGCATGTACGGTTGACGTGGAGTTTGAGTAATTAATTTCTAGTATTGTTAAAAAAATGATTAATTCACTACTTTTGTAGCATTTGATATGAGAAACTTCTTACTGTCACTTGCAGGTGAGGATGGCAAACTGGCTGATACTCTCTATAAGCGTGTACGCATTCTCTGTTGGGTAATGACTGGCCCTAATAACCTTGAGAAAAAAGCTCGACACGTGAAAGCCACATGGAGTCGCCACTGCAACATTGTGGTCTTCATAAGCTCTGTGGACAACCCAGATTTTCCCACGGTTGGCCTAAACACCAAAGAAGGTCGGGATCAGTTGTACTGGAAAACTATTCGTGCTTTTCACTATGTCTTGGAAAAGCACGGGGATGAGGCGGACTGGTTCCTCAAAGCAGATGACGACACTTATGTCATCGTCGACAACCTGCGCTGGATTCTGGCCAGACACTCTCCAGAAGACCCTGTATATTTTGGCCGGCGGTTTAAGCCGTACGTAAAACAGGGCTACATGAGTGGCGGCGCTGGCTACGTGCTCAGCAAAGAGGCTCTGAGGAGGTTTGTCGAGGGTTTTCGCACCAAAGTGTGCACTCACACTTCTTCGGTGGAGGACTTGGCTCTGGGTCAGTGTATGGAGAAGATAGGCGTTGTGGCAGGAGACTCCCGAGACACCTTACAAAGAGAGACATTCCATCCTTTCGTACCCGAGTCCCATCTCACTGGCACATTTTCCAAGTCTTTCTGGTATTGGAACTACTGTTATTACCCCATTGTGCAGGTGAGTCTGAATTCATTGAAAACTCCTTTTTTTAATCAATATATTATTTTGTGATCGTCCAATGAAATGACAAACTTCTCAAATCATTTAGTCCACTTTAACCCTGTCCTTTTCTTACAATCAACTGCAAGTTTGCATTCAGATCTGCGTCCATCCAATCTAAAACCGATGGATATAACAAATATCTGCCCTGCATTTTGGATCTGTTTATCTTGGTTGAACAAAACCAACACAACGAAAAAAGATCAACTTTGTTTCAGATCCGTCTCATATGACTTTCCTGTTAAGATGCTGTGTATGTGGACAGAGAAGTGAAGATGAAAAGAATCTTCAGTCTGTCAGTTTTCAGCCTGTCAACATTTGCATTTAATATACCCTGAGGGAGTGCTTATCAGCCTTTACATACATCCTGTTCAAATAAATGACACTCAATAGCATTGACTGGTCTTCAAATCCCCATGTCATTTCCTCAAGTGGGTGTGAGTTTGTTTTGCAATGGATTAGTCTATTTGAGTACGTCTGCGCTGGCGCCGTACTATAAGCACTGTTGTCTAAGGATATATTTTTTATTTCCTCATTGTTTGCTCATACTGATGTCCTTCCAAACATTTCATGAGATTTGTTATTGTAATTCACTTGTAACTGGTCAAGACAATGACAGATTGAATTGATTGGGTTTTGACACAGTTACACTTATTATAACTTTATGGTGCTTTTCAATCGTCTTGAAATCGTCTTGCCCCCGTTCATTAGAACTACCTTAAAAAGAGTGATCTGTACGTTTCTCATTTGTGTTTCACAACAAAAGAAATTAATATTTATATATGCAAATGAATGTTGGAATTAATTCTTTCCCTTTCTCTCTCAGGGTCCACAGTGTTGCTCAGACCTGGCTGTTTCTTTTCACTATATGGATCCGTCACACATGTACCTTCTGGAATACTACACATACCACTTGCGTGCCTTTGGCTACAAATACCGCTATCAGCCCCCTCAACCAAATGTCACACAAGACCTCAATGCCCCAGTCCCAGACAAAGTGGAAGCTAGAAACTCAAAGCAGGAGGGCGAAGAACGCAAAGGAGAAAAACAATCCCCTGAACTTAATGAAAATTCTTAGCTGCTTTTTGTGTAGGATTTTTTTTTTTTTAATCTTCTTCCAAAATAACTTTTTCTTTTTTTGGGGGATGGCTTTACTTTTTTCTTTGGATGATGTCTTTAAAAGTATCCAATATATTGCCACATGAATGTTTGTGTGATTAACTAACTGGTTCAGTTTGAAAGGGTGTTCTTTTAATAATGCGTTTGTATGTGAATGTTTAAATATAACAGTACAAAATTGTATGAAAGACGATGTGGCTCTTGGGATGTGATTCATTTAGTCTGTGAGCCTGCCTTAACAGTATACGGTAATATGTGAAATGAAAGGCTGTCTCTGCATTTGTTATACATGGCATTCATTTGTGATTTATTTATATGGACACACAAATACATATGTATACAAACATGAATTGTGTGTTTGCTCTGCACTGTGTAGTCATAAGCACACCCCTCTGTGTGTGATTTAACAGCAATTCCATAAGAACAAGGGGCCTTGATTTTTCCCTTCATTTGCTCATTCCCTTGAATTAGTGCCTCTGCTCTGATCCAGAGAAATCATGCTTTTTGTTTTCTTTTTTTTTTTTGTCCCCCAGTGGGTTTTGGTTTGGTAGATGAGTGGCGTATTGTAACACTGTGAAGCATGCAGGTTTTGAATTACTGGATTTTTCTGCTCTCATAATGTTTTATTTAATTGACTGGAGTATGGCTGATTTTTGTTGATCTCGGATTTGCTTTGTTTTCCATTGCTAGTCTGTGTGTGAGATTAAATGTGCTGATTTGCAGTTTATGCAGCCGCTTGTCCAGAATAATGAAATTAATGCAGTTTCTTTTTTTGTGAACTATGGCTTTTAAATATGCTGATGTTGGTACTTTCTTAATGAAATAATGCCCACTGAAAGTGTATTATTCTGATTCACTATGTATTCAAGTATGGTAAAGTTGAGAGGTTGTGATGCAGAAAGTTGTTCATCAGAGAAGAATCTTTACATTTTGACTGTCGCACCTGACACTTGCCACAAGTATGAAGGATTTCAAATAAAGTTTATTTGAATGAATAAACTTATTTGAACTGGAAATGAGTTTTATTATAATACAAATCACTGTTTGTTTTTAACCTCTCCCAGACCTGCCTACCCTTACGCTTTCGCGTAATTTTCTACGCTTTTTGACCCTTTATTACGCTATTCCGCCTTATGCGTCAAAATTACGCTTTTTGCGATTGTTATTATTATTATTTTTTTTTTTTTTTTTTTTTTTTTCCGTGTCCGACAATGATGCAATGGTCTAAATGTAGACCAGTATTTCGTATCCCGTTTCCGGTTTCCGGTCTCTCAATGAATCTCAAACATGGCGTCAGAAGCTAAGCGTGCACGTGTGACTGTGATTGAAACGCGAAACTGATGAAGAGAGTGAAGTTTGTGTAACAGCTGGTATTGAAAAAAGAGGCAAGGCTCTCAAGAAATCAGCATATCAAAAGTGCCGAGATGAGTATTTTCAAAATTGGCCTTTTTTGAAACCTTCCACGAAAGGAGAAGGCATGATTTATTGCAAGATATGCGACCGCCATTTTTCAATAAGACACGGCGGGGCCTATGATTGCGAGCGGCATATTGCAACGGCAGTGCATAAAGGAAATGCAAAAGACGTGATGCCATGCAAGACGATTGCAGCACATTTTGTTCAGATACAGCAGAGTGATGCTGTCAAGCAAGCAGACAGCATTATGAACGCAGAAATTGGCATGGCTGAAATGATAGCGGAATTAAATCTGCCACTGTCCACTGCTGATGCAATGGTACAGTTTTTTAAGAATTCATTTCCCGATTCGAAAATCGCACAAGGTAATGTTATTTTTTATATATTTTATTTTCCACTATATTATTATTATAGATGACTGGCTTTTAATTTAAAAAATAGTCGAACATTTTCGGCTTTCTTATCTGTATAGGCCTATTTAATATTGAGTAAGATTTTAATAGACCTAGGCCTATATCTCAGCCACTAACACTATGCATTAGATAGTCTGAAATTCTTGTTCATTCAAGTACCTGTTGTTAGTATAATTAACTTCTTGAAACACAGTATTAAGTAATATTTTCGACAAAATGTAGACCTTATCTTTGCTTGACGACTTGTAGTTGTTTGATGAATTTTAATCATTTTATGAAATTGTAGCTTCTTCTCTTTTATTGCTTTTAATATGTGCCACATATTAAAAGCAATAAAAGAGAAGAAGCTACAATTACAATTTCACATTGTGGCCACAGTGGGATGTTTTTTAATTGTTGTATATGTAAAGTAATGTATCTTTATTAAGACACCCTGGCCTGATATCACCTTCATGGTGGACAGGGCTTGTCTCACATAATAATAATAATAATAATAATAATAATAGTAATAGACAGTTTTATTCACTCATTCACATAGTTTTTAGTTTCACTTTGTTTATTCCACTAAATTGGATGATCTATCATCTTTATGATTAAGCTGTAACAGTGTAAATAATATCAATTATTAATTATGCACTGCCAGAATTGAGAAATAGACCTTAGGCTAGATATTGGTATTGTCAGTATTGACTATTCATTATATGATTAAGAGGTCAAAGTAATGCCTTGTTATTTTATTTAGTTTATTTTATTTTAAGGTCTTTTATTTAAAAACAGTGGAAACAAAAGTGTCTATAGATAATAATATAATTTACTGCAGCTTTTTTTGGCATGTAATTTTTTTAATTTTTATTTCCTACTTTTTCTGCTTATGCTGTTTTGGGGAACCACTTTTATTGAAACCATAGCAGTTTTTTTTATTGCAAAGAGGAGACATTCATTTATTGTTTTCCACAATCAGGGATGCAGTGCGGCAGGAGTAAAACAACAGCAATTGTTAAAGATATTACAACTTTTTTCTTTGTATCTTTGGTCGTTTTGAGTTGTCGTATGTCATGCATATTATTACACTTTCAAGTTACAAATTCCTCTTTTTAGGCTCATGGATTATGCTTTTCCCTTATGGTCAGGTAGGCAGGTCTGCTCTCCACTCCAACCTAGCACAACATCACTTTTACATTTGTTTGCATTTCATTCAAATTACGGTTTTGAAGTGGTAAAATTACCACTTTTTATAAGGGGGGATCCTTATTTAATATCTAATGGAATTATGGGTACATCTTGAAATTAAGCGAGTGGTTATAGGTTTTGACTAAAATTAAACAAGCTTTAGTTGTTAGCAAGTCTTCAGTAATACATATTGTGTGAATTCTGGGAAAATCTCCAAAATAATCTGTTCTGTGGTACTCAATTGATTTGAAGAGGAAAAGCATTGGCATTTGTGCCACCCACAAGTATGATCTAATTGCGTGTGTGTGTGTGTGGTAAACTTTAACAATCAGTTAGCGAAGAAATGTTTGAACATTCTCATTCTTCCCTAGTATGATCTTCCTCAGAAAAGCCCTTTAGCTAAAATCCCTTTTTAGACATTCCATTTACCTTAAGTTTACTTTTGTTTTTTCAGATTGGCTCAGAACTTCAATGGAAAAATGAAATGCTGATCTTAAGATAGTTTTCATTGCAGACATTACATTGTTTGAGCAAAGTGTTTTGATTAAAAAGTCCCATAGAAATTTGGGAGATGTGTAGTGCATTATATAATGAAGAAGGAACTCTAAATTATTCTGAACCATTCATAAAGTTCACATCAAAACCAGCAGGAAGATATTTTCAATCTTTAAAGCATCGATTGCATTTCTGAATGGATGCGTTTCATGCCCTTGTCTTTTATCCAAAAGTATGTTGTTGTTGTTGTTGTTGTTTTTTCTCTACAGGGTCTTTCATGTACAAAGGGAATCATGTACAGCACTTTCACAGCAATCTTTAATTTATAAAAGAGTGTGTGAGGCAAATGTGTGACAACAATAATTCAATGAGAAACAATGACCAGCATATTAAATAAAGACTTATTTTACATTACACAGTTTTTTGTGTGGCCTTCTCTATGAATAAATGAAGACCCATTATGAGGGTGGGTATATTTTAAAGCACTTTAAATATAACATAATAAGCATATGTTAAAAATAATAGGGGATAAGCAAGAACATTTACTGTGTGGGGGTCATATATTCTTCAATTTTCCCATATCTGTCCAATCAGCACAGGATTGTCAATCCTTGAAATAAAACAAATCTTTTATCTAATTGAGATTACAGTAGTACCTCAAGATACGAAAGGCTCAATTTACGAAAAATCCAAGTTACGAAAGCAAAGACGAAAATTTTTACTGCTCTACATATGAAAAGTTTTCAAGATACGAAAGGTTTCTGAAAGTCCGAGATTCGCCCCATAACAATTTTGAAACTCGTGCCGCACGCCGCCATCTTAGTTATAGTAGACTCGCCACCATCCTGCTGCTCTCCCATTGGTTCCTGATGCTAGCCAAGCCATGAGATCCTTCTCTCTAATTGGACAGCATCTCTCCAATCATGCATCTTCTATACGTACGTGCTGGCGTGCTTTAGCTCAGCCACTCCGCACCCGAAACTTTAAATTTTTTATGTGTTTTCGTAAAGTTAAGTATACGTACGTAAGTACGTTATCTGCCATTCGTCCTCCTCCTCCTCTGCCGCCACTTTCGGAGATAGCCTCACTTGAAAGGTAAGCTTCGACATTTTACGTTATTTCATTGTTTATAGGCCAATTTAGTTTTATTATGAAATTTAATGGGGTGTTTTTGGAGGGCTTGGAACGGATTAGCCATTTTACATGTAAAATGTGTTCCAAGATACGAAAAACTCATTATACGAAGGCCGCCTCGGAACGGATTAATTTCATATCTCGAGGTACCACTGTACTTTGTACTCCGAAACTTCAAGGGGGTTCAATGTAAGAATTGCTATCTTACACACACACACACACACACACGCATATATATATATATATATATATATATATATATATATATATATATATATATATATAAAGAATGAATGACAACAAACTAAAAATCATACAGCTCAGTTCTTACAAAGCAAGATAATTTTTCATTGGAATGGTACAATTCCATAGTGGATGTTTTCTGGACAGATGACCTCAGGCTTCATACACCACAGCACAACCTTCATAAAAAAATCAGTACAATTACACAGAAACCTCTAAAAAGATAATTGCAATTCATCAATTCACCACAACAATTACTCTATCTATAACATACACATTCTCACCTTAACCTTCTGTCTTTTAAGAAAATGTTGCCTCTCCTCTCTCCTCTCCAAGCAGGAACAGCTGATAAAATAATAACAACAACAACAACATTAATAATAACAACATTGACAACATTAATAAAATAATTCACTATAATTCTCCATAGTAGCCACTAGAGGTCACTGTTTTGCATGTCCTGGATTCACTTATTCTACATTGTGCAAATTTCAACTGTTACACACGTGGTATTTATTTAGGTTTGTTTGCATATGGTGACATAAATATAGACAATAAATTGATTAATGCAATCTCTTGTTCCCCATTTACTCTTTTGCCTAACTCATATTGACCACCATCCATTAATCTCTTACCAGACACAATGTTTCTCCGCCCTAACAGTCCAACAAAAATGTCATTCATGTTTGCTACAAAAGTACAAAAGAAACAAAGCTCTCATCAATCTCTAACATGTCACTTTTATTAATATTAACACTGAAGTATGAACATGGAAACTTACGTTTAAATTGTGAAATTGTGTCGCGATTTGTTCCTGTTCCTGTTGAATAAAAATGAACAATAAAGCCAACTTTAAACCTCTAAGAAATAGTTGATAAATAATCTTTGTTTCTCACCTGCACTCCTCCTGCCCATCAGGCCAATGAAACTGTCATAATCAATATCAGCATATCGTTTGTCATAGCGCTCAGACTGGTGGCCACTGTTGTCCTGCACATAACACAAACAGGATGATTCAAGAACTTAGAAAATGAACGTCTGACTCACTAATGTGAATGACTCAGCAACATAAAGACTCCAGACTGTGATGATCATTAAAATGATACAAACAACTAAAAGAAAATGTCCAAGGAACTGCTCTGAAAACGGACTTCTCAAAATATTAAAATAATAAAATAAAGTAGTGAGTGGTATAGTTTCAGCCATTGTTAAGTAGCCTGTGCGTGTGTGTGCATTTGTGTGTGCGTGCGTGCCTGTGCATGTGCATGTGTGTGTATGTATGTATGTGTGTGGTAAACCCTATGTAATGGGGACAAAATTACATTTCTTGACCCCAATGTGGAAAACAGCGAACAAATAAGTGAAATATAAAAATGCAGAAAGTTTACTTTGATAATGGTTTAGGGTTAGTGGATATAATATACTGTAAAATCATTATGCCGGAAAATACAACATGGAAATCCAATGTGTGTTTGTGTGTTTGTGAGAGAGAGAACCTGCATGTGTAGTTTGTTAGTGTGTACACATGACTGAACCTCTGTTTGAGCCCATATTTAACAGTCAGATATCACATTAAAGAAACCATTATGATTTTAATAGAATAACAACTGGTATCGGTTACCATTTTCCCAGTATACGTATACATTTATATAAACAGCAGAATATTAAATACACAATACACCAATAAATTGATCAAACATCTCACTTGAAGTATTTTTTGTGAATTATTTTTGCAAGTAAACAAGTGACCACAATTATACAAATAAAATAGCATACATAATGTGATTGGCTTATAAAGGCCAATAGTTATAACATCTCTCTCTCTCTCTCTCTCTCTCTCTCTCTCTCTCTCTCTCTCTCTATATATATATATATATATATATATATATATACGATTTTAAGATAAACAATTTTTTAAAAGTATTCTACCCACTAAGGCTGCATTTATTTGATCCAAAGTACAAAAATAAAGTATTCCAAAGTTAAATACAAATAACTGTTTTCCGTCTTCAGCATCTTTACTCAAGTCTTCACATGATCCTTCATAAATTGTAATATGCTGATTTGTTGCTCAAGAATAATTTTGTATTTCTGTTGTTGTGATTGTTATAAATATTGAAAACAGTTGTGTACACATTTTTTCCTTTGTAAAATAATATACTACAATTCAAAAGTTTTTGAAATACATTACTACTTTTATTCAGCAAGGATGCGTTAAATTGATCAAAAGTGACAGTAAAGCCATATATAATGTTACAAAAGCATACCGTGAAACATATATGCTTTTATCAAAAATTTATCATTCATCAACGATAATAATGAGAAATGTTTCTTGAGCAGCAAATCAGCAAATCAGAATGATTTCTGCAGAATCGTGTGACACTAAAGACTCGAGTAAGGATGCTGCAAATTCACCTTTGTTTCACAGGAGTTACATTTACCTATATATTCGAATAGAAAGCAGTTCATTTAAACTGTAAAAACTCTCTATATATAAAGTAGACTACTTACTGTGAATGATAGATAGTCGAGGGCACAGCGCGAGAGTCCAGGACACGCGAGCAACAGGGAGAACAGCACGAGCGACCAGGACATCCTCACACACCTGCAGCAAACTTTATTTAGCCTACAAACTCCAAAACAATAACTTTGTTTTAAAACTAAAATAAGTGTATAAAACAGGAAGTAATACTACCTTTAAAATCTACTGAGAAGAGCTGGTATTCGGAGGATGGTGTTCAGGTTCTTCTCAGAGCTGTGTAAAGGCTCACAGGTGCGCGCGTTCCTTTATTTGTAGGGTTCGCGCGCTCCGCTCACACAAGCTCGTTCAAGCTGTCCCTCCAATGCGAACCTGATGCTAACATAATCCAGTGACGCAAAGTCATTAACACCAGAGCCTTGACGTATTTGTGCGGTCAATTACATTACTAACATCACACCTCATCTTAGTCTCTTGTGCTTCATGCTTTCAGTCTAATTAAGTTTGAACCAATGCGAATAATTGATTTTTGTTTTGTTTTCTTCTGTCTAGCAGTGATTAAACAGAAATTGTAGAGAGCAATATCAAATCAGACGATTGGACAAGTTTTTATTTTATTTTTTGCTTTGTATTCTAACTCATTTAAGGTTTAGCAGGTTTTGACTCAGAAGGACACATCCGTGATTGGTGGGGGTTCAATGATTATTATCCAGTGAGACTATGAGTCACCTCTGGTCATTTCATTCCCTCCATCTCAGATATGTCCTTCACCAGGACAAAGCTGACAGTAAGCTATAGAAAAGGTGAAGTCTTGATTAAGATCTGTAGGAGCCTGATTGATGAATGCTTGGATGGCTTTAATGCAATGCTTGGATTTAGCATACAGTCTCTCTGAAATTAGGTGAACTATTCTTTCACAAAAAGTTATGTGCATGTAGAAAATGTGTTGCAGATGTTTAATCTTTTTTTCTGTGTTAAAATATTTATCTTTATTTTTTCTGTTGCATACCTGTGTATGTGAGACCGAGATTAAATCAGGGTTGACATTTGCAAAGACATCTCAAAAAAGTTCAGTAGTGAACCTAGTGTTGTGTTAATGAAGAAAAGAGGAAAACTAAATGAATAAATGAAAGAAAATTAATTTAGTCACCATGACAACTGGTCGGAATCACACCATCTATTTCGTTCTGGAGACAAACGTGTGACAACTTTCTTTCTTTCTTTCTTTCTTTCTTTCTCATTCTCTCACAACCTCTCTGACACTATATATTAATACACATGCATATACAAACATATTCCACTTTTTGCTGGTGAGTTTACTTTAGATTTGATCAACCTCCAGCCTGTTTTCAGAGTATGACATTTAACCAAATTAATTTGCATAACAAAGCCCTGAACATTTTAGAGCTTAATTAGTTTTTCAAATTATTCTTATTTCTCTCTTTTGATTTCTTAGCAAGGAGGAAAGCTCATAATGACACACCAACGCAGTCCTCCTGAAGCTGGATTTACTGTATAGAAAGGATGTGGAGCTGGAAAACAGGACTTTGAAGTCTGCTTGTTTGCATTGAGAACAAATGATTCCCTCGGTTCTTAACATTTGCAAAACATAATCAAAACATGTGATTACTTTCCGATAGACTTGTCAGGGAAAGTAAGAATCATTTGTTCTTCTAAGACTGACTTGTTCCTGCGTTTGTGAGAAAGTGTGCATGTGTTTGCTGAAGCGGAAGTGAAGCATTAGTCCAGAAGTACACCCACACTCACTACAGTCCAGACAGTGCTTCTCAATGCGGAAAGACACCTACCATCTTTTGCTTACGCAAATAGACTCTCACAAACACACACACACACACACACACACACACACACACACACACACACAGAGCCTCTCTCTCATTTCCTTTCTTAAAGCTTAATTACCTTGAATTGTTAGAGTATTTCTGGTCTAAGTTAGTTTCTAAATGTTGATTCATGCTTACTTTTTATGTGAATAACATTGTCTGTCAGACTAGAATGAAAGATTGAATTCAATGAATTTCAATGCATGTGCAGACATTGTTAGGCCAGCAAAAAAAAAAAAAAAACGGAAAAAAAAACCTTCACAATCATATTTTTTCTTATTATTTACTATATCCAAGTGTGGCATTTACACTTATTTTTGCTATGTTTTATCTGTTTGTCTCAATGTCATTCAGGTTGTTGGCAGCTTGAGTCCAATCCTCGTCCACCTACATACTCACACCACACTCAAACCCACCTTTGAGTCTTTAGATCATGGAGAAAATGGTGGTTGAATGCTTCCCCTGTCCATTCAAACAACCATTATTTTGAAAAGAAACATTAATTGTCTGTCTCATGGTCAGTGTTCATTGAAAGTCTCAGCTTTTACAAAGCATTCATCAGACTTCAAAATCTAACCCAAGATGACCTCAGTTTTTGAAAACTTTTCAAAGATGATGCATCACTTTCCATGAATCACACGCATAGGATGGCAGAACATGCAGCCTTGAAGCAGAGACGAAACCTGAATTTCAAGGCTTTCAGCCTAAATTAATTTCATAAATCCAAAGAATTTACCATGGCCAAATTGCTGGTGGATACTTTATCATATTTAATAGGGTTGAACTGACTAGGGGACTATTCAAGACAAAATCAACACAAGATGACTTACACAAGAGTTTAAAATATGGAAACAAAGGAATGTTGCTCATCATTTGGTTGATTTAGTATTAATGCATTGCCCTGTTGATCCCCATCCTGAAGCTACTCCAGGTAATTTTGCTTAATCCAATAACAATCCAATTGTATCCAATTATAACTAAATAAGATTGCCTTCAGTCCTATCTAACACATTTTACTATTCTCTGGTGTCCATAATGACAAATGTATATCAGGACATAGTTGACATTGTCTCACACAAAAATACTTAATTGGGGATGTGTTCAGATCCCTCAAAGGATTTATTGACACTTGATATGGCACTGCGTGTGTGATCATTGTGTATCACATGTGACTCGCGTTGAGTTTTGGGCCAATAAGTTGACATGTGAAAATGAGAATCACACTTCTACATATTTCTTCTTGTAGCTCACTCCTCCCACCCGTTTCTGTGTTTCTCACTTCATGAGAAATGATGGCATTGCTGCTGGATCCATTAGCGAATTTTAATAAGCCCTACATAACTGGACAACTCAGCGCAATGTGTTAGTCCATGCGGGTGCAGTAAAAATCTTCAAATTTATACTTAGCATTCTAGATAATTATTGTCAGAAAGGAAATGTAATTAACATGTCTTTGTATGTACAGTTAAACTGGTAAGAAAATGTGTGTAAATAGTTGTTAGGATAAAATAACCAACAAAAACAAAAGTCCAGTGAGTTAGTTTTTGGAGGAAAAATTCATGGTGGCTCATTTTGCAACTACTCACCTGGGACTCTTAGTTTGCCTTGTTGTCATGTGTTCCTGTCTGTCACCTGCCTGTTTCCATGGACGCTCATCCTCCCAGCTGTTTTCCGTTTGCCAATCACTGATCATGTATATAGCCATCACTGTTCCCTCCCTTTTTTGTTGGTTCTTGAGTTTGTGTTCACTTGTTATTAGTGATGGCAAAATGAAGCCCCATGAAGCAGTGAAGCCCTGCAGGGAAATGCTTCACACACACATAGGGGCTTCAAGATGATTCATTTGCTCGACTACCCCATCATGTGGGCAGAAAAATGTATAACATGCTTGGTGCTTGCAATAAAATGGTGGGATGTGAATCATGCTCTGAATACAAAAATATTATTTGAAGAGTTTTAACATGAATTGTTTTGTGTTACTTTGTTTTTGCTTCTGCAACAAGTGAAAATGTTAAATAAGGAGGTAAAATAAAGAGTTTATTCATTTTTATTTAAAAACAATTTTTTCCACTAAGGCTTTCAAAGTCTAAAAAAATATAATTTATTGAATTGAAAAGTATTGAAATGTGATAAAGTGCTCAGCCAAGTCAACCTTCTCAGCTAAATTGAATTACATATGTAAGAGTTAAAAAAACAACTATACAGTGTAGTGTGGGGCTATGAATATAAATGGAATACCTGAGCCAGGTTCAACCTGGTTGGTTTCCTCGTTGCCATGCAAGACTCAGTGCCTTAGCATAGTTGAGGTGTTATTATTATAACTTAGCTCCTTGGAACACATCAGATGCTTCAGCTACAAGTATTCAGAAAAGTTGTCACATTTTATTTTATTCATTAGTGGAATCTATTACATAGTAATTGCAGGTGCCTTACATTCTTAGGTGAGAACAACTCAAAGTGCTCCCAAACAGGGGAAAATCTCCTCTTTCTTGCTGGTTCCATCGCAAAAAGAAGCTCGAATCGAATGCCAAAAACAGCGCAATAAAGGGACCCAAAAACACAAAAAGCAAGGGGCAATCCATAGTGTTTCACTGCCGCTTTTACTTCGAGCTGCACTCAAACCTAGCGAATCCTTTCCTGAAGCAGTCACGTGGTACACCCGCTACGCGGGGCTTCAAACGTCAGCACTTACGTCAGCAACACGCGCATCGACCCGCGGTTCATGAACCACTCATCTAGATTACTCGGCACACGCTTCAGGGATTCGAACCGAGAAGCACATCACTACTTGTTATGTGTGCACTTCTGTTATGATCTCCTTGCTACAATTAAAGTTCAGTTGGATCACATTTCCTCATCCTTGCCTTGCCCTGCCTTTCCGTGACACCACCCATATGATGGTATTTTCTTAGTGTTGACATCACTCCGCCAATGTCATCTACGCCCATGAAAAAATGTGTATCTGTCTAAGCCTTTTCCATAACTGAAATCAGATTTAAATTTTTGTCTTATGATCTGATTATTGCACAAATTATTGTGTCAGACTTAAATAATAATAATAACAAAACATTTTAAACAAGTTATCAAATAAAATACTTTCTTCATTTTTAAAAGACAAAATGTAATTTTTCAAAATTTACTTTTATCTTGTAAATAAGTCAATTTTAACAATTTTATGTCGAATGACAAATAGGGTCCCTATGGAAAGCATCCGAAACACTGAATTGTGTTGTTATTGATGGAGATGCAGATGCTGGCAAGCTGTAGCATGCTCTTTTTGGCAGCTGCTTCAGTTGAGTCATAACCTACCCAGCACTCCACGCAAGCCCAGAATGTTAGTCCTCCATGCAAACAGAATTTTGGCCTTTTTTCAGTCATGGCCAGTGTTATTACGCTGAGGAAGCGTACCTAGTGCAATGGACAACCGAGTGCAACCTAATGCTACAGAGGCCAGATCCTACCCATAGGGAGGAACATATGGAAATCAACATATGGACTGACCGTGGGGCAGTGCTACACATGGAAAGATCTCTGCGGTAGGCCCCATCTAGACAGTAGTACTACTATAGAAGCAGAGATGGGGTAGAGCAAAATCTGCCCAGGGAAATCAACAGGTTTCCCGACAGGGAAACCATACCATGGAAGAATACACTTATAGGATTACTATGGGGGAATCACAACTATGGGGTTGACTGTGTGGGCATGGCATTTGACACTTCTGCCACATCTGACTGCCGAAGGATGCTAGGAAGAAACTCAATCCAGCATTGATTAGAGGCGATGGCATCCATTGGGCCAACCTCTGCTTGGAAAAAAACCTTTCCCTTCTGCTGACCTGTGAAATAATTGAGGCATGGTCTGATCAAGGCCTGAAAGTTTGGTGTCAGCTGAGTAGCAAATGCTATAGCAGTCTCATATGCATGATTCAGAGCATATGCCCCAGGAGCAAATTTTGTTTTAGAGGTACTGCAGTTTTGCTCCAGAACGAATTCAGCCAGTTCAGCACTGACTATGCACACTTGTTGGTGAGACAAGCTGTCATATCACACACTGTCATGCAGCCAACTCCATAATGAGAAAAGAGATGCTCTAGATAAGGAGGGCTTGCTCTTTTCCTAGTTGACCCAAAGTTTCAGATGGCTGCGGTGCCTGAGCACCACGTCCCTGTGTTTCGCACAACAGATATCGAGAGTGAACTAGAATGAGCTAGTCATTGAGATAACTGAGAATGTTATTGCCCACTTCCCCAAAGGTAGCCTCCGTGACTTCGCGAGGAGACAAGGATGACAAAAAGGAGGACCTTGTAATGGTACACCCAACCTTTAAAGGCAAACTGAAGAAAAATTGTCAAAGCAGATTCGAGATGTGGAAGTATGCATTGACATTAGCGTTTTCAAGGGGAGCTCATGCCCACTGCCTTTTTTGGGTGAGATGAAGTAAGGGTTGTAAAACTCCATATTCCACTTGGCTGGAGGGACAGGCTCTATTGCGTTCTTCGCTTATAGGACCACAATTTCCATGCTCAGTATGGCACATCTTTGACTGCCACAAGGGTAAAGAATATGCCACTTAACCTGGAAGAAAACCTGGAAAGCTGAATTGCAGCGCAGACTCTGATTGTCCACAATGTAGAAGAGGGGCTAAGAATGAGGAAACATTGCTTTGCTCACTGCTTAAGATTATGGCCTAAAAGATTGAGGAAACCGCACTTTTATGTCGACAATGTGGATACCGTTAGCCGTTTAGCCAGAGTTAGAACAGAAAGAAGAAGAAGAAAAAAAGGATTCTTCACCCGGTCCTCTTCCCTTCACTACCTGCTGATTGAGAGCAGCTCCCTACATTCCTGGACTGCCTGTATACGGGGTTCTTCAGTTGATGTTTGTAGGGTTTAGCGGCCTGAAGGACAGGCAGCATCACTGGCTGAACCGCGCAATCCCACCCATGGAATCCCATTTTTTTGGCAATGGCATCCCACCCATTGCCAGGGTGTTGTCTCCGGTAGCGTTGTAGATGCCGCAGCAGGAAACCGTCTAAACCAAGCAGACTGGGAGGTAGTCCGCGGCAGCCTGGTGGCAGAGGTGTGTAGCATCTGGACTGCGCAGACATGCACGGTTATTTGGTATATTTAACAAAAATCTCTAAAACCCCTCGCCAACCAGAAAGGTCAAACCAAGAAGCCAGGTTGTAAATGTCTGTAACAAAAGCCAGACAGCAGCCAGACGTACGTGGACCGCAGATCATCTGATGAGGGCACGCGCCATGACATTTGTAGTACGGAGGGTATGGTCGGTTGTTCTGCACAGTTCCTGCACGAACCACGCACCACACCCAAGGACCAGTCATCCAACCGCTAATGCTCATGTCCAAAAGGGGAAGGTCTTTATCTGCAGAGGACAATAGCCTGCTCTCTGATGCAGCTACCGACATCTGATCCTCACCCAGAGCGCCAAATGAAACATTGGGTCCCTTTGAGAAGGACCCATGCCATCACTCGGTAGCTTGATGGTACACAACACTGCAGAGCAGTGGATGATCCGTGGGGACTTGCCTGCCAGAAATGCTCCCACTCTAACCCTCATATCTCCAAGAGTATTAACCATACCTGTATTGGTAAGCATTGTGCAGAGTCAGTGTGCTGTGTAACATAAGAGGTGGGTCTTATTTTTACAAGGAACGAGAGCCAGAATCGTAGTGAGGGCATGAACTGTCCACAAACACCGTCTCAGCATGCTTTCACTCCATGCATGTGAGATATTGATCTTGGCCGGCAGATGAAGACAGGAAACGGGAAACACATCCAGAAACAAATGGATGGAAAGGCATCTTTAAAAAGTCGCTTACCAACCTGGCATTTTCTCTTAGGCAAGTGCCCAGATTTTGCTGCACTTAACTGTGCACTGCACTTAATGGATGGCGAAACCAGCTGAATGCGCTATATCCACCAACGAGAACAATCTCTTTAGCACAGAGTAGCACTGTAGCACTTCTTTTGTTGCATGGTGATTGCAAGACCCTGAAGCAAACCATGAGTGGATGCATGCCTCAATCTATTATACCCAACTTCCACTTCCCAAATCCATTGGCCGTTTTTCTAAAACTCAAAGGTGTTTGGGGATCCCAGGTGAGACCCCATTTATCAGTCTACATAATGTTGCAGTGACAGACAGAAGGGAAACACAATACAGCAGGGTACAAATATTCAACTGCACATGTCTTTTTTCCTTTGCATTCAAACTTGCAAATAAACACAAAATTATACATACTGTTGGGACGATTCGGAAATCCATTGCCTCTTGTATATTCTTTTCTTTTTCTTATTTGTACGTATATTATTTTCTTATTCTTAATTGAATGATTTGTAATGAGTGATTTGGAGACCTGTGTTTGTGCTTTAATATGCTCTGTATTGGTAAGGTGATTAACTGGCACCATAAGGAGATGGAATGACTTGTTGTTCCCGACATTCTGACGCCGAGGAACCCATTTCTGCCTCGTGGAAGATCACTTGATCTGTCAACCATGTGATCGACGAAGATATGCCTCTGACTATCTCCTTTGTGGAAAATTACTAGTTTCTGCTGATGAAACTGCAAACTAAACTTTACAAAAATGTCTTCTATTGACTGAACTTCTGACTCCTGGTCTACATTCAATATATCTGGTCCTCGGGTCTTAAGTGTAATTCCCCTACAATACAGTATGCATACAAAGTAAATAAACAAAAAAATCACACTTCTGTGCCCCACTGAAAACACATTAAATAACCAACAGAAAATATATTTAGAAACAACTGTAATCTACAATGAAAGAGTGGGAGAGAGAGTAAAAGCAAGTTTTGTTGTTGTTGTTTTACCAACATTAAGTAAGCTGTGAACAGATGATGGATGTTGTGTTGTATGTTGATTCAAATATATGGTCTGAGCCATAAAACTATGTTTAAAATGACTGATCCAAGTTGAACATTGTGTGAGTGTAATGGCCTAAAAGCAATGGTGAAGTCCTCCATCTTTTTATAACCATTTTGCTAAAAATATACACACGCCACACAGGTGCACAATCCTGCTCTTTCTCACTCTGTCACACTCTCTGTCTTTTCAGGCATGAAACAAGTGTGCTGCAATTTATCTGGGTCAAACACAAAGCCCCTGCACCCCCACATGGTCTTCAGAGAAAAAGCAGAGCGAGAATGAGAGAAAGAGAGGGGACATGAGGGTAAATAAACAAAAGTCCACTGAACACATTGATCCTCTCCACGTGATGTCACATTCATGGACAATGGGGCCAGTGCAAGAGAGAGAGAGAGTGGGTAAAACGAGAGAGAGGGAGATGTATATGTTTTTGTGAAAGCTGGATTCTATCACAGAGGTACTAGTGGGATTGTTAAAAGGTAAGATGAGTCTTATTAATCTCATATTAATTTGAAGATGAATCACTGGAAAGGAAGGATAACTTTCAAATGACTTGAGATATAATTTCCTCTGTATTTTAGATAATATAAATATATACCTTTCTTTTTTACTAAATCTGAGAAATCTACTTAAAAGTATAAGATGGAAGTTTATAATGGAACAATTTGTATTTAACTAACATTTAAACTTTTCAACTTTTTACACACAGCAAATTAGAATTGGTTTATACATTTGCAAATAACATTTATTTATTTTATTTCAATAATTTGAATGTATATTAAATATATAAGATGTAGAAGTGTAAAAAAAAGCAGGGAGAGAGGAATCTTACAAAAACAAGTGCTCATCCTTTTCATTCCTTCATGTCTTTTTCCCCCAGCTGCACAACGAAAAGGACAAGCACACATATACATGCATATCTCATGTTCTCACCCCATGCTGTAGCTACAGCTTAAGATAAATGTGTAGATCACAGGAATAAATTATATTTTAAAATATATTAAAATAGAAAATGGATATTGTGAAATGGATATTTCACAATATTCTTGTTTTCAATGAATTTGATCAAAGAAATGCATCAGACATGAGACACTTCATTCAAAAATATATAAATAAATAGTTTTTTTAATAAATTAAATTTTGTAGTGCACATAAACAGCTTCATGTACACTGCACAAACAGTTCAACTTCTTCTTTTTCTTTTTTAATCCAGAATCTGTGATTTGCTTGGTGCTGCATGACAGTTCAACATGGCTAAATGGGGCTCAAAACTCAAATTGTTACTTTTCATCCACCTCTTACTGTCTGAAGTAATATTTGGCAGAACTCCACTCCCTCAAAGCAAGCTGAGGCCGTCAGTAACTTCAAAAATCTCTCAAACAGAGCAAGTAGAATCACAAGTGGTTAAAGATGATCTTCCTGCTGCCCATCAGTTGGTCTTAAACCTCTCAGCATCTTTACAAGGTCAACTGGATCTCCAAGGCAATGCAAGCTGTGCAGAGCTCGCTAACGGAGGCTGGAGAGGAAAGGGTTTCTTTCAGGAGCTATTAGGGTTGACAATGGTGCCTGTGTTGGTGTCAGCAGGATGTTTGTCTGAAGCCCAAGCTTTGGTAATGCAACTCTACACAATATTGGGCCAAAACGATACATGTGACTTTTTGCAGGATATACTGGGGCTGATCAAGAGAGGCAAAGAGTGGAAATCATCACCCGTTGTCCATCACACCTTTACCAGTGGATTCCAAACCCCTTCATCAATTCTTATGCCCAACTCTGAGTCACAGCGCCACCTGCAGGCTGTTTTATTTAACATCCATCAGCTAGCTGAGGTGGGTGAGATGGTTGATGGTTATAAGGGTAAAGTTGGGCCTAGGGGGCAATGCAAGGGATGGGTGAGGGTGAAAGGATCTCAGTTACTGGGACAAAACGCAGAACAGAGCAGGCCATTGCATATTGGAGAAGCCCGCAGGGTTTGTCAAAGCTTGGGAATCCAATGTGCAGGTGTGACCCAAGATGGCGATCCTGCATATTATCGTGTTATCTTGAGGCCTGGAAGCAGTGTAGTGCCTTCATCTAATTATGAGAGCTGGATTCAGGATTGCAAGGTGGGGTCTGTACGTTGGCGCAGAAACGGGGTCCCTCGGCATCACTGTGTCAATGAAAAAGAGGAGCAAGTGTATACGGTTGTAGAGTGGATTCCTGCAGTTTCCACGCTGTATAATCTGGGAACAGCTGTTTACTATGCTTCAGTTAACTGTTATGATACTGCAAAAGAGAGAGCCATCTTCAGCACTGTGGACCTGGGCACAGATGCTCTCATGGCTGTAACAGGGGGAGCTGCTGGAGTTGCTGGTTATGCGTTGGGGGCTGGTTTAAAAACGGGTGTGAAGGCAGGGATCAAATATCTGCTGAACAACATGAAAGAGGACGACGACCTTCTAATGAATCTGAACAGCTCAGAGGATGGAAGCATCACTGTCCAATAATTCATGAACAGAAAGCATTGCTCTAGTGAATCAATGATTTTTCCACCAGCATATAAGTCATATAGTTTGTTAGAGTTACAGTTCACAATATCAGACCCATAAACAGATTATATAACAGAATTTAAATAGTATTTTAATTAGTCATTTCAATTGGGTGCCACTTTCCATTTTAATTATAATACTTTTAATGTCCAAAAGGTATGTAATGATATCAGCAGTAAATAACACATTTTGGAGGGTAAAAAATTGTAGCAATGGATTTTTTTTTACAATCCAAAACATTCCATTCTGTTAGATACAATGTTCTATATTTTTAATATGATATGATGTTCTCCACATGTATTTTTGCATGTGTGAAATTCAAGTTTCTTTTTCTGTAAGTGATATTATAAAAATTTCTAAAGACATCCATTTTTTATGCATCATGTTAATTTTTTTTTGTCATTGCATAAATAGTGCCTGAGTTTAACCAGAGTATATTTCTTAATGTCTGGTATCCCTGTCCATAGAAATACTTCATTAATTTTGTTAGACTTCATAATAGGAATGAACAGTCTCCACCTACAACCTACTCAACATACATGCAATCTATTGAGCGTCAGCTGAGATTTTGACTCTTTCCTTTATTGTAGGGCAGTTATTTAACACTCGGCAAGTAGAATATACCATTATAATAGAATATAACTTTATAACGTCAGTCCAGTGGCAGTGTTTCACAAAAACCTATAGGGTATTCCTGAACATTCCCAAGAAATCACATTACAATTAAACAAAGTGTGGACAAAACACCACCATACTAAAAGGATGCAATCGTAATGCACAGACTTAAAAGCAATATGAAATTAATGCAAATTCTGAATCTACCCTACCTTTTTCACGCCATCGCGAGTATATTTTACAGTTTCTGTGGCGTTGCAAAATACAAAGCATGGCAATCGTAATCTCAGGAGCTGTTTATGTTCTTTTAATGTAAAAAGAATTGAGTCTGAGTTTGAATATAATATTTAAAAGACATAGCCTCCAGAAAGCAGAAATGGATAGGTTAATTCACCTTAATAGGTTAATAGGTCAGGATAGGTTAATTTTCACCGTGAAAATAGATTGAAGGAAAAAACAATGTTAAACTGTCTAGGTGAACAAACAAGTGTATTGTATGGTTTTAAAAAATATTGTTTTTGTCAGTGTGTATTTTTAATCACGTTAAATTGCAAAACATTACTTTCTGTTAATTAAGTTTTTTTTTTAAATATAAGAGATGTTTTATATTCTTCTTATTTTTAGTAATTAAATTCAATGAGTCATAAAATATTTTTAGGTCTTTACAGAATATTTTTTTGATAATGTAATCGTTCGTTGCGGGTGCAGGATTGCAGAGGGAGCCCGCCCACACGCTCTTCTGATTGGCTGTGATTTTTGATTGATTGGTCTCGTTGAGTCTGGTGTGGAAACGACGTTCGGTAGATAAAATTTGCTTTTCAAGGCTGACATTTCTGACAAAAACCAACTCAAGCAGCACCATGAGCTGTTTATTTTTCCTGGTCTGTCTGAATACCTGGGTAAGGCAACTGCCATACATAAACGCAGCCTGTAATTTGTAAATGTCATAGTTGATGTGTAGGCTAACAGTTACAAGTAAAAGCTGTTTTTTTTTTACCTGTAAGAATATTGTTTTTTTAATATCAATGTATAATAATCATGTGTTATGTATGCATAGTGTAAAATAAATACGTGAAGAATTTGTTTGATAAAACTCTCATTCTTCTCTTTCTCAGTATTTTGTGTTATGGTCTTTGAGGATTCAATGGTGAGAAATGAATCTCTGCTTAGGAAACATATCTGTTCTCAGAGTATATGCTCTCCGTGTATGGTATGTAAGTGTGTGTGTGTGTGTCTTTTGGGATCTGCAGCTGAGGTCATACTGCCATGCATGGACTTGTTTTTCTGTGCAATGTTAGTCTTATTGAATGATTGCTACATATCCTTTGATGTGTAGCATTCCTATATGATGTCCTCTATATTCTCGGCTCCCTGAAATTCCCCTAGACTTTTGTCTATATCTGCCCAAACAAAGAGCTGTTAGTGTTGAGAAGGTTTTGTTAACATATTGGCTTCATGTTCACGAATCTCCCTGAATCTACCAGGCCTGCAATTTTTTAAAATTAGTTTAAAAGGAAATTACTGAGAATAAGGCAGAGGAAAATATAAATCGGGATAAAATAATCTAATAGAATTACACTTATTACAGTTTTACATCTCTGACAATAATCTCAAAATGCGTTCGTAAAGAACGTGTGTGGCTTTTTAAATTTCCGCGGTAGTAGGCACATCATAGCATAACTTTCATTTCGTCATTTCTTGGAAGGCGAGAAGAGAGCTCTTGAGTTTCGTTTCTGCTGCTGTTCTACCAACACCCCTCCGTTGTGAAGAATTTAATTGACGTGCTTTTCAACCAATAGCTGTGGTCCGTGTTCCTATCCGTGCCAATCAACGAACGCGAAGGTTTCAGACGCAACGGAATGGGCGGGACTTTGTGAGTCAGTGGCTGGGCAAAAAGTGCACCGCATTGGAAGAAGAGGACAGCAGAGGGAGGTTATTCGAATAGCCGGTACAATTTCCTGAGAAGTGGTGGAAGTGTTTACTTACTCGCCAGCTGATGTTCAGTCTGGTGCTGTAATATTGTTTTTCCTGTATGTCTGCAGAAACTAATATTTAAGGATAATTTCTTCAAAAGTGTAGACGATTGTTTCAGGTAAGTTATTGATGCTAACTTGACCGTTATTTACCATGAGCTGCTCATTACTTCGTAACATGAACACCACTATGCTTTCAAATGTCTAGCCACAGGTTACTGTTTTTGTATATAGTAGCATTTATTATTATTGTAAACGAAGTGTCACGCTTTGTCCTCACATAATTTGAAGCAATTGTTGACTCAGTTTATCCGCTGTTTTTTGAGGAGGTGTGGAAATCTTTATTACTGCAGGGCCGGAGTGCATGCAAGGGTGTTTCTAGGTTTTGTACACTTTTGGCCCCTTGAAAACACTTTTTCACGCTATCACTAGTTAGTTCAATTTGTCTAGTAATATTTTAGTATGTCAAATTATCTACATTTATTACCAAATTGAGTTTTCAGCAGCCAGATCAAGTCATCGGGGTCACATGATCCTTCAGAAATCATTCTAATATGCTGATTCTGAACTTAAGAAACATTTCTCATTATTATCAATGTTGAATACAAATTTTAAAGTTCTGTAATTAATTGTTTGCTTAAACTTATGATATATTCCCATCAAAATAAAAGACTTTTCAAATAACCTCTACAGTGTTTTTCATACTAAAATAATTCTTACTGGGCAAAAAAGCAAAAATGGTCAGTATTACAGTGCACCTGAAGTGTGTATGAAATTTACCAATAATTCTGATTCACAGCAAATCAGAAAACTATTTTGGCTGTGGTTAAAAAAAAGCAATGCACATTCATGAGTCACACCATGTTTTAAATTGATGACATACACCATTATTCTGTAATCCAACTTTCCAACTCAGAATTTTGAATTCTCTCATTGATTTTCATTTGAAAATAACCACTGTAATGGTGTTTAAGGTCGAGCATCTGAAAAACAGAGCAGATCAGTCCCAGTTCTTTAACAAGGCATCATTTAACAGCAGACATGAAATGTGTTTTATTTTGTAGAATGACACAGTGGGACCGATTGCATCAGCTGGAAACGGTGTATTCGCAGAAGGCTCTTAATCTGTACGTTGGAGATGATTTTCCAGTTGAAGTGAGGCATTACTTGGCGCAATGGATCGAGGGTCATGACTGGTGAGTGCAAGAAGTAAAACAAGCAGTTGCAAATGAACTACATCAACCTGGCATTAAAAGTAATGTATCTGTGTGTGTTACAGGGAGCGTGCTTCTCGTGACACTTCCCGAGCCGCATTCCTGTTTCAGGTGCTTTTGGAAAATCTGGATAACCAGTTCAGTCGTTTTATGCTAGATAAAGAGTGTTTCCTACTCCAGCGTAATTTCAGACGCTACAAACAAAACTTTCAGGTAAGTGCACTTCTGCTGCCAATAGCGTAATTACTGATGCCCTCCTTGAATAGCTAAACATGCTAAATAAAAACTATACTGCTAGACTGAAGTCCTGTTCACACCAAGAAAATTAATTAGTGTATGTTACTATCCCAAAAAATTGATGATAATGTGTAAGTATGTGCACTGTGAGAGTAATTGCAGTACACTCTTTAAAGGTACAATGTACAAGAGTAAGATAAAAAAATAAATGTCCCAAAAACCCTTGAACAATGTGCACTTCCATTATCCCAAATGTTTCTTAAAGGTTTAAATCCAGAGAAATCCAGTCATTGCATCATCTGTCAATTATTTCAGATCTATGTTACCCTAGTTTTTACCGTCTTTATTTACTTAAGATTTTACCACTGAAGAACCATTAATAAATTATGTTTATTAGACCGGTGAGCAACTGTTTGGATGCCTTTATCGACAGAAAGCAAATGATTGTTAAATAGCTCAACACGGTTAGTCTTATTGTTTGAATCGCTTGTTTTCTTGATTCACCACATGAAACATGTTTTTACCATGCCTCAGAGACAACACTATTTTGTAAAGTAGCCAAAATTGCATAATCAGAAAGGGCTTTATTTATAGGAAGAGTAACACAGCATTTTCTCTACCATACAATACATTTTAAAAAGAGCTGCATGCTATTTAGCAACAGGTCATCATACTTTAGTTTGATTGTTTTGACCGAGTAAAACAGAATCCCTCACAATTTTAATTAATGTAAAGCAGCCTGTATAAGTAGTAATTGAGCACTTGTAGCTATTTCATTAGAAGGATATAAAATACTGTGAATTTATGTGATCAAATTTAACCGTAACAAAGTTCAAGTTCAGGGAAAGAGGCAGATGTTAAACGTAACTTTTATCGTAAATAAACAAACAACAAAAGGGAATGAGCAGCCGCCTGAGGCAGATAAGCATGGTAAAAACAGCAACGTGAAATGACTCAGGCTCTCGGCCCGCCCTGTTTCATGCCACATTAATATTACTTTAATGCATTCGCTCATCCATGTTGAATTTCTTTCCATCAGCTGTGTCCATCAAGCTACTCTTTTGTTATTAGCAAAATTTGCATTCTGTGCCTTTAAATGTCAATGTTTTTACCGTTTATCAACTGTAAAAAAATAAAATAAAACAAAACTTCTCTTTTTATTTGTATAACTTTATGGCTCTATTTATTGTTGTAGTTGTGTTGAGCTATTTACACAACTGCTGGGTTAATCAGTGACAGCTGTGGGATTATTGGTCACAATAATTTTCTTATTTGCAGAAGTACCAAGAGGAGCCCCATACTCTTGCTGCTATTATCAACTGGTACTTGGTGAAGGAGAAGGAGATCTTGAATGATGCAGAGCTTGCACAGCAAGTCAGTATTTTAAAGTTTCATCATCATCATCATCATCATCACCACCACACATATGATCATCATCACCATCAGAATATTCTGTTTCTCTCTTTATCTCAATGCTTTAGGTGCAGACGTTGCAGGTTCAGCCGGCTCCAATGGAGTTGGAGAGCCAGAGACAAATGGAAAAGAGATTAAAAGAACTCAAAAACAAAATAGAGGTGTGTGGTTGTGTGTATCCGCTGGTATGTGTGTGTTTGTTCAAGAGCATGGCTAATGTTTTTCTTTTAGCAGGTGATGGAGCACAATATAAGGTGTTTGGAGGAGCAGCAGGATGAGTTTGATTTTAAATATCAAACATACAAAATGGACTGTGAGGCTCCATACTTTTAAACTGTTCTTTGAAATTTTCTATGGTGGTATTAATATGTGTATGTATAAATGTAAATGTGTGTTTAGCCTGCACAGCAGAAGAAAAGAAGAAGCAAACAGATGGTCTTCAGAAGATGCTCAATGCACTCGATAAGTTCAGAAAGGTAGGTGCAAATTGTTCTGTTCATGACTGTTCTATTCAATTCAATATTTTTTTTTATGACATTGTTTCTTGACCCTGCTGTTTCGGTTTCATTGTTTCAGGAGTTCCTGGCTGATATTTCTGTTATGTTGGACGTTGCTGATGTTCTGAGCTCGGTGCTCATAGATGAGGAACTGATGGACTGGAAACGGAGACAACAGAAGTCCTGCATTGGTGCTCCTGATGATACAAGTCTGGAACAATTAGAGAAATGGTAACTGCATAAGAATTTCTCAGTGTTGTCCTGTATGAACACCATTTGAATCTGTTTTTAAGCTGTTTCTGGCCTTTGACAGGTTCACTCAGATTATAGAGTGTATGTTCCAGCTGCGGAAGTTCCTACAGAAGCTTGAGGAGCTGGTAGGGAAGATGAGCTATGAAAATGACCCTTTAAAAACCCTCAAAGATCTCACTTTAAAGGCGAGAGTGGACACTCTGCTGACCCACCTGATAAAGAGGTACACTCAAACACAAATACAGCAAATCCATTACTCTATCTTCATGCATGTATGCATTATTTGTTGGTGTGTTTTTAGCTCATTTGTTGTGGAGACTCAGCCATCCATGCCGCAAGGACGAGGCCCGTTGGTGCTGCGCACAAGTGTCCAGTTCTCAGTTAAAGTCAGGTCAGGCTCTGACATTATACTCAACATTGTGAACACCTGTGAAACAGTGAAAACTAGTATTGCTTTTATTTAAAACAATAATGATTGCAATAGACGCTTTGTTGGCATATATTGCTTGGGAAATGGGTATATCTTTTCAAACATAATGTAATTGAGAATATATACATTTCATTTTGGTGTATTGTCCTGTACATGACCCCTATCACTTCTGAGGAACTAAGTTCTTTTAGGAACTAAGTACTTCTGAATATTTGTGTAAGTGACTTACTTTAGTGCTGGTTTTGAATAATTTTCATTATAATGCATGCACCGACCTTTTATGTAACACAATCTTTGTTCCGTTTGCGTGGCTGTGCCTGGGGTGAATGTAACGACTCATCATAAAGTAAAACATTCAGTTCAAAATGTATTTTTCAAATGATCAACTTTTTTGTACATCTAACAAAAATAATTTATTTTAAAATAGGTTGTTTATCATTAGAAAGTTTTTACCCATTTAAGCTTTAACATTTACAGTATATTATATCATATATTTTATTAAAAAGGTTGTTAGCTAGTTTGGGTTGTTGAGATAGAAATGCGATAAAAATGTTTGCCCTCAGACCTGAAAGAACAATCGCTCTTCTCTACAGGTTCCTGTATAAAGTTCCTGAACTCAACCATGTTATGAAGGTGTCTGTTTCTATTGACAAGTAAGATCACTATCTCTCTTGTGAGACTGTACAATCTGAGTCATATGAGAATGAGTTTACTAATTCTTACTCTTATTCTTCTGTCCATCTTTTGTTTCAGGGGTGTCACACAAGTGAAAGGGTGAGTGTTTCCATTTACACATTCTGAACACACAGTTTCCTCCTCATGCCTCCCACCAGAATGACTGTGTGTTTATCGTAGGTTTCGAAAGTTTAATGTGCTGGGTACTTCAAGTAAAGCCCTTAACATGGCTGAGAGTGTGAACGGGGGCATGGTTGCTGATTTCAGACATTTGGTGAGTTGATATTAAGTGATTGCACAACATTTACACTTTGGTACACAGTTGTTCTGTTGTTTTTAAGTATAAAGATAAAAAGTTAAACCTTTGTTTGTTTTTCACAGACATTGAAAGACCAGAAAGTTAGTGGCGGAGGAAAAGGAATCAATGATGTGAGTTTTCTAAGGATCTCAATATTATTATTTGTTAGTAACTAGAATACTGTTCAAAGCAAGCATAAAACCAGCAGATTTTATGAGTCAATAGAGATTAAATGGAGTGTTTGCTTTGTTCCAAACCAAACACCTTAATTTTTATGATATTGCATTTCTTTTAGGTTTGGTTTCCCAAGGTGCATTTCAAAGCTTACCCAAAATATGTTCAAGTTCTTTTAGGTTTGGTTTCCCAAGGTGCATTTCAAAGCTTACTCAAAATATGTTCAAGTCACATGTGCATAATACATGTGCACATATTCTCTCATTGTTCAGAGTGCACCTCTTTATTTTCCTGGATTCCACTCATAGCAGTCAGCCACCAAGATGGTTTGACAAGACCAGATGTTGTTAAAAACACATAAACTAATATATATATATGTATGTATGTTGGTTCGCACCACAAGCAGACTATTTTCAGATATGGCTAATGAACTGAACTAATGGAGAAAATGTGCCATGTTCTGAAACAAAGAGTTCCTCAAAATAAAACAAATTTGGTAATTGAGCTAAAGATAATAACTCTACAAAACAGATTATTGCATTATTTTTTACTAGTAGTTAATTAAAACCAAGTAGTATTGAGAGACCAGCCAATAAGTAGAGTTCTGTTTGTATGTATGTGAAAAATCTTTTTGTGTATTTTGTGCAGCTCTCACTGAGTGTGACTGAAGAACTGCACAAAATAAACTTTCAGACAGAGTTTGAGCATCAAGGCCTGTCTTTCCCTTTGGAGGTGAGATGTCTATTTCTCATTCAAAGTGGAGTTTGAACATTCCAGAGATTTGGCTCTACAATTTTCTGAACCATACTATCTTCTTCCTTTCAGACCTCTTCTCTTCCTGTTGTGGTGATTTCAAACTCCAGTCAGCAACAGAGTGCCTGGGCGTCTGTTTTATGGTTCAACATGCTCTGTTCAGATCCCAAGGTCGGGAGCAGGCTAATGATCATCATAATAAATAGATTACCTTAATCATCAGAATAGAATCAGTTTTATTATTATTATTTGCATCACTACAATTCACTTTTTTTGTGTGAATCTAGAACATCAAGTTTTTTGAAGGCTCTCCTGCGGCATCCTGGGCACAGTTTGGGGAAATGCTAAGTTGGCAGTTTCTCTCCTCTGGGAAGCGTGGTCTTGACAATGACCAGCTGGAAACTCTCGCCTTCAAGCTCTTTGGTGTGCACTCTTTTAATATATTAATCGATAACGTTATATAAAGTAATATTAAGGTCGTAAAGTCATGTAATATTTCTTATCAGGTAAACAACAGAGCTATGACCACTGTAAAATACCGTGGGCCAAGTTCAGTAAGGTAAGAGCAGATAAACAATGTAACTCTTTGTGAAATGCCTATAGTGACGTATGATTGTTTTGTTTACTCGCTGTCACTGTGTATTTTAGGAGAACCTCCCCGATACAAACTTCACCCTGTGGGTGTGGCTGGATGGAATCCTAAACCTTGTGAAAGTCTACCTGTCAGACTTGTGGAGTGATGGGTATGAATGCTATAGATAGATAGATGTGACTTCATAGCTGAAGTGTGTCTTTTTTAACACAAGTATGTTTGTTTCTGTAGCTCTATAATGGGTTTTGTCAGCAAAGGGAAGGAGAGAGTTTTATTGAAGAAAAAGCAGCGCGGCACTTTCCTGTTGCGTTTTAGCGAAAGCATCAAAGATGGTGGTATCACGTTCAGCTGGGTGCAATACTCTAATTATGGTAAAACATGTCATAAAAAGATATACTTCTCTAAGACATTGTTCAACAGAGTCCAGTGAATGTCAGACTTAATACATGCCTTTTTTTTGTTTTAGGCAATCCGAGTGTGCAAACAGTGAAGCCGTTTACCAGTACTGACCTGAAGCAGATTGCTTTACCGGAAATCATCTGCAACTTTCGGATCATGATCGCAGAAAACGTTCCAGTTAACCCACTGTCCTTCCTTTATCCAAACACTCCTAAAGACGAGGCCTTTGGGAAATACTGCAGTGAAAGGAGTGGAGGTGAATTGTTTGAGAATGTAGTACATTTTATTGCAATTCCCCAAGTCTTATTAAGGGAGACATTACCTTATTTTCCCACATATAACCCGCGGGTTATACCAGATTTGACAAACTCTGCGGAGGTGGGGGTGCGGGTTATATGAGGGTGCGGGTTATACAAACTTTTTTTTTACACAAACCCCCAAAATATGCAGGAAAATACGGTAGTTTGGTGTTGACCTAAAGGCAAAAAATGCACCTGTTTTCCATTTACAACGATCACTGTAAGGGTCACAAAATGTTAGTTTTTTACAATTGCTAGGACACATTTTTTTAAAACTCTTCACACTGTCTCCCTAACCGACTTTCATCTTGGTGCAGCAGTTAATATCACATTCAGAAGGGAAAAAAGGGATCTGTAATCTCCACTACAATGTATTGCAACTTTTATGTTACGTCTGAAAGCAGCTGTATACATCCACATAAACATGTTCGATTTCATTTTCCAAAAGGAATATATAATACTCCCAGTTCACACTTAAGCTTATGTAGAATGTACAGAAACTTTTGCTTATCTTATATTTAACTTCAACACAAAATAATTTTCTTGATCTTGTGATTGTTTTATTTCAGAGGAGAATCCTTACCTGAAGTACCTCAAAACCAAACTGGTTTTTGTTTCTAACGAGTAAGTCCTGTTTTGTTTGTTTACATTTGTGTGTTGTGTGCATGCAAATTATTTCCAAAGCTTGTGAGCTGTAGACATTTGTGCCATTGTCTCTAGTGCTGATCTCTAGTGCTAGTGTATTTGTCATATTGAACGGTGCTATGATGAGGATTAAATTCATATTGCGAATATTTACTGATAAGATTTTTTTTCTCCATCATTTCAACTGAAATGATTACTACTAAATATATTGTTATATTGTTATATTGTTTTCACATTATAGCAACCAAATAACTGTTGTAGCTAAATATAGTAAACATGCAAACATGTAGGCAAATGCTTTTAACATTCAGAGTCTTAAGGTGGTAATATATTAGTAAAGGTGAAACAATTTCCCTTGTCTTCATTCCGTTCTGGCTCACAGACAGAGTGTGAGACGTAATCCTTGTCATCAGCACCATCTAATGACGTCCGCTAGCAGGAACAGTACCTGGAAAATAAAGTATATCTGTGCCTTTTATCACTGCCTGTGTAGCGGTAATACCACGTATACCACTAGATATCATGATGTGAGGGTCGTATTGTGGCATAAAAAAAATTCATAAAGTTACAGTATAATTTGGGGAAAAGTTTACCATGCATGTGATGTTTGGAAGCGAACAGTTATGCTGTAAGACCGGTGTGAATAGACACTGAGATGGCTATTGCACTGGTTTACTGGCGTGCTCTGTGCTTGGTTGCAGTAGGAACGGCTGTACAAGTGTCGGAGAGGGGCCAGTGTCTGACCTGTGCACACAGGACAGAGGTGAGTCCTGCCTTCACGGCCCCTCCAAATCAGCTTAACCCGCCTCACATTCACTGGGTTACCACCAGGGTCTTGATGGCAAAAGGTTTTCTGATAAATAGAATGTGTAATGAAAAGCCTATAGATGCTTCTCTTTCATTCATTCCCAATATTTCATTCATTCCCTCATATTTTTCACTATCCAAGTGCATTTGATTCACAATGCATGGAGGAACCTTCTGTGTGTGTAGTGGGCTGTGTTTGTGGTGTTTCTGTTTCAATAACACAAATCTAACCTGTACAGTAATGTTGATTTAAGCATGTATGTTTCAGATTGAGGTTGCATGCCACATGCATATGCAAAATGTAGGGATGTACTTATACTGATAAGCTGTTTTTTTCCACACTGTTTCCAATAACTGACAAAAAGCTGATATTTAAATACTCCATTGTTTTGTCTAAAACAATTAATAATAAAACACAAAATTGTTATTTTTAAATATGAATATGTAAAATGAAGAATAATTTTTAGATTTGCTTTATTAAGATTACATTTTGATAGTGTTATTTATATATATAATATTTGTTTTTTAAGATTAACTTAAGTCACTCTGTAGGGATGAACCAAGATGAAGATGAATTTCCATTATGACTGATAAATCCCAGATATTAAAATGATCTGCTCTTTTGTCTAACTTGATTATATTATATCGGCTGAAACTGATGTAGTACTGATATATTGTGCATCCCTAACAATATTGAAAAAATTGACCCAATACTTACAAATAAAGTTTTTTTTTTTTTTTTTCGGAATGCATAGCTCCATGAAGAACCTTTAACATCCATTGAACCTTTTTCATTCCACAAAAGGTTTTTTTTTTTTTTTCAGAAAATTTAAATGTTCTTCACACTAATAAAATACATTATTTTACCTGTTCACTGAAAGGTACTTTGGGGATCCCAAAATGTTCTTTTATTGCATCACTGTGAAACCTTTATTTTGTAGAGTACTGTTAAATGGCATCAGAAGATGTTATTATTGTAATGCAATTATTGGGTTTATAACATGTCTCTCTTGTTTTCTCATATTCTTCATCTTTGAAAGATCCTCCTCCGTTTTCTGACGTGGGTGAAGATGACTTCCTTCAAGAGTCTGAGAAATCTCCAATGCTCTCTAGCTCTACCATTGATCCAGATTTACTTAACAGCATGCTTGTCACTGATGACGAGAGTACTGCTCCAGATTCATTTTCTCATCTTGCTCCCCGCATTTCTCCACCATGCCTTGAACAAACATTTTCAGAGGATGACATAGATATTCTTAGGGAAGCAATCTCTCCAGAATTGCAAGAGATCCTAAACTCTGAAAACATCCAGAATGGCACAGACCTTTATACATCAGAGAACATCCATACTTTTCTAGACTTTATCTATCCTAGCATGCCACTGACCCCTTGAATTTGATTCATAACCCATGAGATTAGCTCAAATGTAGGTCTGTCAAACTTCTGATTTATGTTTTAAGCAAGTATTAAGTAGAGATGCAGAATATTTGGCTTTTCTTTACTGATTTCACTATTGCTTTGTCCATTTAATGTGTAAATCTGTATGCCTGCTTGTATATTTATCGGTTACTTGCGTGTCTATTCCCAGAGTAAAGTCTTTGACTAGGCTTTACCCACCCAAGTCCAAAAAAACTTTGGAATGAGGCGATGTGGTCTGGCCCTACCATTCGTACGCTGCTACTATATATTTGTCTCTATAAAATAAGGTGGAAAATTTGTTTTATTGATGATAATTCAAACAATATTAGAGCGTTTTTGTCTTTGCTGAATAGTATATTAGATTAGCGATTTAGAGACATTTCCACTATCTGATTCAAGTATTGATCATGCTTTTTTGCAGGTTGAAAGGACTTTTTGTAGATAATTTTATCGTGATAGTGAAAATTATACTTTATTAGTGTGTCAAACACCTTTACTAATGTAAATCAGGCAGATTTAAAAAGCATCTGTCCAAAAGCATCTCATGATCAGTAAAGCCATATATCTGTGGTCGGAGTTCTCTGTGTGAGCATGTATAGAACAAACTCCAAGTGCACAGTGAAAGTTTTGAAAAGTATAAACTTGGAAAAATGTATTTGCATTTTACAAGAGCACCTTAAAAAATATACAGTGCTTGGATTAAATGTTCTTAATTACATTTAAAGGCACCAATGCTGACAGTAATATTATTGTAATCTTTTAATTTTGATTTGCTGCAACTATAGGGAATATTTGCAGATGGAAAGACGACATTGCACTAAATTCTATCTTTTAAAATCCTTTGATTAAATACATTTCATGTAAAATTATGATTGACTAATAATCACTGTTTTGATGAACCTAGTTTTACTCTAGGTTTTGAGGCACCTTTTTTGTTTGTGTCTTTTTTTATTCTTTTACTTTTCTTTTTTTTCTAACCACTATTGAGACTAAAAAGTTGCTGAATGCTTTGCTTTTGAATCTAGGGAATTCAATACAGCAGAAATACTGCAAAAAACATTTCCAGTCTGGATAGAATCGTCAGGTAAAATGTTTTGATTAGTCAGATACTGTAATTAACTTCTTTAATAATGGAAACAGTAATGTAGACACTTACATTTTATATTATTTTGAAAATTGAATTAGTTGTTTTGGTACACTTTGTTTTTGTCTTGCTTTTCTATATTTGTTTTTAATTTCTTTGCAATATTTAGCAACAAAGTTAATCAGAATTTGATTGAATGTACGATTCCAGGGAGAGTAGCACTGTGTTTTTTGATGACCGAGAAGAATTTATAAGAACCGAATGCTTCTGATTTATTGCTAAACTAAATGATTTTTTGTGTAACTGAAATTATATACCAAGTCATAGTAATTAAGTCACTTTATCATGAAGAATAATTTAGTTACCCCATGTGAATTTTTAGACTTTGTTTCAAATGTGGGTAATCATGTTTTTTGTTGTACACACTGTTTCAAGACAATAAACCATAATGTAGTGAGCGAGACTTTTTATAGTTAGACGTGTTCACAATAGGCTGCAATAAAACATCTAATGAGCGATACAGGACTGTCTTATTGTTCTTTTTTTAATTGAAAACCATGACGCTTATCAGATTATGAAGACTGTTTTATAGTCCCATAATAGAGTGGTAAGATATTGTGTTAACAATTTAGTAAAACCAGATGGTATCAAGGGACCAAAATTAGATCATGTTTCACTGCACACTCATTTTGTAAACACTTGCAAAGTAGATTTAGAATTGGTGTATTATTACTTTTTAAACAGATTCCACAAATAATATAATAACCATCTCTCTTGGGCCATTCTGAAATGATCCAACAGCACCATACCCAGTATTTTGACTTCCTATTTCCAAATAAAATTTGATTTGTGTTATGGCTCTTCATTTGTTGCAGTAGGATTTTTTTTACACATTAGTCTTTGCACTTGTGAGATTGTGGTTTTGGATAAGTGTGTAAGTTCAGCACTAAAAACAGGAAGTGGACATGATAATATTAGATGACAGAATAAAATTAGATCATTAAAAAAGATCTGTTTATAAGCAGGAGAAAAGCATTGTGTAGTCTCTATTTACAGAAACAATGATGATATCCAACAGCTCATATATGTCACGACCAAGTCCAAATACTTTCTCTGCCACATGAAGCACTTTTGCTGACGTTATATTTAAAGTTACTCTTTTTCAAAATAAGTGGTTTTGAAAAATAAAAATACACAACTTCTCTTTTTTTTGTTTTAATTGTAGAACACTGATATGATGTGCAACATGCATTACAGATCCACCTTCGCTTTGATGAGTTGTGCAAATAGTCCTTCAAAATACAGTAATACATTCAAAAACTCAACCTCTTATTTCAAATTATACATGTCCAGCTAAAACAGTGTATATTAAAACAGCAACACCACAGGAAGCAAAAGAGGACTTAAGAAACTTTGTGGTTTCATATATGAGGTAATAAATAAAGCAGTGTTCTCGTTTTCTCCACCCACCCCTCAATTTCCATGTTTATTTGTGCGTGAGGTAACAAATGTTCTTTAATATCATTATGAATCATTCCTGTGGTGGCACACATAGTTACTCTGCCTATCAGAAAAAATAGGAAATGAAACTGTGAAAAACCACATAACATGTATCTTTCCGATCTTTGATAGAACTGGAAATTCCACTGCTTTAAAAAGAAATGCTTACGGACCATGACCTGTAGTCAAAGACTTGCTAAATTGAAAAGTGACAATATATAAAGTAAATGTAAAATAAAACGGAATTTGACAATACATGAAAATACACAGAATACACTTCTTGGAATTGAACAAGGATAAACCTGAAAAACCGATGTTCATCTCCGTATACAGAGCAAGAAGATCATTTAAAAAGCAGTTGCATTCAGTCATATTCAGATTGAAATGACTAGCAGTAGCATTCTTCATTATTGCTTATCTTGTTGGGACCCAACGGGTTCTCCACATCCAAGTTATTGGATGTGCAGCTTTCCTTAGCAGGTCTTTGTAGGCCTGGTTAAACTGTCGGTTCATGGCTGCATACAGCAAAGGGTTAATGCAACTGTTTAACCAAGTGAGGTTTGCACAAAACATATGAATGACCTGTGGTGCGCGATTTGCCTTGTCGGCAACATTTAGCAGCAGAAATGGTGCAAAGCAGCCGACAAAACACAAAAAGACTGTGAAACACATCCGAGTCACACGTTTAAATTCATTGTCCTCTCCTGAGTTGGCAGCTGGAGTGATCTGGACTGCTACCGGAGTTGGTTTAGAAGATGTTTCTACGTCATTTGAGGCATTTTGAATGGTATTTTTGGAGTTATTTGACTCTTGTGTCGTTGTGTGGCCCACTTGCTCTCTGTTCTTATCCTGCTTTGCTCCTGCCCCATCATTGCTGATCTCACAGCTTTGAGTTGTTGAGGCTGTGGCACTGATCCCGCTGTCATCTGTCGTCCCTTCGGCTTCAGCCTGCTTGCGTTTTGATGAGCGACGACTGGGCCTGTACTTCAGGAAAGCCTTGGCGGCCACACTCACTTTACGGTAGATCAGAAAGTAGAAAAGACCCACACAACCCAGGCCCAGGAAGAAGTATGAGAAAAGCAGCACAGTGGTGTAAGGCCGGCCCTTAGTGCGGTGAAAACTGCAGGTGCACACTTGCGGGGCAAAAACGTAGACGGGCCAGAGTGGGCCGAAACTGGCCAGACCCAGTACCCAGGAGGAGATGAGGAGTGCCGCCACTCCACGGTGGGACAGAAGGAGACGGGCACAGCGAGAAGTGCGATGTGCAACGACCAGGTACCGGCTCATAGCGATGAGGCATAATGTTATAATGGATACGCTGTTGGACAGGAATAGTAGGAATCCAAACATCCGGCACCATGTGGCTCCGCCCCTCCAGTGCAGGTGCAAATATGAGTCGACACTGACGGGTTGGAGCATGGTGCAGTATAAGAGGTCAGCAAAAGCAAGATTTACTATGAGAACATTGAAACGTGTCCTCAGGTTGACATCAGTAGCAAAGGCCAGCACCGTCAGAATGTTCCCTATGGTTCCTACTATGGTCACAGCCGATCCCAAGAGGACGCCAAAATAACGGTAGCCCTCCACAGAGGGGGACGCACAAGAGAAGGAATCATTTCTCAGGGTGTCAGTGTCATTCCACATCCTAAAAAGAAACAAAAGCTCATCAAAAATCAATGTAACATCCTCTTGGACTAAATCAATAGCGCACTTCTTTAGCACAAGTGTTTTATTGACTATATTTCACTTTAAGCACTGCTGACTTCGTTATTCTTTGTGAAAGTGTGAGTGGAAGCCACGATTTAAGGTGACTATATATACCACATCCTCTTGCTTAAAGCTCCGCAGGAAATCACACTTTTGCTGCTCACTTCAAAACTGTCACAATTCAACTTTTCAATTGATTTAATTTTTTTATTTGTTTTATTATTGAGCTATATGGACAACAATGTGGAGATTTTAAAAGAATGCTTTTTTTCTTAATATAAACTGAGACCACATATTCAATTTTGAACTGTTTAATAAAAAATAAAGCATAATACAATTTGTATTTATAAGATTAAATAATTATTAGATTTTTAAATAAATAAATAAATGATACATTTCGTAAGATTAACAAAAATTTTTTAGTTTAATTTCATCAAATTTGATTGGCTGTCAGAGTGTGCATTAGGGGTAGGAATATAAAAAAATTTAATCCGGTCAGATCATAACATGACAAGTGACAAATCTTTAATGATGCGGCAAAACTGGAACTCCAACCCTATTAAATTTTAATGCAATATGAAAGAATGTAGGCTACTATTCTGTTTAAGTGTGTGGCAGTAGTTTGAATCATAATCCATTATAGACTAATTTCTTGTAATTCCTGTTTGCTTTTAGAGTCAAGACTCGTTCATTCAACCGATGTGTTGAAGAAGTTTGATTAATTCAGTACTAATGCTAAAGCTCTGTTGCTCAGAGATGCATGACACAATAGACAACAAAATGTGAGTTACTCAATATTAACTTGTTGTTTATCAAACTGTTGTTTAAAAGCAATTTCACTCTCGCTTCCACAAAAGTCATAAGGTCCGGACCACAGAAGTGTTCAGAGCAACATTACTCTTTCTTAGTTGTACAGTTATTTGTCCTATCAGTTATTTTGGCCTGCTTAGTTCATAATATATTACTGGGATTGTTCACCCAAATATTAAAATTAAAATACTTTTTATGAACCAAACAGAACATCTAGATATTTTTCTACATTTCTTATTTTATGTTCCACAGAAGTAAGTCATACAGGTTTGGAACAACTTGATGAACTAAATGTTTATATTAATCTCTGTCAGCACATTTGAAAACGTACGTTAAGCATATGCAAATTAAATGTAATATATTACATATTACATAAAAAAACAAAACTGTTAAATGATACAACAGTCAAGGATATTTTTAGCTGTCAGTGACTTACCTTGCAACAGTTGTGGCGTCCATCCTCTATTCTCTGGTTCTCTTTCTTACCTCCTTCCTTATTTTATAGCTTTCCCTGCTTTGTTCCCTTTTTCATTTAGCACTGTTCAACTCTATGTACAAATGTCTTATTTCCCTGTTTTATCAAATAGACCCTCAGCCACACCTCCACCACCTTATAGCTGGTACCGTTTTCACCACAAAACTGCATATGTGCGTGTGTTTGAGAAGTCCGTGCTCAGATGTGAGGTCAATGTGAGTCATCTCAACTCTGTTTCACAATCCTGGAAGAAATTTACACAGTAATGGTATTTTGCCAACAGATATGAAGCAACAAAGAAAAGGAAAGTTTTTTCTACTTTGGCGATTTCATTCTTTTGGTATTTATTCATAACATTTTTGTCACTCGCAGAAAGTAGCTTGGCTAATCAAATGTTGAATTTCTGTCATCCTTGAAATCACTGATTGTTCTGTATGTTCATATTTTACATAATAATTCATTACGGTTGAAACAGTTCAAACAATTCTAGCAACCATCATCTTTGCTGAGATATAATTTTCAGTTTGGTTTTAAAATGAAGGTTTATGATGCCAGCACAATATCACAGAGCAAAAAGTGTTTACACAATACAGACCAAAATATACTTATACAAGCAGTTTGGCTGATAAACGGTGCGTACTGAATTGCGGCAATATTGCCAGTTTATTGCTTGTAAAGTACTTGGATATAATGAACTTAGAATAAATGTCAATTTCAGCTTTGCAGAAATTAAATCTCTAAATCATGGTGGCACAGCTGTATTTGCTCAAGATAAGCATCCTTTACATCTAAACCTAACTGATTGAAACTAAATAGATACATAGACTTTTATGTTTATGCCTTTAGCAGATGCTATTATCCAAAGCGACCTACAACAGAAAAACAAAAGCAGTTTTGCTTGTCATAAAGTCAACAATATTTGTAATACACAATACCAAGTTTAGAATGCTAGATTATGAAGCAAGCTAGACAGGCAGATAGAGAGATCAACTTTAGCCTGTTTTTATGCTTTAGGAATGCTAAATATCTATGACACTTGACAGATTTTTTTATTGACTGCTTTTATTACAGAAATTGCAGATGTGAAGGCACTGATTTGGCTGTCTGGTGCTTCTCCCGATGTTGCGTTGGTGGTTGCAGGTCTTGGCACGTAGCTCGTGGACTTTCTGGAATTGTGCCAGACATGCTTGATCAGACTAGTGGACTTAAATTCTCTGCTATGACGCTTTAAGCCTGACGTCAACTAGTCGCTGATCATTAATTCCCTATAGAGGACGCAACAGGATTAGAAATCTTTGTCCACTTTTACGCTCCTTTTCAGATAAAATGACAAATAAATGCAGATTCCGAGATTTATACCATAGCACCTATCTTAGAAACTGAAAAGTTCCATCATATATTTCTAAGTAACTAAAACATACAGTTCCACTATTAGTAAAGAGGCGCTGCCAGGTAGAATTAATTCACACACAATCGCCCTCTATCACAATAGCACTCATGTAGATGTAATACTGTGCTACTTGATCTAAATCTGATATAGAACAGGCAAAAATCTGTGAGAAATGACAAATAAACTGATCAAAATAAACTGTTATGTAAGAGTGTTATGAATACAAGCTCCACGCTCCCCTCTCTGGCCACCAATGGGCGCTATCACACTTATACTGATACACTACATTTCCCAGAAACCCACACATTGGACTGATTGTCACACCAGCTGCGACCCATTACATGCACTATAAAAGACTCACAAACTGTCACTATTATTGCGAAGTCTTGATTTGCTGTGCGATCATTGTGGTGATAGTCCAGTCCAGTCCAGTCCAGTCCAGTCCAGTCCAGTCCAGTCCAGTCCAGTCCAGTCCAGTCCAGTCCAGTCCAGTCCAGTCCAGTCCAGTCCAGTCCAGTCCAGTCCAGTCCAGTCCAGTCCAGTCCAGTCCAGTCTGCCGGTCCCGACCCTTGTTTGGATTATCACTTGTGATTTTTATCTGCCTGTCTTAAATACCTGCCTGAACTATGATTCTGATTCTGTCTGCCCACCTTTGTGATCCCCGCCTGAATTACCGTTTACTTATGCTCTCTGTTTGTCCTGACCATCTGCCTGTATGACCACCCTTAATAAAGACACACACTTAGATCCCTGCCTGTGATTCCCAATTGTAACAGAAGACTTTGCCACTGCAAGATCCAGCTGTCTTTTCCACCTGTGTTCCACCATGTCTGATCCAGCCAGTCAACCCGTCACCCCAGCCATGGCCAAGAGGGAGGTGGATTTGTTTTATGTCGTGGCAGCCATGTGAGCCTCCGCAAGAAGGCAAGGCAAGGCAAGTTTATTTGTATAGCACATTTCATACACAATGGTAATTCAAAGTGCTTTACATAAAGAAGAATGATAAAAATAAAACATTAAAAATGATTAAAAGAATAAAAAGATAATACGTATAAAATAAAATGCAAACAGTTCGGACATAGCACAGTGCTCAATCTGCAAATGCATAGGTAAAAAGATGTGTTTTGAGTCTTGATTTGAATGTGGCTACTGTTGGAGCACACCTGATCTCTTCTGGAAGCTGGTTCCAGCTGCGGCTGGCGTAACAGCTAAAAGCAGACTCTCCTTGCTTTGAGTGAACCCTGGGTATTACTAAGTGACTTGATCCTGATGATCTTAGTGATCTGTTAGGTTTATATTCTATGAGCATATCTGCAATGTATTGAGGTCCTAGGCCATTGAGTGATTTATAAACAAGTAATAGTACTTTAAAATTAATTCTAAATGTAACTGGAAGCCAGTGCAAGGACCTAAGGACTGGTGTGATGTGTTCATATTTTCTGGTTCTGCTCAGAATCCTGGCAGCAGCATTCTGTACGAGCTGCAGCTGTCTTATGGTCTTTTTGGGAAGGCCAGTGAGGAGTCCATTACAATAATCCACCCTGCTGGTGATGAAAGCATGAACAAGTTTCTCTAAGTCTTGATTGGAGACAAAGCATCTAATTCTTGCAATATTTTTGAGATGATAATATGCTGATTTAGTTATTGTTTTTATATGGCTACTGAAACTCAGGTCTGACTCCAAAATCACACCAAGATTCCTGACCTGATTTTTAGTTGTTTGACCCCTAGAGTGAAGGTATGCGTTCACTTTGAGAACTTCATCTTTGTTTCCAAGTGCAATGACTTCAGTTTTGTCTTTGTTTAACTGAAGGAAGTTTAGGCACATCCAGTTTTTAATTTCATCAATGCATTGACACAGGGAGTCAATGGGGCTGTAATCATAAGGTGATAACGCGAGGTAAATCTGGGTGTCATCTGCATAGCTGTGATATGCAATTTGGTTCTTTCTCATTATTTGGCTCAGTGGCAGCATATATAAGTTGAACAGGAGGGGTGCAAGTATTGAACCTTGAGGGACTCCGCATGTCATGGATGTCCACTCAGACTTATGGTCACCGATACTCACATAATAACCTCTCCCTTCTAAGTATGACCTGAACCATTTAAGGACCATCTCAGAAAGTCCAACCCAGTTTTCCAGCCTGTCAAGGAGAATGTTGTGATCTATGGTGTCAAACGCAGCACTGAGGTCGAGTAAAACCAGCACTGATAATTTACCTGAATCTGTGTTAAGACGAATATCATTTATTATCTTTTATGCTCTTTTTCAGAAGGGGCTTAACAACTGCAGTTTTTAGGGAATTTGGAAAAGTCCCAGAAAGAAGTGAGGCATTTACCACTTCTAGGATATCTGCTTCTAAACAGTTAAACACGCTTTTGAAAAAAGATGTGGGAAGTATGTCAAGGGCGCAGGTTGATGTTTTAAGGTGCTGTACTGTTTCTTCCAAAATTTTACCATCAATTGCTTCGAAAACAGACATAATAGCTACTTTCTGAGATTGTGGTCTGATCTGTTTTACCCCAGTGCAGCTCAAGGATGTGCTGATCGCCTTTCTGATATTATTTATTTTCTCAGAGAAGAAGGAAGCAAACTCACAGCATTTGCTGTCTGAGAGCATTTCACTGGGAATCTGACTTGGGGGATTTGTTAGTCTCTCTACAGTAGCAAAAAGAGTGCGGGTGTTGTTTAAGTTTCTGTTTATAATATTTGAGAAGAAGGTCTGTCTAGCTTTGCCTAGTTCCACATTGAAAGCATGAAGGTTATCTTTATAGATGTTGTAGTGGATTTCAAGATTTGTCTTTCGCCACATGCGCTCAGCTTTTCTGCATTGTCTTTTCATATTTTGCACTGCTGTTGAATTCCTCCAGGGTGATTTTTGTCTGCCACTCTTCTTCCTGACTTTCACAGGAGCAATGTTATCAATAACATTCTGAACTTTTGAGTTAAAAGAATCAAGAAGAAAATCAACAGAGTCTGCAGATATGCTTGGTGTTAAAGATATGGCCTTCATAAACAGAGCACTAGTATTCTCATTTAAGCATCGCTTTTTGACCGAGATAGATCTAGCTTCAACAGTCGGAGAGATCAATATATCAAAGAAAATACAGAAATGATCTGATAGAGCTACATCCTTAATGACAATGGATGAGATGTTTAGACCCTTACTGATAATTAAATCTAGTGTATGTCCTCGATTGTGTGTGGGTCTATGTACATGCTGTACTTTGCATGAACTGTACTTTGGAAATTTTCAGTGCTTGCCTCAATCCTCGGATCCTGCCCGTTGTCGCTCTTCACATAACGTCTTTGTTTGCTCTACTTCAAATGTCCTCACAACAGGTATAGTGTAAAAACTACGTTTCACGGAATCGTCTGGACATTTGTACGAATTTTAACCCAGCATGTATTAACCATTGTGCGACTGCAAATTGTATTCAAGCGAAACACGTATTGCCCAACAGAATGGCTGATGAGCGTACAGTGACATATGTGATTATGTCATATGGGAACTTTCCTGTAGCTCAATCAGCAGAGCATTGGTGTTTACAACGAAATGGTCATGGCTTCGATCCCAGTGAAAGCAAGGACTAATTCAATGTGTTCCTTGAATGCAATGTAAGTCGCTTTGGATAAAAGCATCTGTGCATAAATGTAAATGTAATCTATGTCTAGGCGGAATTGTTGGAGTGTCTGAGCGTGTGGATGTCCAAACAGGCCGGCCCGTTAATATTAAGGGTTCAGACTTTATGATTATAGTCAAAAGTCCAGCTGTCACGGCTCTGTCATTCTAGTTTGGTCTTTTTGAGTGTCTGTTGACAGAGCCCTGACACTGCCCCTTTATTGTGTCTTGTCATTGTGCAACCCCACCCACCTTGTTATCCTTGCCCTGATCTCCCGGTTTGTTTTATGTTCAAGTTCTGTTCTCTGGTTTATGTTATGTTTTCCCCCTCGTGGGTTTTTGTTTGCATTTTGTGTTCTTTTGTGATTCTGAATAAATCCTATATTTTCCCCCTGCACTTGAGTCCTCCCTCAATCCAGTCGGGACACCAGCTGCATAAGATTACCAGTTTCAAGTGTGATTTGTGATTATGAACATTGTTAGTATTCAACTGTGCTCACATCACCCACTGTTGCTGAGATGTTTTTACAGCAAAAGGCATTCAAAGGTAGAAAAAAGTAAGTGAGCTCTATTTTTGCACACTGTTCTGTCTTTAGTGTGTGTGTGTGTGTGTGTGAGAGAGAGAGAGAGAGAGAGAGAGAGAGGGATGTTATAACTATTGGCTGAGGCCGGGAAGGAGGGAGCAGGTAAGGAAAACCTCCTTTACCCTGAAAGTGTATTGTTTTCCTTAGGATTCAATGTAGGCGTCCTGTTTTGTATTAAACACACTAGGTTTCGGTGAGAGTGCCACCCGCAGTATGTTCTGTTATAGAGTTAGTCACTGTAGTTAATGTGTCTTGATACTGAAGACTGCTTTTTTGTTTTGCGTTTTCATTTGATAGGTAAAACCTAAGTTAGTTTTTGTTTTATTTATTTATTAAAGTCCAGGCCCTGAAAGGTTAAAGGCCCTATTGTTTTCTTTAGGATTCTTATTAGGGTCCAAGCCCTGTAAGGGCGACTTCATTTTGAGCTGCAAAAGCTAACTTTGCACTCATTTTAAAGTCATCTATGAAATTCATCTAAGTTTAAATGGCTGTTATGGTTCCCAGTTACAGTGGAGCCAGCTGCTGTAGTAAATGTGGCATATGCAAATAACTTTGAGAGTTTTATTTTTATTTTTGCATTTTCCCATTTTAAATATATGTTGCCCTGTAGCCTCCGGCTGGCGGTGGTACCGGCTTGGGCCAGTACGTTGTTGCTAGCAGCTATATTTTGATTTGGCATCTTTCATCCCACCTTGTTTTGCATTGTCATTTGTTGACAAACAGTTTTTTGTTATCCTTTTCATTCGGATACTGGACAATAAAACACCAGAGTGGAATTTTGACTTGTTCTCTTTTATTGCCCTATCTTCATATTGAGTAATACATGTGTTTTATTCAATGTTACGTTTCCTGATTACCACTAGCCAAGCATTATTTGACATCTAAAAAGGACATAACACAGTGTTTTAAAGTATTTAGTTATTCTTATAAAAGTCATAATATATCATAATGCTTGCATTGTTTAATATTTTATTGACAAAAACATAAATTTAACATCAATTCAATGCCCACTGTTGTTAAACATGCGGAACATAAACAATATACATTTACACCCCTGAGTGAAGTCAGTGTAGCAGATCTTTGTGCACTGTGTAACGTTTCCAAAGCAGCACTGAAGTAAAATCTCCAGGCACAGCATGAAGATGAAGATCCTCAGTCACCTGACGTGTGCAAATGAGTTTTTTTTTTTTCAAGCCTGTTTTTGAATAATCCATGGAGTTACGACAGTTCACACTGCAGAGACACAAAAACAAAAGTGAGTTGGAGCCATAGAGTTACTTTTGGTCTTTACTGTTTGTTACTTCTTTACTTCTCGTTACTTTTTTTGACATGCAAAGTGTCACTAATGCATGTTGCTATGCAGTAATGAAATGCATTCACATTATATACAACATTTTCAAAGCAGGCTACATTTATTTCAAATAAACATTTTTAACCCAAGACATTTCACAAGTTTTTTAAGTTTTAAATTAATATAACACAAAAAATAGATATACTCTTCAAAATGAAGACAAATACACTGACTTCATACATCTGTTCACTATCATCTCAAGACAATTAAAAGTAAATGCATAAAAGTGAAGTAAGACGGGAATGCTACTAGCATCATTTGTTTGCACATGCCACGTGGTTTGATATTTGTTATTTGACACGTGAATTATGTTTGTGTTTCTTTGTTTATTGTAAAAATGAATGCGTTTTTACTTACTGGCACAACGCTGTTTGTAATCACTGCAGCATTTTGTCGTGCAGTTAGTATTACAGTTGCAGCGATAAAAAATATTGTACTTCTCATTGCATCTTCCCTTACAGGAGGTTGAGGCTGCGCAAACAAACAAGCATTAATTGAATAAGTACGCTCTTTTAAGTAGATATAGAAGTGTCGGTGTCTGAGAGAAAGTTTTACTTGTGCTGGCAGAGGAGCATGAGTTTGGAGGGCTGAATGTGACAAATCCTGGCAGGTTCTGACCGATGTTGGTTGTTATCCAAGACTGATAGCGAGACACGCGGGTGTATACCCCAGGTTTGTTGGGATCAGCACAGCCATAACCCCAGCTAGTGAGACCACCCTGAACCCACAATGAACACTGACGACTCACCATTGGACCACCAGAATCACCCTACAAATATGGACAAAGAGAAAGAGAAAGGAGATGGTTTTTTTGTATGTTTTTTACTTTGCAGTCTTTTTTATCAGGATGGGGCAGTTTCATGTGACAGTCCGGGTCCACAATCCAACCTGTGCCCCACAGGAGCACTACGGCCCTTGTGTTTCATGTATATACAGTATTTATTAAAGTAGATTGTAGTAAAAAGGGTTAATTTTTGTACCTGGCAGGTGTCTTTGCCTCCCTGTGTTAAACCAGCACAGATCATGTTGTTGGTAACAGATCCAGAACCCAGCAGATTATTACATCGAGTATTGTCCACCACTGGAACCATAGTCTCCTGCAGAATCCCAGGAGCAGGCAGGCTCACTGAACATACACAAAGATAATTATCAATTAGTGGTGTTAGAAGTTGATGAATATGTGAATTAATGGGTATGTGTGTGTGTGTTTTTACCTCCAGATCGAACATCTCCCCATCCTGTGATCCAGCTGCTGGTGCCGGCACTGAAGACGCTGTTCTGGGCTGCCAGACACACAGGTCTAATATAGTTATTGAAGGTGACGGTCGAGGACAGGCGCAGCAGAGCGATGTCATTGTCATTTGTGTTGCTGTTGTAAGAGCTGTGAACGATTATCGTTCTCACAGTTCTCATGACTTGATTGGCATTGACTCCCTGTTGTGTTCTCCTTCCCAAGTACACAATAAGATTGGATGTGGTGATGCTGAATACAGTCAAAGAACATGAAAGTGAGTGAAGAACAAAACATTATACCAAGTACATTTTACCAAAAAAAAAAGTACTTATGTGTGTTTAGGGGTATGTTACCCAGGTAAACAGTGAGCTGCCGTCAACACCCATTCATTGTTGATGAGGGAGCCTCCGCAAAAGTGACCTCCATATCTAGAGCTGTGCAGACTGACCTGCCACGGCCACGACCCATCGGGTGCATTCACACCACCCACAATACGGGAGTTTAGAGGGGCTTGTCCACAAACTATGAGAGAGAAAGAGAGATTGTTCACATGAGCATTTCTACATTAAATATTTTACATGATCTTGACATCTGAAGAAAGTCAGAAGCTCTTACCATTCAGCTGAGAAAGTGAACCTGCAATATCAGAAATAAAGTACACATTAGAATAATTAATTTCAATGTTTCCCTAAATAATGACCCTGCTCTGATAATGGTAGATTTCAGTTGAGAGACTGAACTTGAGGAAAACATCTCTGGGAAAACTAGTTTAATTATTTAGATCTCTTCTTCCCCCGAGTCAAAGCATGAGAATGTTAGTGTGTTTATGTGATAAATGTGAACACACACAGCGGGGTGGGAGTTTATTGGTAGATTAAGTTTATATTTACATATTTCTGACATGAGCTTCATTTGTAAAATAAATAATCCCAAAATAAAAACAACTAATAGGTTTTTTGTAGTACTGGCAAAATATATGCAATGTCTAATTTGTGAAATATACACTGATCGCAATAAAAGTGATAATAATCATTTCAAATTAATTTGACAATGTGTCTTAATATCTAGTTTACTACACACTGCTTAGTAACTGCAGCTTACCATAATCTTACAACATTGTAGGTACAAAATGAATAATAGCCAAAAGTTGTCGTTATATTTTTTTTAATTATCTGTATTTAAATGTACTTATTAACATAAACATTCTAACTACACCAGTGCAATTATACACTTCAAATGGTTAAATACCAAAGCTAACCACATTTTTTATTTATTGTCTTTAGCAAACTTCATTCACATATCAGAGGAGGACATTGGTCTGCATGGGCATGAAGCGTCCGTTTATGAGTCAGTATTTTCATAGACTGCTTCTTTAAACTGCTCTTATGAGCTGTGCCACAAAGAAAACAAAATATATTGACTTGTTAATCTATTTTATGTCTTTGTTACAAGCTATCCTTGCTATAATAGATATATCATGAGACCTTACCTTTGAGACACATGAGCAGGGTCAAAGTGACACACGTTGATCTCCACATCTTCACACAGTCTCTCTGTTGGTCAGCAGAATGGATGATTGTGGTTGTCTGGTACAAAGTGACTCTTACAGTCCCTTTTATTTACTTGAATTCTTCTCAAATTACACTTCTCGTCACTTACTCACCTTACCACTTCTTTCTAATACTCCTCCTCCAGTGCTCTGTCATCCTGTTTCATTCTTCACATTCTTTTTGAAGCTGGCAAGCACACTGCCAATTACTTCACTGAGAATTTTTTTAGGCATTGTTTAGGTATGATTGTGCAGACATGATAAGGGCAAACATCTATGACGTCTTTGTCAGAGAAGTCATAGAAACATTTTTATAATATAGAAAACTAAAAGCTTTCTACTCATTTATAGTTACAAATTTTCTCAAAAGTTTAAAAAATGGCCCAGTAAGTAAGTTCAAGAAGAAAAATGTGGAGTGGCTAAAGGAAAATATTTTAATACATCATGACAACACATTGTTTCTGTCTTTTCTCTTTTAGTCCTTTCTTTTCTGCTTGCTTTATTTCTGGTAATAGATGAATAAAGATAAAAAAGCATACTACATAAAAGCAATGGCAATAATACAATTTATTATGAAACACAGACAATGGGCTTTACTGAGAACAACTTATTCCCAGAAGCCATCCATTATTACCCATAAAAGGCATTCACAGTATGCCAGTGTGTGTTGATGTGAAAACTCTGAACTGGTTCAAGGAACGAAACCAACAGCTGTAAACAAATTATGCTTTTATGAGGACCAAAACAAAATCAAGTTTAATTGTTCTGAAAAAAAAAGCTTATTTGAAATCGCCATTACCTGATTAATAACGTTATTTTATCGTTAAAATAATAATAATAATTTTACTCTTTAATAATTTAATTTGGCAGTATACCAATCATTAAATGAAATATTATAGCCTATGCAAATGTGACATTGACGTATCCAACAGCAGATGAATTCCTGCTCTCAGTTGTCAAGTCATATTGGGTAAGAAGCAATGACAATGCGCTGTCAAGTTTTTCCGTAGATATGTCACTAACTGTCACTAAAACCCATACTTTTAAGTGAAAAAAAGTAGCAGGTAAAATGCAGAGTGGTGTGTATGGGAATTTACAGTTAAAGATCCAAAGACCAGATACTGTATTATTGTAACACTTGTTCCTGTCTATCTGGGTCTTCTTTGTCACTTCATGTCAGTCTTGTCATCGTTTCACTCCCTGCACCTGTCATGAAATCACTTAATCGTTAGTCTCCCAGGTGTTTGTAATTCCCTTGTGTATAAATCACTCTTGCATTTCCCTTGTGTTTGTCGGTTGTTAAAGAAGTAATGTCTATTTTAATCGTGTGTGGATGTTGCCGGTTTGCCTACCGTGGTTCTTGTTTACAGTTTTATTTTAGTTAAATTTATGCACAGATGTGCTTTTGATTTTGATTTTGTATTTAAAGTGTTTTGTTTTTGTTTATATTAAAGTGAGTTTTCAGTTGAATCCAGCTTCTGCCTAGTTATCCCGCATCGCACACCAGCACCCCATCGTAACAATTATGAATGAAGACCAGGAGTCAGAAGTGCAGTCCATTGTACAACATTATTTCAGGTTGAATGATTCTGTTTGGTCAAGATATAGATGAACTTAGATCATCTTCACTCATGGACTGAAAGACAGAAGCATATCAATCATACGGTCTACAATAAAGCCTCTGGTTTAGGATTTCTTGCTTCTTGTCAGCTTGTTGGGAAAAATAAGTCATTCTTTCTCTCCAGAGTGCTAGTTGTTCAGAGCATACTAACACACACACACACACACACACACACACACACACACACACACACACACACACAGCCTTCTTCACGGTTGAAGTTGGTCAAGCTCTGTCTCTAAACAAGACATTTTATCCAAAACATACTAATAACATGTTATTTCACTCCCTGAGAGATGCAGACAAAAATTCATCATTCTTTGAATATAGAAATATTCTTCATATTGAATGTTTACTTTAAGTAGATTAAATGCTTTAACTATGAATTTGTCACATGAGTGACAGAGTAAAGTGTACTTAAGTGTAGCTTATACTAAAGTGTATAAGCTTCAAATTATTTAGTATGTATCACAAATCACACAAAATTATATATTGAAGTGGTAGTGTATTCTGGAATCGGACATTTCAGGTGTGTTTTGAAACCAATGAAAATTGCAGGATAGTGTAAAACCTCCTTAGATTCTTTCCCTTATCTGGGCCAACTATGGTACATGTGGCTCAGTTCTGGCAGTGGCAAACCTCATATAGACCATTTCTGGTCCATACACATCAACCTTGTTTTACTGTGGGTTTTGGGTTGTTGTGTTTGGCCCAGACATGGCCCACATGTAACAAAACATGCTACATGTTTCAACATTGATAAGTCCTTTTCTGCAGCTCTCCAACAATCTCTGCAACAAAGGAAACTACCTTGCTGCCAACAATTTCACCAGTTTTGAGTTTCAGCATCAACTTTAATAAACACCTGAACTGTTTGAATTACTCACTGGTCTGTCTAGTGTGTGTATTCCCTGACAGAAGACCAGACCTGAAAACAGATTGGCAGCATGAGCACTTCACAATGGGACTCCAGGAGTTGGCAGATCTACTTCAGCAATCACTCTCTCCATCAACCACCACCACACCAGTCACCCATCACCTCACCACACCAGTCAATAGCTCAGACTCACTTGCGATTGAATTCGTAATTACCTATGCCCACTCACTTTGCTATCCAGCGATTATCTCAGTCTCCAGTCATCCTTTCTCTCCAGCTAATGAAAGTCAGTATCCTCATTAGGTGAGTGTCAAAGTGTGTACTTGTGAGTGGACCTGTTGTCATCCTCTTTCACCGCCTTGCTGCCAAAGATTTCACAAGTTTTGAGTTTCTGCATCAACTTTAATAAACACCTGGGGTTTCTTCTGGGGTCAAGTGTGTGTTCCCTGACAGAAATAAGCCTTGGTGCGTAGTGTTGAAAATGAAGATTATTCTAGTTTTAGACTACAAGAAATGTTTGCATTTACTAATGTTACTATTCCTCAAAATTAATGGAATCAGAATATTCCTATAAAAATTAGATATGTTAAATAAAACATTTTTTTATGCTTTTAATCTCTTTATTGACCGATGCACTCACTGCTGACCTTCAATTATTCAGTTTAACCATAATCAGAAATTTTTATTAGTGAAGTGTTAAACTTTCTTCTCCTGTGATCCAGAAAAGTAGCGGCTGAAAGGTTTGTTTGAGCTCTACTGTATATGCATCAATCTGCATTTCCTGCATTTACATTTTGTGTGCATTTGCCCCCAAAAAAAAATATTTTTTGTTATTAAAAAATATTCAAACAAACCAGCACAGCCCATAAAAGAGAAAAAGTAACTTAACACATTACTTTTCTTAACAATTAGTTACTTTTTCAGGGGATATTGTAATGCATTACTTTTAAAAGTAACTCACCAACACTGTTAGGAAGTATAAGATACTTTTGTCAAAACTTGAAACATTTTTCAAACTTTTAACAGGTTTGTATGCTTTGCATTGTCTTGGATCTCTTTTATGTTTTTTGTGATTGTAGTGGCTGTGCAGACGTGATCAGCCTGGCTCTCAGGTTCTGCTCCATTTCTCTCACCTCTGACATAATTGTGACATCACAGATCCGGCAAAAAAAGAATACAGAACTTGAACATTGGCCTTAGAATAAGCCTTCTGTGAGCTTAACATAAAATTGTCTTAAAATAGGCTCATTAATCATTAAGCAGACTGTAGAATCAAACATAACATTACTTGCTGTTTGTTAATCAGATTATCCTTTATTGAAGTACTTTATTCAAGGGCATAAGCATGACAAAACAACTTTATATGTATAAAAGAAAAAAAGAGCATCATGACATTGACCCACATTGTCGCGGGTTGAGGGGTGAAGGGAAATGCGAGCACTAAGAGATGAAGAGAGAAGTTATTTTTAATTAATAATAAAATAAAACAAAAACTCAAACAAAACTACCCCAGCGGGAAAAACAGACTTGACTTCACTCGACAGAACACAACAGGAACATACGACAACGATCCAGCACAGGACAGCAAACGCAGGGAGAACGAATAGTGAACACACAAGGCAGATATGAGGAAGGACAGATGGGAAAAATCAAACCAATAATGAGGAAACAAGATGGGTAGGGTTACACAATCGACAGAACACATGACACACAAAACACACGTGACAAGCCTCAAGCGAACTATGCGTGTTCACACAACAGAAGACAAACACACGGAGCATGAATATCTGAATCCCTACACAAAAACAACACTACTCTCCGCACACAAGACACGTCACAGACAGGAGAGCTGTTCTCACACGAAGACACGGCAATACAGTAGTGTTAGGGCTCTGTCACAAAAACAATAGTAAACCAGATCGAACACAGACACACTTAAAGAAAAAATACCAAGCTGAATAAGTAATACAGTATTAATTTAAAGCTGTACTTTTAAAACATTTAACACAGAATTCAATTTAACAAACCAGTTTAATCTCACATTCGAAATGTATTGTATGCATCTCAAAAACGTATTTTAATATTTCATATGGATTATTCTATATTCAGAAAAATTTTAACTGTTTTGCATAAGTGTCTGCTAAATGTCTACTTGTTTAGTAACTAGAGATAGGCTGGAGCATACATAAAGAATAGAACAAAATATTGGTAACTAAAATTCTGTGCCTTTGGTTATTTTTTTAGATCTTTAAATAAATCAGTAATTTTGTAACATACTTAAATAAACCATATTTGTCCTCAAAAATAAGAGCTACAAAGTCCTGAAATCTCATTAAGAAGCACTGCATATGCACAGTACATATATACTGTAAAAACTCAATTAAGATGACGCATGTTGGAAGCAATTCGAATGACAGGGAAATTTCAAAGGAAGTTCATTTTTTTATTAATCATGTAAAAAGAAGTTGCTGAAAACAAGTATTGAAGAAACAGAAAGAGAAGAGGAGAACAATAGACTGTACAGGATGTAGAGATGAATCTAATTAGATCAGTGTTGGACATGTATTTATAAGTAACTCGAGTTAAGTAAACAGATTCATTACTCGAAAAAAAGTAAAGTAACGCGTTGATACTTTACTGTCACTGAATAAGACAGTACAAACAGACTGTGCTGTTGCATAATAAAATGTAATTACGCACCAGGTAAATATGCAAAGCCAAGTATTAAAGATTTGTTCAGTGATGTTTATGTGTTTTGGCATGTGTTCAGTTAAAAAAAAAAGTTCATTGTACCATGAAAATTTAATTTCATGTTGTCAGACAATGAGACAGATGAATGGCACTGAAATTTTTTCAGGCAGGAAACTTAACCAACAAGACTAACAAGTTTTTAAATATCACTGACAGTTTAAAATAAGCCTCTTAAGCCAGTTCAAAGTAAAACGTACTGAGATATACAATACATTGACTAATGAAAAATATGTCAATGATGTTTTCGGATTTTGAACCATGTTGGCACTCTGGGCTAAGTTGTTCAGAATGTATTCTAATCATGATCAGAATAATCAACCAGGAAAGCTGGTTGAAAACAACTCATTCGGGTGTAATTATCTAAAAGTGACACGTTTACTGTGGGTTTTTTCAGTAGTTGGGTTTCCCGAGCCTGCTTGAAGTGCTAGTGTGGAGAGATGTGTTGATGATGTGTGTGAGTGCTGGTAAAAGCGTAGGAGAGATGAAATAACAGAAAAGGAGATTGAAAAGAGCAGATATTGATATATACTCAGGTCAGATGGGTCTTTTATTTGCACCGTTTTCTCTCTGCTGCCCTTATTTTGACTCGTTGTTCAAGAAGAACATCAGATAACCGGGGTTAGGCAGTTGCCGTATTCACATCCAGAGATTAAATGTTTTGGGTGAGGGAAGAGAGGATGAAACAACAGAGGTACATTGGGAAGGAGAAAGAGAGCGTAGTTTCGTCTGAAAGTAACTGGTAGAGGTTGATGTAATCAAATGTTCAAATCAAATGTTGAGTAATATGTTCTAAATTTAAAGTAATGAAGAAATTCTAAGAAATGTGCTGAGGTTTCACCAAAATGTTGTCTGTGATACAGTTGATTAAATGTAAATTATGTCAAGTTGGTTGCCTGATTTGTGAGTACCTGTGGTGATGATGATTTGAGATCAAATGGAGAGAAAGGAAATCTGTAGCGTAAGGCTTCTCGAGATGAGAGTTGAAATCACCAGTGACTACAAGTGGATTGCCTCAGGTAATGAGGACAGCATATCCACCTCTACAAAGGTACCCAGTTGACCTGGGAGGCGATAACTTGCTACAATGTGGATTTTGGCAGGAGTTGTAACTGTAATAGCTTGAAATTTAGTGTGAGTTGAGTGTTTCCAATTGTTAGAAATGAGAAGACCTGTGCCCCCATCCCTCATAGACTGATGAAGGGTGCGAGAGAAGAGTTGCTATAGAGTGTACTGGGGGTTGCTGAGTCAAATCCATGTTTCAGTCAAACCCCAGATATTGAGAATAGATTATTTTGCATAGGCTGTAATAAATTCAGCTTTGTTTGACTGCTGACTGACAATTCCAGAAACCCACAGAAATGGAGAGAGGCACAATAGTATAGTCTATAAATTAATTCATAGGACTGTTATTATTAATTACTTTATTAATTTCCCCCCCTCACACACACACAGCTATCGTTTCACTTCAGAGGACACTGGTTCATCAATTGGGGTTGTATGGACTACCGTAGGGTTTGATGTTTTTGAAGCATCAGTTTTGAAGAACCTGTCCACTTGCATTGTAATGCAAAAGTCACGTAACACTCCAGAACAGAAAGATTTGTGTATATATATATGCAATTTTTTTTTGTTTAATAAATAAAGAATTACATGAGGGTAAATTACATTTGAGAATTACATGTGTAAATTATGAGGGTGAGGGGACACTCTTTGGACGTTAAAGAGAAGGTGGAAAAAAGTACTTTATTACATAATGTTAGATTTGTCAGTTTTATAGTTCACTCTATAAATAACTCTTATATAATGTTGAGTAACTACATATCCTGGTAGTGAGTCAATACTGTCTCCTCTAACGAATACAAAATTGACAGCATCAATTATTGTTTTACTGTGCTACTTCCTTGTAGGCCATGCCCACATTCTGAATCTTATGATTAACTACCGTTCCAAACATAACTTCCTCTTCAAAATCAGTGGTCGAGGGACATGAGTGTAACAAGTGTGATTGGTAATAAGTGCCACCTGTGAGCTACTGGTCTCGTGTCTCACGGAGGAGTGGAGGCAAAAAAGGAGTAGCAGCCACAATGATAGATGTTGTGTCCGTGAAGGTTGCTGCCAGTACTTTTATTTTGAATTTATGTTTTATTTCGCGTTAAAAGACTTCTTCCCGAATAAACAACTTTGCTACACAGTCATTCACCTCTTTTTCTAAATGTAGCTATTGTAGTGGAAAAAATTCTTTGTGTCAAGCCTGTTGGTTTATTGCTGGTGGGATGTTACGCACATGACTTGTGTGGTCAATTATTATATCCTTGTTCCTTGTTACTTTGTAATTTAAAACAATGACAATGTTTATTGATGCATAGCCACAAGTTTCCTTATTGAATGCTTAATGTAAGATTTTACTAATGTTTGATGACGTAGTTCTGATACTACAAAGCATCATCAGAATAATTTCTTGAACATAATTATTGCATTAATTTTGAACATTGTTATATGTTGCTGAGTTTAAAAATGATAGTAGTTATATAGTTTGTCACTTACACATCTTTACAAATGTAGTAAAAGGGATTTATTTCAGAACGCCTCCAGACTTACATTTAATTTAAAACAATATAACATAAATTATGGAAAAATAGGCACATATGTATATATACAACTATTTAAAGATAAAATAGAACGAAATAAGGTCTAGTTTTGATTAATAAATATATTTTCATTCTAATTATGGTCCAAAATGACGTATTGGTATATGAATTCACTCTTTTGCTAGAAACAAAGCATTGCACTAATTTGATGTGAGATGTCATCTATAATCATTAATGGTTTGTACTTGTCACTGTTTCATCACACCACTCCCTTAACATCTAAACATCTCCATTGACCAAAAGTTATCATTAATTGAGGAGTTTTATGATTAATGTGTTTACTAACGACGTGATTGTTCTAGTGATACTTTTCAGTTGTAAAACATCGTCCCCTGTTGGTGTCATTTATCACAGCAAAAGCCTTTACAAGCCACGTGATGCAAAGTATTTATTTGGACATTTATACAGATACAATTACAAATAGATTTAAATTATTTGATCACTTGATGCTGATATATATTAAATACATTAAACTGTAATACTGTTCGAGAGAAAGGACCACAGGTGTTTATGAGGATACAGTTCTCGCCTTGGAGCTTCGGTCAGGGAGGCAGGAATCAGTTTGAACCCTTTACTGATCTTTCTTCCGCACCACAGATATTAGACAGCGATGATGACACACTCTTGCATTACAGGTGACACACTCTTGCAAAAACACACTTTATTCTTTTCTTCTTCCCCCAACTCTTTTTCCTTTTCCCGCCCATTCCTCTCTTGACAACGGCAATGCCCAAAGGAATGTATTACATACACACATGACGGACCGTTTTTGACTGCTGCACTGCTGTTTCCTGTCTGCTCGAGTGGATTGCGTTTGCGTTTGTTCTGACATATAAACTTGATTTTTGTTTTAGATCTTAAACTCGACGCTCGTTTGTATTGCTAAATACAATATTAGATTATTTAATATATTGTAATCGTTAGCTTTAATCTAAGTCGCTAAACGCGTTAGCATTGTGCTATCTTACTGTCCGTGCATACAGCGTTTTTCTCGCTCGCACCTTTTTTCCCGACTTCATCAAACAACTGGTCAACAAGTTGGATCAACAAACGCGGTGAGTCATGTCATCTTCTCTCAAAATTGTCACTTGCACTGCCTGCTTCATGCATAGTCTTTCTGTCTTTGTCAGCTGTGAGGGCTTCACATGTCATAAATGTAGGGACATAATTAGGCTGACAGAGAAGGTTTCAGAATTAGAGACACGCATCCAAACTTTAATCAAGGATAGTAAGAATGCAAGGGCTTTAGATACTACTTTGGATGCGACTAGCTTAGCAAACCCTGTACATTGTTCGGTTCCGGCTGTAGAGCCCGTGCAGCAGGGCAACTGGGTGACTGTGAGACGGCATAATCGCGGGTCAAAAAACCACTGTTCCATTCCGATCAGAACATCAAACAGGTTCTCCCCACTCAGTGACGCACCCACTGAGAAACCTGTTGAAAGTGCCCTAGTGATTGGCGATTCTATTACTCGGAATGTGAAAATAGAGACTCCAGCCACCATAGTCACATGTTTGCCGGGAGCCAGAGCGCCTGACGTCAAAGCAAATTTAAAAGTGCTGGCTAAGGCTAATCGTAAATATTCTAAGATTGTTATTCACGTCGGCGCTAATGATGTCCGACTTCGTCAGTCGGAGATCACTAAAAGTAATATTAAAGAGGTGTGTGAACTCGCAAGTATGATGTCAGGCACCGTAATTTGCTCTGGCCCTCTCCCTATGCGTAGGAGTGATGAGATGCTTAGCAGATTATCCTCACTCAATGGCTGGATGTCTAAGTGGTGCCCGCGGAATAACATAGGGTTTATAGACAATTGGAAAAGTTTTTGGGGCAGACCTGACCTGTTGAAAAGAGATGGTATTCATCCCACCTGGGATGGTGCCGCTCTTCTCTCTAATAATTTGGCATATAGTCTTAGAGCTAAACCTTGACTAACTGGGGTCCAGGTCAGGAAGCAGACAAACTGGCTAAACCGACCGTCTGCTAGCTGTCTCACGTCACAGAGGTCAGATAAATTACAACACATAGAGACTCTTTCACCTAGATATCATTCTATAGAGATTGTGTCTGTTCCCCGAATTAGCAAATACAAAAATCTCTCAAAATCGTTTAAGAGTAAAAATTTAATTGATTTACAAACAGCTAAGAACGGATATAACACAAATGAACAAATGATAAAGCTTGGGTTACTGAATATACGATCCCTTTCCTCAAAAGCACTTATTGTAAATGATATGATTACAGATCATAAACTAGATGTGCTGTGTTTGACAGAAACTTGGCTAAAACCAGACGATTATATTACTTTAAATGAGTCCACCCCTCAAGATTACTGTTATAAACATGAGCCTCGTCTGAAAGGTAAAGGAGGAGGTGTTGCTGTAATTTATAGTAACACGATCAGTACTGCTCAAAGGTCTAATTTGAAATATAATTCTTTTGAAGTGATGGTCCTTAATGTAAAATTATCTAGTGCAAGTAATAATTCCTGTTTAACTTTTGTGCTGGCTATTCTATACAGGCCACCAGGGCACCATACAGACTTTATCAAAGAATTTGTTGATTTTCTCTCAGGATTAGTAATGTCTGCAGATAAAGTCATAATCGTCGGTGATTTTAACATCCATGTAGACAATGAAAAAGACGCATTGGGATTGGCATTTAGAGACATTTTAAACTCTATTGGAGTTACACAACATGTATCAGGACCCACTCATTCTCGTAATCATACTTTAGATCTAATATTGTCATATGGGATCAATGTTGATACTGTTCAAATTCTGCAGCAGAGCGATGACATCTCAGATCATTACTTAGTTGCGTGTAGATTACCTTTAGCCAAAGTCGAAAAACTAACTCCCTGTTATAAATATAGTAGAACTATCACTCCTAACACAAAAGATAGCTTTATAAATAATCTTCCCGATCAGTTTCATCTACTTAACATCCCAGATAGCCTAGAAGAACTTGATGTTGCAACAGAAACTATAAACTCTCTCTTTTCCAGCACTTTAGACACTGTTGCTCCGTTACGCTTAAAGAAGATTAAAGAATATAGTCCAACACCGTGGTACAACGAGCACACCCGGGCCCTCAAGAGAGCAGCCAGAAAAATGGAGCGGAGCTGGAAAAAAACTAAGCTAGAGGTTTTTCGCATTTCATGGAAAGACAGCTCTATTGCATTCAGAAAGGCCTTAAGATCAGCTAGATCTACTTACTTTTCTACCCTCTTAGAAGAAAACAAATACAACCCTAAGTATTTATTTGATACAGTGACTAAATTAACAAGAAATAAAGCCTCAACCCCAGATGCTTTAAATCAGCACAGCACTAATGACTTCATGGACTTCTTTACTTGCAAAATTAATAATATTAGAGAGAAAATAATAAACATGCAACAATCTACTACAATATTCCAAAATACAGTACATTTTAGTGTCCCTGAAGAAAAATTCCAATCCTTCATTGCTATTGGGGAGGAAGAATTGTCTAAACTCGTTAAATCATCAAAATCAACAACATGTATGCTAGACCAAATACCAACTAAGCTACTAAAAGAGATGCTTCCAGAAATCATAGATCCTATTCTTAATATAATTAATTCTTCTTTGTCATTAGGATATGTACCAAAAACCTTTAAGCTGGCTGTAATTAAACCGCTTATTAAAAAACCACAACTTGATCCTACAGAATTAGTTAATTACAGGCCGATATCGAATCTACCTTTCTTGTCAAAGATTCTAGAAAAGGCAATATCTTTACAACTATGTTCCTTTCTAGAAAGAAACAGCATCTACGAGGATTTCCAGTCAGGATTTAGACCATATCATAGTACTGAGACTGCTCTCATTAGAGTTACAAATGATTTGCTCTTATCATCCGATCGTGGTTGTATCTCTCTGTTAGTGTTACTGGACCTTAGTGCTGCATTTGATACAATTGACCACAAAATCCTTCTGAATAGACTTGAAAATTATGTTGGCATTAGTGGAGTTGCATTAGCCTGGTTCAAGTCATACTTATCTGAGCGTTATCAGTTTGTAGCAGTAAATGAGGAGATGTCATATCGGTCACGGGTTCAGTATGGAGTTCCTCAAGGTTCAGTACTAGGACCATTGCTTTTCATCCTGTACATGCTTCCTTTGGGTGCAGTTATTAGGAAGCATGGCATTAGCTTTCATTGTTACGCTGATGATACTCAGCTCTATATTTCTTCTCATCCTGATGAAACGAACAAATTCACTAAATTAACAGAATGCATAACCGATATAAAAAATTGGATGACTAATAACTTTTTACTGCTAAATTCTGAAAAAACAGAGATTCTAATTATTAGACCAAAAAGTTTGGCACATAATAATCTAGACTACTGCCTAACACTCGATGGCTGCTCTGTCAAGTCTTCGTCGTCAGTTAGAAACCTGGGTGTGCTCTTTGATACCAATCTTTCATTTGAAAGCCATGTTTCTAGCATCTGTAAAACGGCGTTCTTCCATCTTAAAAATATATCTAAATTACGACATATGCTATCTAAGACAAATGCGGAAAAGTTAGTTCATGCGTTCATGAGTTCAAGGCTAGATTATTGTAATGCTTTACTAGGTGGTTGCCCTGCACGCTTAATAAACAAATTCCAGCTGGTCCAAAATGCAGCAGCTCGAGTTCTTACTAGAACCAGGAAGTATGAGCATATTAGCCCAGTTCTGTCAAACCTGCACTGGCTTCCTATTAAACACCGAATACATTTTAAAATCTTGCTAATTACTTACAAAGCATTAAATGGTTTAGCTCCACAGTACTTGAGCGATCTCTTAACACATTATAGTCCTTCACGTCTATTGCGATCGCAAAATACTGACCAGCTTATAATACCTAGAATATCAAAGTCAACTGCTGGCGGGCGATCCTTTTCCTATTTAGCTCCTAAACTCTGGAACAGTCTTCCTATTACAGTTCGGGAAGCAGACACACTCTGTCAGTTTAAATGTAGACTAAAAACACATCTTTTCAACCTGGCATACACATAACACATTATACATACATTTTTAATCCAAATCATGTAAAATGATTGTTAGGCTGCATAATTTAGATAAGTCGGAACCGGGAACATTCCCATAACACCTGATGTACTCGATACATCAGAAGAAGAATGGCATCTACGCTGATATTGTTCTCTGTTTATTCCGAGGTTACCGTGGTCAGCTGGATCCGGGCCGTATCCAGATCAGATGAAGGACCTGGACACGAGCACAGCACTGCCCTGGGGTGTCTGCGGAGACCGTGACTCTACTGGACCCTCCCCCCTGTGACGATCATGAACCCATCTCTAACCGGACCAAATTGGACTTCATATTGGACTTGAATTGTTGTATAATAATCATGTACTGTTTGGCTGTTGGCCAGAGGAGAACTGGTCCCCCGACTGAGCCTGGTTTCTCCCAAGGTTTTTTCTCCATTCTATTCTTCGTTCGTTACGTCACCTGCCGGAGTTTTGGTTCCTTGCCGCTGTCGCCTATGGCTTGCTCAGTTGGGGAAACTTAACACTTAAAATTCATCAATTGTATTGATTCGCCTGCTCTTTTGGGGCTTCTGTTCAGCCAAACAAACTTTGTTTATATTGTTTTTCCTGTAAAGCTGCTTTGAAACAATCTACATTGTAAAAAGCGCTATATAAATAAAGGTGACTTGACTTGACTTGACATCAAGGAAACATTCCTACAAACTGACCCTCCCTTTATCTGTTACAATTATATACTTCAGAGCATGTGTGGCTACAATGAAACAAAACAGTATGTACCGTGTTACATGTACCTTGTAAAGCACCATTATTGATGAAGTCAACATCACATCTGGCACAATACAACAGTCCCTAGTCCCAGTTCCTTAACCCGTTAATTTGTACAGCACATATAATTATATATCTGTTACAATAATACAAGAGCAACACTTAAATCTCTCACAAATAACCCATTTACATTTATTCTACATTGACATTAATGCTTTGCTAGCAACACGGTATGACTAATTTCTCTCGAGCGGATTTAAGACACAAATACCCCATTATATCTAGATATTAACATTTATAATCACTCTTAAACAGGTAAATCTCACTTTTCTCAAATGGACGCACAGTTATGAATATTCAGCCCGATTTCTGGAACAGTCTTTCCATGGAGAGCTCGGCTGTTTTTATTTATGCTCCCGTCGCACCCGCCAATGGCCACTAGATGAAGCCTTTGTGCCACCTTTGTAATAAATACCGTATTTTCCTGCATATAACCCTCGGGTTATATCAGATTTTACAAACCCGCGGGCTTTATTAAAAAAAATTATAAAATTTCTTTAATATGATATTATAATTTTTATATAGCCTATTATATTTGTTACGTCCCTAAGGACGTAACAGGATGTTTTTGTGGTATTTTCTTTCTGTTTTGCCAGGGTTGTTGTCTCTGGCCCTTGTACTAGCACTCTGACAGGTGGCACTGATAGGCTGTCTGACATGTCAATCATGCAAGACGAGCCACACTAAACCACACTATGGTGTGCCACACTAAGCATGGACAACAGAAAGATGAGAAAAGAACAGTCTGAGGATTTGAGAACCAAAATTATGGAAAAATATCACCAATCTCAAGCTTACAAGTCCATCTCCTGAGATCTAGATGTTCCCTTGTCCACAGTGGAATTGATTTTGGGAAAAGGCACCGTTCCAATATGAGACCTGGAGCTGTTTGCAAGGGAACTGTGGTCCAAAATTCCACTTTTTGGAGAGTTGTAAGAGGCTTATTAATTATTGGAAATGATAATGATAGGAAGCAAATGTTTTCAGTTGTTTTTTTTCCAAAGGATGTGCAACCAAATATTAAGTTAAGGGTGCCAATAATTTTGTCCAGCCCGTTTTTATAACAAAGAGAGACACTTATTAAACAAAGTACACAGTTTGTGCTTGCAAAGATAACATGGTTGTAAATGTTCTTTTTTTCTTTAGCAATTTTTTGCTTCCATGTTGCATGAACGATAAGACAATATAAATCATTTTCTATTATAGAAATAAATTATAGCATAGAAAACACCCTGTTGCAAAAAGAAAGAAAATCCCATCTGAATCTAGAAACAACAATGTGTGAGATGATCTCTATCTATTGCCACATCAATAGGTCTTGTATGCGCTGAACAGCTCTGAACTAAATTAACCCTGAAACAGAAGCTGCTCCAGATCAGGTTATGCTCAGAGAGTAAGTTGCTATGCCTACTTACTTACCCTGAAAGTTACCTCCGTTTTTGGAACCGAACGTTAAGTTATTAGTGTATTTGTCCTTATACCTGGGTATGTCACGTAACTTCTGGTTTCTGATTTCCTGATTACCCCTAGCCAAACAAAAAATGACATCTAAGGGACGTATACAATGCTTTGAAGTATTTAATGATTCTGATAAAAAAGCCATGATGTATCATAACACTTGCTTTGTTATAATTCATAATACAAGAATATAGTGACAAAAACATGAATTTAAACTCAAAGAAATGCCCACTCTTATTAAAATTATACTAAACATAAACCATTCATTTACACCCCTGAGTGAAGTCAGTGCAGCAGATTTGACATATTTTGCACTGTGCAATTTTCCAAAGCAGCACTGAAGTAAAATCTCCTGGCAGAACGGGCAGATGACGATACTACCTGATTTGTGTGCAAGTGAGATGTTTATAAGCCTTTTTTTTTAATAATCCATGGAGTTCACACTGTAGAGACACACAAACAAAAGTTAGTTGGAGCAAGAGAGTTACTTTTGGTCCTTGCTTTGTGGACATGCAAATGTATGTTGATGTGCAGTAATAAAACACTTGGATATGTGCATTCAAATCATATATGAAAAATTCAAAGCAGGTTACATTTATTTTAAATAAACTTTTAAACCAAGACATTTCACAATAATAACTGTTTTAAATGACTATAATAAAAAACAATAGATATACTGTTCAAAATGAAGTCAAACACATTGTCTTCATCCATACATTAACTATCATCTCAAGACCAGACAATTAAGAATATATGCAAAAAAGTTAAGTAAGCTGGGAACATGACTAGCATTATTTGCTTGCAGATGCCATGTGGTTTGATATTTGTTATTTGACAACTGACTTATATTTATGTTTCTTTATTTATTGTGGAAATGAATGTGATTGGACTTACTGGCACAACGCTGTATGTAATCACTGCAGCAGTTTGCCGTGCAGTTAGTATTGCAGTTGCAGAGATTTAAAATGTTGGACTTCTCATTGCATCTTCCTCTACAGGAGGTTGAGACTGCGCAAACAAACAAGTTTTAATCGAACAAGTATGTGTAATATACATGTGTCGGTGTCTGAGAGAAAGTTTTACTTGGGCTGGCAGCGGAGCATGAGTTTGGGGGCTTGAATGTAACAAATCCTGGCAGGTTCCGACCGATGTTGTCTGTGATCCAAGACTGATAGCGAGACACGCGGGTGTATACCCCAGGAATTTTGGGACTGCCACAGCCATAACCCCAGCTAGTGATACCACCCTGAACCCACAATGAACACTGCCGACTCACCATTGGACCACCAGAATCACCCTACAAATATGGACAAAGAGAAAGAAGATACTACGGCCCTTGTGTTTCATGTATATTTACACTACTGGAGCTGTTCAGCATCAAGCATTTAAATTAAATTAAGAGTGTGAAATCCTGAAATATGCAGGAGGTAATAAATTCCGTTATTGTTTATACAGTATAGCTGTACACACTTAGATTTAATTAATAATGGTTGCATTTTTGTACCTGGCAGGTGTCTTTGCCTCCCTGTGTTAAACCAGCACAGATCATGTTGTTGGTAACAGATCCAGAACCCAGCAGAGTATTACATCGAGTATTGTCCACCACTGGAACCATAGTCTCCTGCAGAATCCCTGAAGGCAGGTTCACTGAACATATACAAACATAAACAAATATAAATTAGTGGTGTTAGAAGTTAATGCACATGTGAATTAATGGGATTTTTACCTCCAATTAGAACATCTCCCCATCCTGTGATCCAGCTGCTGGTGCCGGCACTGAAGACGCTGTTCTGGGCTGCCAGACACACAGGTCTAATATAGTTATTGAAGATGACGGTGGAGGACAGACGCAGCAGAGCGATGTCATTGTCATCTGTGATGCTGTCGTAAGAACTGTGAACAATTATCGTTTTTACAGTTCTCATGACTTCATTGGCATTGACTCCCTGCTGTGTTCTCCTTCCCAAGTACACACGAAGACTGGATATGTTGACACTGAATACAGTCAGAGAACATGAAAGAGAGGAACAAAACAATATACCAAGTCATTTTACCAATTAAAATAAAATATGTACATATGTGTGTTTAGGTGATTCTTACTCAGGTAAACAGTGAGCTGCCGTCAACACCCATTCATTGTTGATGAGGGAGCCTCCGCAAAAGTGACCTCCATATCTAGAGCTGTGCAGACTGACCTGCCACGGCCACGACCCATTAGGGGCATTCACACCACCCACAATACGGGAGTTTAGAAGGGCTAGTCCACAGACTATGAGAGAGAAAGAGAAATTGTTCATATAAGCATTTCTACACCAACTATTTTACATGATGTTGACATCTGAAGAAAGGGAGAAGCTCTTACCATTCAGCTGAGAAAGTGAACCTGCAGAAATAAATAGCAGAAATAAAGTACACATTAGAATCATTTATTTTAATGTTTCCCTCAATAATGAACTTTCCAGAGATCCTTGCTGTGATAATAATAGATTTAACTTGTGAGACTGAACAATGAAAAAGAGGAAAACATCTCTGGGAAAACTGGTTTAATTACAAAAAGTACAATTTAGATTGATTATTTCAGAAACTGTTTTTGTTTCGTATCTTATGTGTGACACACTTGAAGTTAATAACAAGTGTAACTGTTAATGCTTCTTGTTTTTCTCTTCTCTTTCTAGGTCTACTCTGGGATTCCCTACCTGGCTACTGTTTGGCTGTAAGTATATTATAAAGATTCATGCATGACCTGTATAATTAAATAACCGTTCTTAATGTCAGAACAGATATGACCAAAAATAAATATTTGGGTGGGGTCTAGATTTTAATTTAAAATTAAATGAATCTGTCAACATATATATTCTAGATTTCCCCATATGTGTAAAAATAGTCACTGTGAACCTGTACATGCACTGTGCGTTCCCCCCCAAGTCAAAGCGTGAGAGTGCCGCTCATGTGAGAAATCAGAAATATAAAGGGGGAACTGAAAAACATTCTTAAATTTAAAGTTAACAAGGTTACCGATGGGCATAATGTATATTTACATATATCTGACATGATGCACCACTAGCTGCCATTGTGATTTTTTTCACTGGCGTGATTCATAAAAAAAAAACAAGAACTGTATAAAAGTTTCATGTGGAAACAAAAAATTAACCCCTGAATAAAAACAACGATTAGGCTATTTATAATAAAACTTTATAACGACAGGTTTGGGGTGTTATTTATTTTGTACCTAGAAAATTCAAGATTACAGTAAACATTATAGTTAATATGCAAGTAAATATCAATACACATAGTCAAATTAATTTGAAAGGTTTATTGTTGCTTTTGTTATCATCAATGTGGATTTCACAAACTAGGCTATATGTGTTTTTTTGCTACTATATATGAATTTTAAATGTACCTATTAACATAAAATAAACTTTCTGGTTACTGGTTACTTACTGGTTCTGATCATATGTTTCAAATGGTTAAATATCAAAGGTAAACTTTTTTCCTTTTTTTGTCTTTTGGAAGCTGCATTTACATCCACTTAGCTCATAAATCAGAGGAGGACATCGGTCTGAATGGGCATGAAGCGTCCGTTTATTATTATTTTCATAGACTGTTTAGACTGCTCTTATGAGCTGTGCCACAAAGAAAACAAAATATATTGACGGTAATCTATTTTATGTCTTTGTTACCAGTTATCCTCGTTTTAATAGATATATCATGAGACCTTACCTTTGAGACACATGAGCAGGGTCAAAGTGATACACGTTGATCTCCACATCTTCACACAGTCTCTCTGTTGGTCAGCAGAATGGACGCTTGTGGTCGTCTGGTACGAAGTGACTCTTACAGTCCCTTTTATACACTCGTAAGTATACTTCTCAAATTACTATTCTCGTCTCTCACTCACCTTCCCACCTCTTCCTTATGCTCGTCCAAATTTTTTTCTTCATTTTTTTCCATTCTTCACATTCTTTTAAAACTGACAACACACAGCCAATTACTGTGTTCATAATTACACTTGTTGTATAGATATTGTTTAGGGATGATTGTGCAGACATGATAAAGGCAAACATCTATGAGGTCATTGAAGTCGTACAGATATTTTTATAATATTGGAAACTAAAAGCTTTCTACTCATTTATAGTTTTAATTTAAAGTGTTTCAAACCGGTCTAACAAGTAAATTCCAGAAGAAAAATGTGGAACAGCAAAAGAAAAATATTCTTTCTGTCTTTCTTTTCTGCTTGCTTCATTTCTGGTAACAGATTAATAAAAAAAAAGACATACTACATAAAAACTCTGACTATCAACTATAGTGGGAATGATTACATATTACAACTTATTGCCAAATGGCAGCCATTATTACTCATAAAAGACATACACAGGATTTCAGGTGTGTGTTGATGTCAGAGCTCTGAACTGAACTGAACTGTAAACAAATGAAAATTTTAAAAGGAACATTAACAAAATCAAGTTTAATTGTTCTGAGCAGAAACGTTTATTTGAAATTTCCGTTAACTGGTTAATAATGTTATTTTATAGTTCTGTTTAATATTAAAATTTTGCAGGCAACCAATCATGAATTGAAATAGAACAGCCTATGCCATTGTAATGCTGACATGTATCAGTGTCAGAGAAATGCTTGCTCTCAGTTGTCAAGTGTTATTAATGTATTTCTGTTGGACTCTGAAGACAAGATGTGCTGCATAGTTCTGGATCAGTTGTGGAGGTTTGATTGCACATGATGGAAATCCGCTCTATTTAAAGATGTCTATCAATGCAAGCAAGTGTCATTTGGTGATTACTTGTCTTTTGAATATTTGGGTATTGTGTTAAAAGGTGCTCCTCGCATTCTACTTTTAGTCATTTACAGGCCTCCAAAATACTCTCCAGCCTTTGTGGAGGACTTTACAGAACTGTTATCAGCAACTTCCTCAGAGTTTGACTGTCTTGCTATTACTGGGGACTTTAACATCCACATAGAAAATGCAGAATCCAAAATGGCAAAAGAAATTCTAACAGTTTTGAATACTTTTGATCTGACTCAGCATGTACATATACCCACACACAATCGAGGACATACACTAGATTTAATTATCAGTAAGGGTCTAAACATCTCATCCATTGTCATTAAGGATGTAGCTCTATCAGATCATTTCTGTATTTTCTTTGATATATTGATCTCTCCGACTGTTGAAGCTAGATCTATCTCGGTCAAAAAGCGATGCTCAAATGAGAATACTAGTGCTCTGTTTATGAAGGCTATATCTTTAACACCAAGCATATCTGCAGACTCTGTTGATTTTCTTCTTGATTCTTTTAACTCAAAAGTTCAGAATGTTATTGATAACATTGCTCCTGTGAAAGTCAGGAAGAAGAGTGGCAGACAAAAAGCACCCTGGAGAAATTCAACAGCAGTGCAAAATATGAAAAGACAATGCAGAAAAGCTGAGCGCATGTGGCGAAAGACAAATCTTGAAATCCACTATAACATCTATAAAGATAACCTTCATGCTTTCAATGTGGAACTAGGCAAAGCTAGACAGACCTTCTTCTCAAATATTATAAACAGAAACTTAAACAACACCCGCACTCTTTTTGCTACTGTAGAGAGACTAACAAATCCCCCAAGGCATATTCCCAGTGAAATGCTCTCAGACAGCAAATGCTGTGAGTTTGCTTCCTTCTTCTCTGAGAAAATAAATAATATCAGAAAGGCGATCAGCACATCCTTGAGCTGCACTGGGGTAAAACAGATCAGACCACAACCTCAGAAAGTAGCTATTATGTCTGTTTTCGAAGCAATTGATGGTAAAATTTTGGAAGAAACAGTACAGCACCTTAAAACATCAACCTGCGCCCTTGACATACTTCCCAAATCTTTTTTCAAAAGCGTGTTTAACTGTTTAGAAGCAGATATCCTAGAAGTGGTAAATGCCTCACTTCTTTCTGGGACTTTTCCAAATTCCCTAAAAACTGCAGTTGTTAAGCCCCTTCTGAAAAGAGCAATCTGGACAACATCATATTGAGCAATTACAGACCAATCTCAAATCTACCTTTCATAGGCAAGATCATTGAAAAAGTTGTTTTCAATCAGCTGAACAAGTTCTTAAGCTTGAATGGATACTTTGACAACTTTCAATCTGGTTACCGACCACATCACAGCACAGAGACAGCACTCATAAAGATAATAAATGATATTCGTCTTAACACAGATTCAGGTAAATTATCAGTGCTGGTTTTACTCGACCTCAGTGCTGCGTTTGACACTATAGATCACAACATTCTCCTTGACAGGCTGGAAAACTGGGTTGGGCTTTCTGAGATGGTTCTTAAATGGTTCAGGTCATACTTAGAAGGGAGAGGTTATTATGTGAGTATTGGTGACCATAAGTCTGAGTGGACATCCATGACATGCGGAGTCCCTCAAGGTTCAATACTTGCACCCCTCCTGTTCAACTTATATATGCTGCCACTGAGCCAAATAATGAGAAAGAACCAAATTGCATATCACAGCTATGCAGATGACACCCAGATTTACCTCGCGTTATCACCTAATGATTACAGCCCCATTGACTCCCTGTGTCAATGCATTGATGAAATTAAAAACTGGATGTGCCTAAACTTCCTTCAGTTAAACAAAGACAAAACTGAAGTCATTGCATTTGGAAACAAAGATGAAGTTCTCAAAGTGAACGCATACCTTCACTCTAGGGGTCAAACAACTAAAAATCAGGTCAGGAATCTTGGTGTGATTTTGGAGTCAGACCTGAGTTTCAGTAGCCATGTAAAAACAATAACTAAATCAGCATATTATCATCTCAAAAATATTGCAAGAATTAGATGCTTTGTCTCCAATCAAGACTTAGAGAAACTTGTTCATGCTTTCATCACCAGCAGGGTGGATTATTGTAATGGACTCCTCACTGGCCTTCCCAAAAAGACCATAAGACAACTGCAGCTCGTACAGAACACTGCTGCCAGGATTCTGAGCAGAACCAGAAAATATGAACACATCACACCAGTCCTTAGGTCCTTGCACTGGCTTCCAGTTACATTTAGAATTAATTTTAAAGTACTGTTACTTGTTTATAAATCACTCAATGGCCTAGGACCTCAATACATTGCAGATATGCTCATAGAATATAAACCTAAGAGATCACTTAGATCATCAGTATCAAGTCACTTAGTAATACCCAGGGTTCACTCAAAGCAAGGAGAGTCTGCTTTTAGCTGTTACGCCAGCCGCAGCTGGAACCAGCTTCCAGAAGAGATCAGGTGTGCTCCAACAGTAGCCACATTCAAATCAAGACTCAAAACACATCTTTTTACCTATGCATTTGCAGATTGAGCACTGTGCTATGTCCGAACTGTTTGCATTTTATTTTATACGTATTATCTTTTTATTCTTTTAATCATTTTAATGTTTTATTTTTATCATTCTTCTTTATGTAAAGCACTTTGAATTACCATTGTGTATGAAATGCGCTATACAAATAAACTTGCCTTGCCTTGCCTTGCCTTGCCAGAAGAACATTGCAATAATCAAGCCTAAAAATGACCAGGGCCTGGACGAGAAGTTGTGTTGCTTGCTCAGTTAGGAAAGGTCTAATCTTTCTGATGTTGTGTAATGCAAACCTAGATGAATGAGCCGTCTTTGCAATGTGGCTGTAGCAAAGTTCGTGGTTTGGAGAAGGAGGTGGGACCCAGCAAACGTTTAACACTTTAATAATGAAATAAAACTGCAACAAAATGAAAGTGATGATGGCAGTCCCTCACAGACAAATGCGTGTGGAGTTCCTCTTATGAGAGGGTCGAGAGAAGGATTTAGAGTCAAAGGCAGCATATAGATAAGGCTTCAGTCGCTGACAATAATGCATTCTCTATTCTTGAAACCAGCCAGACTGGTTGATGTCCAACTAGTTATTCTATGAGAGGAACACTGATACCTGGTTGAAAACAACTCATTCAGGTGTAATTACCTAAAAGTGACACGTTTACTGTGGGTTTTTAAGTAGTGGGGTTTCCCGAGCCTGCTTGAAGTGCTAGTATGGAGAGATGTGTAGATGTTGTGTGTGAGAGCTGGTAAAAGCGTAGGAGAGATGATATAACAGAAAAGGAGATTGAAAAGAGCAGAGATTGTTACATAATCTGGTCAGATGGGTCTTTTATGCTATTTTCTCTCTGCTGCCCTTGTCAGGGTTCTGTCACTTCAGTTTGGGTTTCTAGTCTGTTGGTTGACAGAGCTCTGAGAGTGCCCCTTTGTTGAGTCTTGTGATCGTGAAACAGCCCATTTTTGGCGTTTTGTGTGAAATTGTCAAATTTGCTCTTTTCCCACTTTTTTTTGTTTTGTTCCAGTACACACAAAGGGAATAAATTTGTACAGCAAAACGTGTTAATGCAATACTTTTCTGTGAGCAATATTTGATTTTCTGGAAAACCTTCAGGGGTGCCAACAATTTTGGCCATGACTGTATATTGTTTGTTTGATACAATTATATAATAAAGAGAGACACTTATTAAACAAATTACACAGTTTGTGCTTGCAAAGATAACAGCAATTTTGACTTAGTAAGTCATAATTTCGACTTAGTAAGTCATAATTTCGACTTAGTAAGTCATAATTTCGACTTAGTAAGTCATAATTATGACTTAGTAAGTCATAATTTCGACTTAAGTAAGTCATAATTATGACTTAGTAAGTCATTATTTCGACTTAGTAAGTCATAATTTCGACTTAGTAAGTCATAATTATGACTTAGTAAGTCATAATTTCGACTTAGTAAGTCATAATTATGACTTAGTAAGTCATAATTTCGACTTAAGTAAGTCATAATTATGATTTAGTAAGTCATTATTTCGACTTAGTAAGTCATTATTTCGACTTAGTAAGTCATAATTATGACTTAGTAAGTCATAATTATGACTTAGTAAGTCATTATTTCGACTTACTAAGTCATAATTTCGACTTACTAAGTCATAATTATGACTTAGTAAGTCATTATTTCGACTTAAGTAAGTCATAATTTCGAGTTTTCATGCACAATTTTTTTTTCTTATGTGGCGGAAATGGGCTTCCATAGTATTTTCTTTCTGGCGCTTGGACGATCACTCTGACAGCTGGCGCTGATATGCTGTCTGACCTGTCAATCATGCAAGAAGACGTTCTGCCATGAGGGCGGGCTCTTCTCATCCGATGATCAACACCTGAATTTCGCGCACAAGCACTGTGTACCGAGCCTGAACAGTTATGGATAATTGACAATAACAATCGCGCGGTAGTAGCGCGAGCGCGAAGCATCATTAGCCACTTCCTGTTTAATACAGGAAGTGTTCGGCGGGTCAGCTGGAGCGCGGGACATCTCGCGGGCCATTAATAAAATGCTCTCGAGGGCCGGACATAATTACACGCCGGGCCGGATGTGGCCCGCGGGCCTTGAGTTTGACACCTATGCTGTATATGTTTGCCAACAACAAAAGGCATATGTGCACCAACTAACAGCAGAGATTTACAATAAAAAACACCTTCGATTCGAAGTATTATCACCAATAAACTGCTTTAACCAGCCTTGGAATTCAGGGTTTGATTCCCACTCCTTCCTGTATTTTTGGATGTACAGTTTTGACTGAGACACGATAAACAAGCCAGCTAGTTAGCTTTTGTCACAGACAGACGCACACAAACAGTGACTGAGGCTGTGTGAGTCAAACAAATGCAGTGATTTAATCATTTTTTTGACAAAGAACAGTTTACATCCCGTACTCGGCATCGCCTCTCTTCTATGGGGGGCAGATCATTCAGTGTTATTGCTCCCAAACTCTGGAATTCTCTCCCACGCTCACTCTATGTCAGTGCTTCTCAATTATTTTCTGTCACGCCCCCCCTAGGAAGAGGTAAACATTTCGAAATCTAGGTTGAAACCTAAAAGAAACCTTATATGTTTGAAAACACTGAATTGTTGCAATAAATGACAAGCTCTTAGGGCAGAGGTCACTAATAGGCGGACCGCGGTCCGGATCCGGACCCAGCCGCCGTTCTGTCCGGACCCGGACCAATAACCCATAAATTATTGACTTTTGTCGGAGCGTTTCTATTTTAACCCGCGCAGCTTTTCTAGCATCTATGGTACTGGTTTAGCGGGGCCCAGGAAACTCACAGACCAATAGCATGCGTTGTAAATCATGTCATGTGATACTACTCGAGTCAGACAGCGAGAGAGAGAGACACACACACACACAGGGAGAGACGACGAGACGAATGAGAGACAACGTTTCACATGGCGTGCTCTAAAAAGAGAAAAGTGGACAGCGAAAACAGCTTTTAATCAAGAATGGACGGATTCTTACATGTTCATTCTTCCCACGGGCAGTTCAAAACCGGTATGTCTCATATGTTCAGAGACTGTCGCGATTATTAAAAGCGGCAATGTGAAACGCCACTATGAGACAAAGCACAAATCCTTTGATCAAACATACCCACTTACATCCGCACTGAGGGCACAGAAAATAAATGATCTAAAAGCCCAATATGATCGATCCAGCAGAATCCTAACACATTCATTCACTGCCCAACAACGTGCTAACGAATGTTCCCTTAAAGTTGCTTGGATTTTGGGCAAACATAAAAAACCATTTACTGATGGAGGGGTTGTCAAGGAGTGCATGAGTGCGGTAGCTGAAACCTTATTTGAGGGGAAACAAAAAGACGACATGTGTGTAAAAATCAAGCAAATACCTATGTCAGCATCATCAGCAACAAAGAAAACAGAAATATTAACCCATGACGTGCTAGCTCAGCTGGATGAAGCGATTCACAAGGCACCATGCATAGGGTTAGCTGTAGATGAGTCCACTGATGTGTCTGACAATGCTCAGCTGTTAGTTTTTGTGAGGTTCTTCAACAAGGACAAGGAAGAGTTCTGTGAAGACCTGTTAGGTGTCACACCCCTTCAGACCAGTACGAGAGGAGAGGACATCTACCTGGCCATAAAGGAGGTGTTAAAGCTGTTCAATTGTTAACGTGTTGAGATTGTTTATTTTAAAATGTGTTTAAACTTAAGATGTGAAAGGAAGTTAACTAAAAAGTAAAAGGGAAACTCAAGCTATACTTTTTATTTCCTTTTTCTAAAATTAAGCACTTTATTTTGAGATGCACATTTTTCAAAAGCTCTCTGTTGTGTTTTATTTATTTTTAAATGCAGCCTTTATTTTATTTAAATTGATCATTTATTATTAGAGTACTTATTATTTCCCTACAGCTCAGTATATAAAATGACAATAAATATTGTTAAAATATTATTCAATTTGTACTTTCATTTTATTTGACAGTCGTCTCTTGACTAGGCTACTTACATATTTTCATACAACTTCTAGGCTGTGGCACTGAATGATAACACAAGTTAGTCATTGTGATGTTGCGGACCTTTGGTTGCTGATTTTTTTTTCTAACTGGACCTCTTAGAATTTTAATTCAATACCCCTGTCTTAGGGCGTCTTTTTTGGATCAGTGCCAGATAACGCGTGAAAACACGTGTGAATTTAGTGGTTGATCACGTGACACATATGATGGTGTGATCGTACAAGTCAAAGGATGAGGGGACGGTTATCTGAACTTCATATATGCTGTTCTTGTTCAGTGCAAGAAAACCTACTCCCTGGCAAAAAAAAGCATGTACTCCAGGGCACTCGCTGCTCCTTTAGAAGAGTAAGAACGATATGTGCTTTCACTTCAGAGAGTCTCCAATAACTCCAGATAAAGTCGTTAGATTTGTCGCTAACGAAACAGTCTCTCCTTGTGGTTGTCTGATACGAAGTGACTCTTACAGTACCTTTTATACACTCGTAAATATACTTCTCAAATTACTATTCTCGTCACTCACTCACCTTCCCATCTCTTCCTCATGCTCTTCCAATTTTTTGTTTTTTCATTTTTTTCTATTCTTCACATTCTTTTAAAACTGACAACATACAGCCAATTACTTAATTGACAAAAATGTTCATAATTACACTTGTTGTATAGACATTGTTTAGGTATGATTGTGCAGACATGATAAAGGCAAAAATCTATGAGGTCATTGTTAGAGAAGTCACAGAGATACTTTTATAATATTGGAAACTAAAAGGTTTCTGCTCATTTATAGTCTTAATTTAAAGTGTTTCAAACCGGTCTAACAAGTAAATTCCAGAAGAAAAATGTGGAATAGGCAAAAGAAAAATTTCTTAATACATCATACCAACACATTGTTTCTGTCGTTTGTCTTTTAGTCTATCTTTCTTTTCTGCTTGCTTCATTTCTTGTAACAGATGAATAAAAAAACTAAAAACATACTACAAAAAAGCCTTGACAATAATCATCAGACTCTGACTATCAACTATAGTGGGAATGATTACATATGACAACTTATTGCCAAATGGCAGCCATTATTACTCATAAAAGACATACACAGGATTTCAGGTGTGTGTTGATGTCAGAGCTCTGAACTGAACTGAAATGGGTAAAAAAGTAAACAAATGATAATTTTAAAAGGAACATAAACAAAAACAAAATCAAGTTAAATTGTTCTGAGCAGAAACGTTTATTTGAAATTTCCATTAACTGGTTAATAATGTTATTTTATAGTTCTGTTTAATATTTTAATTTTGCAGTCAACCAATCATGAATTGAAATAGAACAGCCTATGCCATTGTAATGCTGACATGTATCAGTGTCAGAGAAATGCTTGCTCTCAGTTGTCAAGTGTTATTGATGTATTTCTGTTGGACTTCCGTGATTCCTCGTTTCTCTGCATCACACATTCCGTGACAAGAGGTGAGATTTCAGCTGTCTTTTGAATATTATCAGGGATTCTTTATGTCAGGATGAAGGCAGGGAGATCGATCCACCAGCAAGGAACAGTGAGCGAAAATTTTTTGGAGAGAGATTTTGTGCCTCTCTGTGATTGTACAGTTTAATTTAATATAATTTACCAATCATAGATTTATGGTAGGTGTGTAGACTTGTAGTTGCGAGTGGAAGTAGGAGGGTGATGAGCCTGTGGTAGAACTGTAAGCAAGAATCAAGGCCTTGAAGTTGATGCGAGCAGCAAGTGGTAGCCAGTGCAGAGAGATAAAGAGAGGTGTGATGTGGGCCATTTTGGGCTCGTTGAAGACAAGATGTGCTGCAGAGTTCTGGATCAGTTGTGGAGGTTTGATTGCACATGATGGAAATCCAGCTAGAAGAGCATTGCAATAATCAAGCCTAAAAATGACCAGGGCCTGGACGAGAAGCTGTGTTGCTTGCTCAGTTAGGAAAGGTCTAATCTTTCTGATGTTGTGTAATGCAAACCTAGATGAATGAGCCGTCTTTGCAATGTGGCTGTAGCAAAGTTCTTGGTTTGGAGAAGGAGGTGGGAACCAGCAAACGCTTAACACTTTAATAATGAAATAAAACAGCAACAAAATGAAAGTAATGATGGCAGTCCCTCACAGACAAATGCGTGTGGAGTTCCTCTTATGAGAGGGTCGAGAGAAGGATTTAGAGTCAAAGGCAGCATATAGATAAGGCTTCAGTCGCTGACAATAATGCATTCTCTATTCTTGAAACCAGCCAGACTGGTTGATGTCCAACTAGTTATTCTATGAGAGGAACACTGATACCTGGTTGAAAACAACTCATTCAGGTGTAATTACCTAAAAGTGACACGTTTACTGTGAGTTTTTTAAGTAGTGGGGTTTCCTGAGCCTGCTTGAAGTGCTAGTATGGAGAGATGTGTAGATGTTGTGTGTGAGTGCTGGTAAAAGCGTAGGAGAGATGATATAACAGAAAAGGAGATTGAAAAGAGCAGAGATTGTTACATAATCTGGTCAGATGGGTCTTTTATTTGCGCCATTTTCTCTCTGCTGCCCTTATTTTGACTCGTTTTTCATGAAGAACATCAGATAACCGGGGTTAGAGGCAGTTGCAGTATTCACATCCAAAGATGAGATTTTTTTGGGTGAGGGAAGAGAGGATGAAACAACAGAGGTACATTGGGAAGGAGAAAGAGAGCGTGGTTTCGTCTGAAAATAACTGGTAGAGGCAGGTGGTGCATGGTGTATGTTCTAAATTAAAAGTAATGAAGAAATTATTAGAAACGTGCTGAGGTTTCACCAAAATGTTGTCTGTGATGCAGTTGCGTGTGTAAATTAGATCAAGTTGGTTGCCTGATTTGTGAGTACCTGTAGTGATGAGTCATTTGACATTAAAACAATATAACACAAATGATGTAAAAATAAGCACATATGTATATTTACAACTATTTTAAGATACAATAGAACAAATGAAGGATTAGTTTTAATTAATAAATACATTTTCATTCTAATTATGACTGTTCCATGAGTCCAAAATGACGTAGAAACTGTTTTGTTAGAAACAAAGAATTAGAAATGTTCGATGTCAGATGACATCTATAGTCATTAATGGTTTGTACTAGTCACTGTTTCATCATACCACTCCTTTAACATAACATCTCCATTGACCAAGAGTTATCATTAATTGAGGAGTTTTATGATTAAATGTGTTTACTAAGTGATTGTTCTCAGTTGTAAAACATCGTCCCCTGTTGATGTCAGTAATGTCAACAAAAGCCTTTTACAAGCCACGTGATGCAAAATACTTTAGTCATTTATACAGATACAATTACAAATAGACTAAAATCATATGATCACTAAATGCTGATATATTTTAAATATATATATTTTTTTGTATGTGACACATTTTACTTAAAATAAATCTTTAGTCTGAATAGAGAAAATAATTTACTTTATTTTGTGATCATGTTTAAGGAAATGTTTATTCTATAAACTGTTGGACACGGGAAGCTATGGAAGCCCATTTAAACCAAATAAGAAAAAAATGCATGTCTTGCAAGTTCACTGATCTGACAAGAAACAGGATGAACTATGAACACATCAAGGAGTATTTAAATGTGGTTTTACTAATGATGAAATTGCCTTTTTACCGGACGGCATTGCATGAAATATGAGGTTGTGATCAGGCAGCAGTTTTCATTAAACAGTAATACTGTTCGGGAGAAAGGACCACAGGTGTTTATGAGGATATAGTTCTCGCCTTGGAGCTTCAGTCTTTCTTTTGCACCACAGATATTAGATAGCGATGATGACACACTCTTGCATTACAGGTTTAGATTTGGATGCAGTAGCTCTCTATCAACTTATATTTATTTGAGATGGTGGATTTACAGTATGAAACATGATAAAGTGTAGTTGTATGAAGCGGCTTTATTCCTTTCCGTGAGCGCTTTCACTGCTACTTCAAACTGTCTGGCCCAGCACACAAAGCTTTTCTTCTCCTCCCCAGAGAAAGTCAGGGGCAATTCAATTCGCACGCTCCTATGGCCCCTGTCTTTTACAATAATACAAGAGCAACACTTAAATCACTCACAAACAACCCATATGTATGTATTCTACAGTGACATTAATGATTTGCTAGCAACACGGTATGACTAATGTCTCTCGAGCGGATTTAAGACACAAATACTCCATTATTTCTAGATATTAACATTTATAATCACTCTTAAACAAGTTATGAAGAGTATAAAGCTTGCTTTTCTCAAATGGACGCACAGTTATTAATATTCAGTGCGACTTCTGGCACAGTTTTTCCATGGAGAGCTCAGCTGTTTTTATTAATGCTCATTTCTCGGTCTCAATCACTCTCGTGACACCAACCAATGGCCACTAGATGACGCCTTTGTGCTACCTTTGTAATAAATACCGTATTTTCCTGTAGATAACCCACGGGTTATACCAGATTTTACAAACCCTGCAGGGAGGGTGCGGGCTATATCACAAATTTTTTTGCACGTAATAATATTTCAATATATTTGTTTCGTCCCAAAGGACGTAAGGGTTTTATTGTGGTATTTTCTTTCTGTTTTTCTTTCTTGCCAGGGTTGTTGTCTTTGGCCCTTGTATTATCACTCTGACAGCTGGCGCTGATAGGTTGTCTGACCTATCAATCATGCAAGAAGACATGATTGGCTGTGCTGCCATGAGGGCGTGCTCTTCTCATCTCATCCGATGATCAACACCTGTAGAATATGCTTCTTAAGGGACGTTTTCTCAGCACAGGATAACTTTTGCTGCTTTGTAGGCTGCAATCAAACGGCAACAACCTTGCAAAGGAACAATATGGGTAAGTATTCCAGAAAGTAAGGGTATCTTGCCATCAAACATACACTGAACTCTTGGTTGATTAACCCAATCTTTGCTTACTCAAGGTATGTTGAGTCCAAAAATACCTCCATTTATCCATCCTAGAGTATTTTCACGGTTAACACACAAGATAGTCTCAACATAGCGATGAATCCATAAGTCTAAGAAAAAGTGTGCCATACTACATTTTCTTCTTTTGTTTAATGCCGATTTACGTACTTGGTGAATTACGCCACCTGTTTGATGGTTCTATAACAATCTTTTAATCACTGTGAATAAGAACTATGGTCATATTGTTGGCACCCCAGATTTTTTTTCCAGAAAATCAAGTATTGCTCAGAGATTAATCAAGTATTGCGTTAACACATGTTTTGCTATACACATTTGTTCCCTTTGTGTATAATAAAACCAATACCAAAAAAGGAGAGGGAAAAAATCTTTTTTTTTTTTTTACAAAATTTCACACAAAACTCCAGAAATGAAATTATTGACAACCTTTCAAAATTGTGGATAAATAAGATTGTTTCAAGCATGTGATGCTCCTTTAAACTCATCTGGGGCAAGTAACAAGTGAGGGTAATACAAAAATCACATCTGAAAGCAGATAAAAAGGAGAGAAGTTGATTTAGTGTTTTCATTGTGTGTCTTTGTGTGCCACACTAAGCATGGACAACAGAAAGGGGAGAAAAGAACTGTCTGAGGATTTGAGAACCAACATTATGGAAAAATATCACCAATCTCAAGGTAAAAGTCCATCTCCAGAGATCTAGATGTTCCCTTGTCCACAGTGGAATTGCTTTTGGGAAAAGGCACCGTTCCATTATGAGACCTGGAGCAGTTTGCAAAAGGAAGTGTGGTCCAAAATTCCGGGTGAGAGTTATAATAGGCCTATTAATGGTTATAGGAAGCAATTGTTTTCAGCTATTTTTTCCAAAAGGTGTGCAACCAAATATTAAGTTAAGGGTGCCAATAATTGTGTCCAGCCCATTTTTGGAGTTTTGTGTGAAATTGTCAAATTTGCTCTTTTCCCACTTTTTTTTTTTTTTTTTTTTTTTTCCAATACACACAAAGGAAGTAAACGTGTATAGCAAAACTTGTTAATGCAATACTTTTCTGTGAGCAATACATTTCTTTTTCTGAAAAACCTTCAGGGGTGCCAACAATTTTGGCCATTACTGTATATTGTTTGATACCAATTATATAATAAAGAGAGACACTTATTAAACAAATTACACAGTTTGTGCTTGCAAAGATAACATGGCTGTAAATGTTCTTTTTTTGTGCAGTTTTGCTTCCATGTTGCTTGAACGGTAAGGCATAATATAAATTATTTTCTATTATAGAAATACATTATAATATATAAAACATCCTGTTGCAAAAAGAAAGAAAAACTGTCAATAGGGTGCATATGCGCTGAACAACTCTGAACTGAACTAACCCTGAAACAGAAGCTGCTCCAGATCAGGTTATGCTCAGAGAGTAAGTTTTTGGAACCGAAAGTTAAGTTATTAGTTTACTTGCCCTTATACCTGGGTATGTCACGTAACTTCTGGTTTCTGATTTCCTGATTACCCCTAGCCAAACAAAAAATGACATCTAAGGGACGTATACAATGCTTTGAAGTATTTAATGATTCTGATTTAAAGCCATGATGTACATTAAAATTTGCTTTGTTATAATTCATAATACAAGAATTTAGTGACAAAAACATGAATTTAAATTCAAAGAAATGCCCACTCTTATTAAAATTATACTAAACATAAATTCTAAATTTACACCCCTGAGTGAAGTCAGTGCATCAGATTTTTTACATTGTTTGCACTTTTTAACATTTCCAAAGCAGCACTGAAGTAAAATCTCCTGGCAGAACGGGCAGATGACGATACAACTTGAAGTGAGGTGCTGTGAAGGTGAAGCCTGGTTTTTGAATAATCCAAGGAGTTACGACAGTTCACACTGCAGAGACACAAAAACAAAAGTCGGAGCAAGAGTTAGCTTTGTTACCTTTGGTCTTTGCTTTGTGGACATGCAAAGTGTGTTTAATGAATGTTGGTGTGCAGTAATAAAACACTTGGATCTGTTTATTCATATTATATATGAAAATTTCAAAGCAGGTTACATTTATTTTAAATAAACTTTTAAACCAAGACATTTCACAAAAATAACTATGTTTTAAATGACTATAATACAAAACGTCTCGGGTTACGAATGTAACCCTGGTTCCCTTTCAGGGAACTCGAGCTGCGTCCAAAGCGCTAGGGGAAATAGCCTTGCGTCAGTCACGTGAAGATCTGTGCAACCAATGAGAGACGAACGCGTGTGAATGCGTCACCGCCAGCACGTGCCCGTGACGTAATGAGGAAGAGCACAAAGCACGTCCGAAACCCGGAAGCGCCAGCAAAGAATGTCTGAAGCGGGCACGGAGGCGCAAGGAGCTGAGGCAAAGACGCAGCGTCTCGTTCCCCTCAGGGAACCAGGGTTACATTCGTAACCCGAGACGTTCCCTTTCAGGGAACTCGAGCTGCGTCCAAAGCGCTAGGGGAATGCTATACCAACGCCACCTCAGCGACGCCGGCATCCGGGTGTGTCCCAGCTCACTGAGAGAGCACCCTGGTTCCCGGGGCGGCATCGAGGTCCAATTGGTAAAACCTCAAGAATGTGTGCAGCGAGGACCAGCCAGCCGTAGCACAAACATCAGACAAGGAAACTCCAGAGAGGAGAGCCTTGGATGCCGCCACGCTCCGAGTGGAGTGGGCCCGGACCCTCAACGGAGAAGCATGTCTGGCCGACTCGTAAGCTAGACAGATAGCCTTGACTATCCACCTGCTTAGGGTTTGCTTAGAAGCTGGAGCCCCCTTAGGGGTCCTAAAGCAAACGAACAGTTGGTCTAACCTACGCCAAGTGGCAGTCTTGGGACGTAAGCGTCCAGTGCTCGCACTGGACAGACCTTGTTCTTGCTCCTACTCATGATCGCCAAATGGGGGGAGGGCAGAAGGCCTGCAGCGTGACAGACCGAGCCACATTAGTGGGAACCTTGGGGACATAGCCTGACCTCGGGTGGAGAAAGGTTTTTCCATCCCAGGCCGAACTCGAGGCATGAGGGAGCCACCGAGAGGGTCTGAAGATCCCCGACCCTCTTAAGCGAGGCAATAGCCAGCAAAGAGAGAGAAGCTGAAAGCTCCTCTAAGGTTCAAAGGGTGCCTGGGACAGGCCTTGGAGTACCACAGACAAGTCCCAGGCAGGAACCCTAGTCTGTGCCGCAGGTCTCAGCCTTAATGTGCCACGGAGGAAACGAGTGACTAGGGGGTCCCTGCCCAAGGACACCCCACCCAGAGGTACATGGCAAGCTGAAATGGCAGCCACATAAACCTTCAAGGTGGAGGGGGACAACCCTGCCGCAAATCTTTCTTGCAGGAACTCCAGCACTTTGCCGACTCGACAGGTTACTGGGTTCACCTGCCTTTCACTACACCAAACGTGAAAAGTTTCCACTTTAAGGCGTAGAGTTTCCTCGTGGAGGGAGCTCTGGACTGAAGGATGGTCTCCACAACCTCGGCTGAGAGACCGGATTCTATGAGCTGGACCCCCTCAGAGGCCAGCCAGAACTCCCGGGAGCCGAGCGATCGGGGGAAAGGCGTACAGGCGTAACCTCGGCCACGCATGTACCATAGCCCACAGAGGGCAGTGGGTGTTCTCTACTGAGGCAAACAGGTCGACCTGTGCCTTCCGTATCCTTCCCAAATCTGCTCCAGATAAGAAGGGGACCAAGAGTTCTAGCCCTCGGGGAGAACCCCTGGTTTTCAGCCACCACTGCAGGGGTCTCGTGCCCAGCCGGCCCAGTGAAATAACGCTGGAGCCGCTGCATGAGCCCTAACACCCTTCACGTTAGTGGCTGCCCCTTGATACTCTTGACGGCTGAACGAAAAGCCTGAATGCGCCCGGGGAAGAGCCGAGCAGACATGGCCACTGAGTCCCAAGTGACTCCCAAGAAAGTGGTTCTCTGCGTGGGAGAAAGTACACTCTTCTTGGTGTTCAGCCCTAAGAGTGTCCTCGTCCTTAACGGCTAAACGAAAGGCCTGGATGCGCTCGGGGAAGAGCCGAGCAGACATGGCCACTGAGTCCCAATGACTCCCAAGAAAGTGGTTCTCTGCGTGGGAGAAAGTACACTCTTCTTGGTGTTCAGCCCTAAGGATGTCACTCGTCGCTTAATGGCTAAACGAACGGCCTGGGTGCGCTCGGGGAAGAGCCGAGCAGACATGGCCACTGAGTCCCAATGACTCCCAAGAAAGTGGTTCTCTGCGTGGGAGAAAGTACACTCTTCTTGGTGTTCAGCCCTAAGAGTGTCCTCGTCCTTAACGGCTAAACGAAAGGCCTGGATGCGCTCGGGGAAGAGCCGAGCAGACATGGCCACTGAGTCCCAATGACTCCCAAGAAAGTGGTTCTCTGCGTGGGAGAAAGTACACTCTTCTTGGTGTTCAGCCCTAAGGATGTCACTCGTCGCTTAATGGCTAAACGAACGGCCTGGGTGCGCTCGGGGAAGAGCCGAGCAGACATGGCCACTGAGTCCCAATGACTCCCAAGAAAGTGGTTCTCTGCGTGGGAGAAAGTACACTCTTCTTGGTGTTCAGCCCTAAGGATGTCACTCGTCGCTTAATGGCTAAATGAACGGCCTGGGTGCGCTCGGGGAGGAGCCGAGCAGACACGGCCACTGAGTCCCAAATGACTCCCAAGAAAGTGGTTCTCTGAGTGGGAGAAAGTACACTCTTCTTGGTGTTCAGCCCTAAGCGTCGTGAGACGAGAACCAAGAGTTCTTCATCATGCTCAGGGTGCGTGGGCATCGCCCCGTGACCTTGATAGCAAAGCGGGTACCCCTCAGGGAGAACCCCTGGTTTTTAGCCACCACCATGAGTGGCTTGCCCAGCTTGATGCTCTTAACGGCTAAACGAACAGCCTGGATGCGCTCGGTGGAGAGCCGAGCAGACATGGCAACTGAGTCCCAAATGACTCCCAAGAAAGTGGATCTCTGCGTTGGAGAAAGTACACTCTTCTTGGTGTTCAGCCTTAACCCCAGCTCCTTTATGTGCGGGCACAGCATCTCGATGTTGTGCTGCTAACTGCGGCGACTCGGCCAGGATAAGCCATAGTAGTCGACATAGTTTAAGACACGATAGTTCCTTGCAAGTGCAGCAGAGCTTAGAGCAGCGTCCACTCCTAGGTGACGTCACTCCCAGACCGAAAAGGAAGCACCGATACTAGTACGCCTTCCCCCCTGAAGGCGAACCACAGGAACTTCCCATTGTGGAAGGATGAGACGAGGGATTATACGTCTCTGATGTCGACCGTGCCGGACCAGTTAGAGGACCTGATCTGTACTACGATCTGCTTGAGCGTCAAATCTCATTCATATAGAATTTTAGACGCATAACTGTGCTATTTAAGAGGCGCAAATCCAGAATGGGCCGCAACCCTCCATCCTCCCATGGAACTACGAAGTACCGGCTGTAAAACCCGGACTTGCTGTTCGCGAGGGGTACATACTCGATGGTCCCTTTCGCCAGCAAAGTGTCTACTTCTTGCTCCATGACCAGAGCCTGCTGGGCTCTTTTTTACCGTGCGCAGGACCCACTGAGAGATACCGGGTAGCCGTGACCATGCAGCCCGGAATTCTAAAAAGGGAACCAGCCTCCCGGGGCTGGTCTCTGGTACTGTGAACATATTCACCACTGAGCCGGGGCTTCCGGAACTCGGGTGGAATGCTCTAGGACCCTCTTTAGAGGGGGTGGTTTTCCCGTGGCGGGCTGACTGGAGCTGCACATGGGAGACACCACCTTGTTGCGGCTTAGCGTCAGGACCGCTTCGTTTTAGCCTTCTTAGTGTTAAGGAAAACCCTCAAATCACCCTCCCGACTGAACTGGTCTTGTCGGCCCGACTTTCCGGGGTTTACCGGAGGAAGTCGGGTAGCGACACTTTCCTTTTGAGTGGCCCTGTGTGCGGAGCTTTGAGACCGCGAATGATCGGCGGTCTCACGTGGAGGGCGGCGGGGAAGAGCTTTCACTGAACGCCGCGTGCTGTCGTGAAGCCTCCTGAACTTGTCGACGACGCTTTTTACGGCATCGCCAAACAAGCCTCTGCCTCCGGACCGATACCACCGCCTTCGTTGAGGTCCCCAAGCAACTCTGCCTGATAGGCCTGCAGCAGTGCCATAGTATGCAGGCACGCAGCAGCCTGGCTCGAAGCAGAGTATGCTTTCCCCACCAAAGACGATGTGACGCGCATTGGCTTGGTGGGGAGCGCCGGAGCTTTAGTACATAGTGTTGAGCCCCGACAAGATTCGTATACATAGCACTTAGCGGTGTATGAACTCTTTCGGAGGCTGGCCTTCTCTATGATCTAGATACCTCGGCATGGAGATCGGTAATAAAAGGCATAGCTCGGCACGGGGGAGTGACGTGAGCAGGCAGGTAGCGCTCGTCCAAAATAATCTTTCTAAAACGAGCACTCCTGGTCTCCGCCGGCAATCAATATCCAGACGCGAGACCGCTCGTGCCACAACCTCAACTAGCTCCTCAAATGCCGGTGAGGAGGGTGGCGAATCCTCCCCAACCGAGTCGACACTAGCTAAATCCATGTCATCTGAACTAGATAAAGTTAGTGCCGGAGCCCCAGCACGATCGTCTCTCGGAGAGCGCTCGTGACTGGGACCCGCCTCATCTCATGAGGGCTGAGATAAGGGAGGACCCATCCCAGCTGCCATAGCGAGATCCATATGTGATCCCCATGACTGCGAGCGCCGCAAAACCTCGGTTGCTGCAAGCCACGGGGAACACTAGCCTGACCGGCCTCATTACAGACCGCCAGGCGTGAGCGGAGCGTATGCAAAGAGAACTTCTCACAGTCCTTACAGCCAGCGTTCTCAAGCGCTGACCGAGCGTGCTCCGCCCAAAGGCAGACAACGCACATTTCATCTTGTGTATTTCATGTGTATCATGTGTATTTCAACGCACATATTTACACATTTCATGTATAAAAACACAAGATTTAAATGTCTGCTCATCAGCCATACTTTCACACACAATTCCCTGATTTTTAAACTAGATTTCGTTTCTAAATCACTCTCACACAGACATAGCACGCTGAAGACATTCAGAGCTGGCTCTTCCGGGTTTCGGACGCGCTTTATGCTCTTCCTCATGACGTCACCGGCACGTGCCGGCGGTGACGCATTCACACGCGTTCGTCTCTCATTGGTTGCACAGATCTTCACGTGACTGACGCAAGGCTATTTCCCCTAGCGCTTTGGACGCAGCTCGAGTTCCCTGAAAGAGAACAATAGATATACTGTTCAAAATGAAGTCAGAAACACTCTCTTCATCCATAGATTCATTAACTATCACCTCAAGACCAGTCAATTAAATGTAACAGCAAAAAAGTAAGCTGGGAACATGACTAGCATTATTTGCTTACAGATGTGGTTTAGTATTTGTTATTTGACAAGTGACTTATATTTGTGTTTCTTTGTTGATTGTGTCAATTAATGTGTTTGGACTTACTGGCACAACGCTGTTTGTAATCACTGCAGCATTTTTTAGTGCAGTTAGTATTGCAGTTGCAGAGATTTAAAATGTTGGACTTCTCATTGCATCTTCCCCTACAGGAGGTTGAGGCTGCGCAAACAAGCAAACATTCATTTTACAAGTTTGTGTAATATACATATGTAGGTGTCTGAGAGAAAGTTTTACTTGGGCTGGCAGAGGAGCATGAGTTTGGGGGCTTGAATGTGACAAATCCTGGCAGGTTCCGACCAATATTGGTTGAGATCCAAGACTGATAGCAAGACACGCGGGTGTATATCCCAGGAATTTTGGGACCGCCACAGCCATAACCCCAGCTAGTGATACCACCCTGAACCCACACTGAACACTGCCGACTCACCATTGGACCACCAGAATCACCCTACAAATATGGACAAAGAGAAAGAAGATGCTATGGCCCTTGTGTTTCATGTACCTTGTGTTTCCTGTGTTTCATGTACACTACTGGAGCTGTTCAACATCAAGCATTTTTACTAAATGAAGAGTGTGAATTCCTGAAATATGTAGATATATATGCAGTAGATATTAAAGTCCATTATTTTTTATACAGTAGCTATACACATTTAGGTTGAATTAATAATGGTTGAATATTTGTACCTGGCAGGAGTCTTTGCCTCCCTGTGTTGAACCAGCACAGATCATGTTGTTGGTAACAGATCCAGAACCCAGCAGAGTATTACATCGAGTATTGTCCACCACTGGAACCATAGTTTCCTCCAGAATCCCAGGAGAAGGCAGGCTCACTGAACATACAGAAACATAGTTATCAATTATGGTGTTAGAAATTGATGCACATGTGAATTGATGGGTTTGTTTGTGTGTGCGTGTGTGCGTGCGTGTGTGCGTGTGTGCGTGTGTGTGTGTGTGACCTCCTGATCGAACATTTCCCCATCCTGTGATCCAGCTGCTGGTGCCAGTACTGAAGACGCTTTTCTGGGCTGCCAGACACACAGGTCTAATATAGTTATTGAAGGTGACGGTGGAGGACAGACGCAGCAGAGCGATGTCATTGTCATGTGTTTTCCTGTCGTAAGAACTATGAACAATTTTCGTTTTTACAGTTCTCATGACTTCATTGGCATTGACGCCCTGCTGTGTTCTCCTTCCCAAGTACACACGAAGACTGGATATGTTGACACTGAATATAGGCAGAGAACATGAAAATGAGAGAAGAACAACAATATACCAAGTACATTTTACCGATTAAAATTAATATGTGTGTTTAGGTGATTCTTACTCAGGTAAACAGTGAGCTGCTGTCAGCACCCATTCATTGTTGATGAGGGAGCCTCCGCAAAAGTGACCTCCGTATGTAGGGCTGTGCAGACTGACCTGCCACGGCCACGACCCATTAGGGGCATCCACACCACCCACAATACGGGAGTTTAGAGGGGCTTGTCCACAAACTATGAGAGCGAAAGAGAAATTGTTCATATAAGCATTTCTACATTAACTATTTTACATGATGTTGACATCTGAAGAAAGAGAGAAGCTCTTACCCTTCAGCTGAGAAAGTGAACCTGCAATATCAGAAATAAAGTACACATTAGAATTATTTATTTGAATGTTTCCCTCAATAATGACCCTTCCAGAGATCCTTGCTGTGATAATAATAGATTTAACTTGTGAGACTGAAAATGAGGAAAACATCTCTGGAAAAACTGGTTTAATTACAAATAAGCCACATTAGCAGTGTTCTTCCCCCAACTATTCAACAAGTGACATTATCCTCATGTTCTGCAGGTACATTCACATGGCCAGTAGATGTGGCTCACAAAACATTGATAGGTTTCTGTAATAGAAACAAAACAAAAAATTATTTCTTGGATTATTAAAAGAATGTTGCCCAGAAAGAGAATTTGGATCGATTATTTCACAAAACTTTTTAATTTTGTATCTTATGTGTGACACACTTGAAGTTAATAACAAGTGTGGTTTTGTTTGGGTTATTTTATTCTGTCAGCTCTATTTCACGAGTTCACACTTGCCAATGATTCAGGAGCGGTAAAGGTATGCGTATTTGTCGTGCTGTCCGAGGAGAGGGCTACGACCTCGGTATTTGCCTGAACCTGGAGCACTCCCCCAAAAATTGCAAAGGTCCAGTCGGACAACCGCTAGCAAGGAGTTGGTGACCCCCAAAAAATGGCGAGGTGAACCTGGGTGAGTTCTTGTATCGTCGGGAAGGAGTTTGTTGCTTATGTTGTCCAAAGGATGAGCATCACTGATAGTTGCTTGTAGATGGCTTGAGGCACAGAGGTTTGCTTTGCATTGGAGATGTGCTTGTTAGATAGCTTAGCAAGAAGGTGAGTTGGTTGGAGACCTAGTTCCTGGGAGTATAGGGGTACCTCTGTGGAAGCGGAGGGTGCTTATCAGGAGACTAGACTCCGCGGTCATGAGAATTCAAGAGATTTGGCTCCTGCAGGAGCGTCGCTGTTGCGGCAGTAGAGAATTTGAGAGAACTGGCTCCTACGGGAGAGTCGCTGCTGCAGCAGTGGAGGAATTTCCCCTTATTTCTGGCTTCTTTGGGTGTGTGGTAATGTCGTTGCTGTGGTGATGAAAGGGTTTCAGGACTGGGCTCCTGGGGGAGCGTTGCTGCTGCAGTGGTTGAGAATTTGAGAGAACTGGCTCTTACGGGAGTGTCGGTGCTTGTGCAGTAGAGCAATATTCCCCTAAGGCTGACTCCTGCAAGCAATGGAGGCAAATTTGGAACTGAGCTCCTGCGGGAGCCTCACTGCTGCGGCAGTGGAGTAAATTCCCCTTAGGCTGACTCCTGCGTGAGTGTGAGGGCACATCATTGCTGCGGTAATGGAAGGAAGTTCGGAACAAAGCTCCAGCGGGAGCCTCACTGCTGCGGCAGTGGAGTAATTTCCCCTTAAGGACTTCTGCGGGAGTGTGGGGGAACATCATTGCTGCAGCAATGGAGGGGTTTCCAGGGCTGGGTTCCTTCTGGAGCATCACTACTGCGGCAGTGGAAAGCTGTGGCCGTGAAGATAGTATGTGGAATGGAGCAGATATTAACTGATGAGAGTTTGTTGGGCTTGTTTGATGTTTGATCTGTCTGATCGGATGTAGCTCTTGAGCTTCTGAAGACCAGCGACCCAGTGCTTGTATCTGCTGTTGGGAAGCCAGTTTTTAGTAGCGTAGCTTTAAGGTGTATTTGGAACCAGAAACGTGAGTTGGGGTGGTTGGAATCATCTATGAAGATTGGGTCAGACCTGTGACCTGTGAGTTTCTGAAATGGAAGTAGGCTGAGAGGGTTTGATATGGCTGGATTGGTGATGGAAGATTAAAGATGTAGATGAAGTGGCCTTTTTCTTGTTAGGTTGGTCTTGCTTTGATTGATGAAAATAAGAGATGGTTTCTTCGTCCAGTACTGACAAGTCAGAAATTGTAGGATGTACTTTTGGGTTAAAGCTGGATGTGACGGTGAGTTCTGAGCATCATCACTGCTGTGGCAGTGGGATAATTTCCCCTTGGCTGACTCCTGCGGGAGTGTCACTTCTGCGGCAGTGGATAATTAGAGAGAACTGGCTGAGCATTGCTGCTGTGGCAGTGGAGGATTGAGAGACCTGGCTCCTGTGGGAGCGTCACTGCTGCGGCAATGGAAAGCAGTGGCCATGAAGTTGTAAGTGGGGAGGAGCTGATGCTTAACAGAGTTTGAAGAGCTTGTTTTATGTGCGATCTGATGTGTCTCTTGAAAGCTTCTGAAGACCAGCAGCGCAATGCTTGTATTTGCTGTTGGGAAAGGCCTTTTGTGCAGCCGTGGTTGCTGTGCCTATGCGAAATGAATGGCTGGATAAATGGTCTGTTGGGAATACGGTTTGGAGTAGCGTAGCTTTAAGAAGTTTGGAACCGAAATGTGTAATGGGGTTGGAATCGTCTATGGAGAGTGGGTCAGATGGGAGTTTAGCTTGCGAGTTTCTGAAATGGAAGTAGGCTAGGAGGGTTTGATATGGTTGGATTGGTGATGGAAGATTGGAGAAGTAGGTGAAATGGCGTTTCTTCGTTTGATGAAGTAAGAAATGGTTTCGTCGTCCAGTACTGACAAGTCGGAATTTGTAGGATATCATTTTGGGTTAAAGCTGGTTGTGATGTGAATTATGATCATCTGAGGAAACCGAAAAGCTAGTATGAAGATAGCTTCACTGCTGCGGCAGTGGGATAATTTCCCCTTCGCTAACTCCTGCGGGAGTGTCGGGGAACATCATTGCTGCAGCAATGGAGGTGACGGTGGAATAATTTCCATTTGAACTTAGCTCATGCGGGAGTGGAGATCTTCCTCTGGAAACAATCACGTGTTGGATGATGGAGATTGTCTCTTTCCTCATCTTCTGTTGTCTCTGTGGAAGTGAAAGCCATTTCTGGAGAGACTGATTTGATCGAATGTATCTCTTGGCTTCCGATGACCTGTGGCCCAGTGCTTGGATCTGCTAGTTTTAGAACAAAACATGTGATGGGGTGATTGAAGTCGTCTGTGATGAGTGGGTCGGATGTGAGTTTGGCCTGATCTCTTAAATGAAGGTAGGAGGGATTGTTGTTGTTCATGGAAGTTAAAGGCCTTTATGGTTTGGTCTACCTTACTTTTGTCATGCAGCGCTGATGGGTCAAAATATGGATGGATTTGGATTAAGGTTGGATGTGATAGAATCTGAGGAAACTGAAACCGATGTGGCTAGATCATGGCGTTGAGTGGTCGGACAACATTTGGGTGGAATCTTTGGCGGAGAGTAGGATAGAGTAGGATAAGGATTTCCAATGTAATTGGTTGTCTGGTGGGTTGAGTTCTTGAGATACCTCTGATGAGCAGAGGATTAAATTTCAGCAGAGGGAAGTAGATTTCACCTAGGTAACCCATGGTTAAGCTGGCTTGGAGGTTCTTGGTGTTGTTGAAATGCAATATGAATCGGTGGGGGTGGATAGGGACAATGTGAAGCGGATTATATGTGGAGTGGAAAGTCTTGAACTCTTCCACTCCACATGTAATCTTCCAAAATGAGTCGTTTGAAGAGAAAAAGGCTTGAAGAATGGAAATTTAGAGGCGTTGAGAAATATCAACTCTGAATATTGATAGACTGGTTGGGAATGGGTCCGCCTCTGGTGGCAGCAGCCTTAACTTCAGTGAGGATTTGTGTTCTACTGTTGTTGGCGACAGGGGTGGTTCCAAGCAGGAGTGTTTGTGGAATGGCATGAGCATTGCAGAGAACAGGATGAAAGGAGATTTAGCATGGTGGAGAGAATTAGGTGGAAAAAAGGCCAGGGCCGAAGCCACTTGCGGAGGCAACCTCACGCTTGGGTTGACGCCTGGAGAGAGACAGAAGGGGTAGAAAGGGAAGATAAAACAGTGTCTGGGCCTGCGGCGCTAGCGGAGGCAGCCTCACGCTAGAACCGGATGGTAGGGCTGCAGGCCAAAAATAAGGGAAAGGTTAGGTATGTGCTTCTGTGCTGAGCCTGCACCGCTGGCGGAGGCAAACTTATGCTTGGAGGGCGGCGTGTGTCATTAAAGGCTGGCATGTGAGGTGCAGTGCTGGAAAGTTGCAGTGTGCTGCTGCTGTGACTTAACGCTTGAAGATCTGGTCTTGCAAGGGAGAGAGATGAAGATTTAGGGAGCGAAGGTTTGAGGCATTTTGAAGGTAGAGTGAATTTGGAGATGGTACAGCTGACTGGAGCGAGACCTGTATTCTACTTAGTTTTGCTTTGGTCGTTCTCCTTTCACTATTGATGCAAGTGCTGAGGTGTAGCAACAAGTGTTGAGCGCTTTCTCTGGCTCAGTGCCAGCCAACGTGTTGGAATTTAGCAGGCGATCAAGGCCCCACCTTTTGTATTTTTTTACAAACTAGGCTATATGTGTTTTTTGCTAGTGTGTGTGTATATATATATATATATATATATAATGTATTTAAATGAAAATTTAATGTATGTTTAAAATTTATTAACATAAAATAGACTTTCTGGTTACACTGTTGTGATCATACGTTTCAAATGGTTAAATATCAAAAGTAAACTTTTTTTTCCCCTTTTTTAGTCTTTTGGAAGCTGCATTCACATCCATTTAGCTCATAAATCAGAGGAGGACATCGGTCTGAATGGGCATGAAGCGTCTGTTTATGAGTGATTATTTTCATAGTCTTTAGACTGCTCTTATGAGCTGTGCCACAAAGAAAACAAAATATATTGACCTTTTACCGGTAATCTATGTATGTTTGTTACAAGTTATCCTTGCTTTAATAGATATATCATGAGACCTTACCTTTGAGACACATGAGCAGGGTCAAAGTGATACACGTTGATCTCCACATCTTCACACAGTCTCTCTATTGGTTTGCAGAATGGATGCTTGTGGTCGTCTAGAACAAAGTGACTCTTACAGTACCTTTTATATGCTTGTAAGTATACTTCTCAAACTATACTATTCTCGTCACTCACTCACCTTCCCACTTCTTCCTTAGTTTTTTTAGTGTGTTTTTTTCCATTCTTCACATTCTTTTAAAACTGACAACACACAGCAAATTACTTAATTGAGAAAAATGTTCATAATTACACTTGTTGTATAGATATTGTTTAGGTATGATTGTGCAGACATGATAAAGGCAAACATCTATGAGATCATTGTTAGAGAAGTCACAGAGATATTTTTATAATATTGGAAACTAAAAGGTTTCTGCTCATTTATAGTCTTAATTTAAAGTGTTTCAAACCGGTCTAACAAGTAAATTCCAGAAGAAAAACAAAATGGAATAACAATTTGGAATAACAAAAGAAAAATTTGGAATGACAAAAGAAAAATATCTTAATACATCATACCAACACATTGTTTCTGTCTTTTGCCTTTTAGTCTGTCTTTCTTTTCTGCTTGCTTCATTTCTGATAACAGATGAATAAAAAAACAAAAAACATACTACATAAAAGCCATGACAATAATTATCAGACACTGACTATCAACTATAGTGGGAATGATTACATATGACAACTTATTGCCAAATGGCAGCCATTATTACTCGTAAAAGACATACACAGGATTTCAGGTGTGTGTTGATGTCAGAGCTCTGAACTGGTCCGAAATGGGGAAAAAAGTAAACAAATGATAATTTTAAAAGGAACATAAACAAAATCAAGTTTAATTGTTCTGAGCAGAAACGTTTATTTGAAATTTCCATTAACTGGTTAATAATGTTATTTTATAGTTCTGTTTAATATTTTAATTTTGCAGGCAACCAATCATGAATTGAAATAGAACAGCCTATGCCATTGTAATGCTGACATGTATCCAGTGTCAGAGAAATGCTTGCTCTCAGTTGTCAAGTCATGATGGGTAAATAGCAATAGTTATACGGTGACATTAGAGTTTTTCCGTGGACATGTGTGGCGAGCAGGGCGGTGTCGAGGGACCGTGAGAGCGTCATGAGAGCCGGTGGCGTGATTGGTATTGAGCGCCACCTGTGAGCCACCGGAGGCATAAAAGGAGGAGTGACGACAGTGCAAGACGAGAGAGGATTAGGCCTAGACTTTATGTTGTGGTGTATGTGGCCATTACGTTTATTTTGTATTTGTTTTATTTTATCATTAAAGTTTGTTGAATGTTCGCCGGTTCGTGCCTCCTTCCTCCCCGAACAAAGTACTGCATTACAACATATTACCAACCAATTAAGCCTTACGTTTAATTGAAAAAGAGTAGCAGGTAATATGCAAAAGGGTGAGTAAGGGGAATTTATCGTGAAAGACCCAAGGACCAGATATGATGAATGAAAACCAGGAGTCAGAAGTGCAGTCCATTGAAGAACACTTTAGTGAAGAATAATTCAAAGTTACTGAAGTCACATTCACTACTCAGAATGGAGTTTGTTGGCCACTCTCCGTATACATTTTCACACCAATTTCGCAGAGGCATATTCGTCTATCACACGGTCTAAAGCTTCTGGTTTAGGCACTAAGTGACCTTCCAGGTTCGGACCTGTATTTCTAGAATCAGCTTGTTGAGAAAAACAAATCACTCCATTTCCCCAGGGTGACAGTTGTCCACCTCACCCATACTGATCTGTAACAGATCATACTAACACACATAGATATACAAATACACAGCCTCTTCATGGTTGAGGTTGGTCGAGCTCTGGCTCTAAACGAGAAACTTTCGCTAAAACACACTAATAACATGTTCTTTCTCTCAGTGAGAGGTTCAGAAAATATTAATTGTAATTCTCTGAATATAGACTTGGTCATAAATGCGACAGACTGAAGCGTGCATAAGATTGAAGAAATCCTTCAAATAATTGAATATGTACACTTTTCACAAATCACTCAAAATTAAATTTAATGAAGTGGCAGTAGATTCCAGTATCGGACCCAGGAAATGTAGTAGTTGGAGACAGATTTACTGATGTTTGATGACATGTAGTTCTGATACTACACTTCATCAGAATAATTTCTTGAACATAATTATTGCATTCATTTTGAACATTATTATAAGATGCTGAGTTTAAAAATGATAGTCGTTATATAGTTTGTCACTTACACATTCTTACAAATGTAGTAAAATGGGATTTCTTTCAGAACGCCTCCAGACTTTACAATTAATTTACAATAATATAGCACAAATGATGGAAATAAGTAAGAAATAAATAAGCACATATGTATATTTACAACTATTTAAAGATAAAATAGAACGAATTAAGGTTACCTTTGGATTTATTTAGCATTGTTTTTTGTCTTCTTAAAACTAGTATCGTTGTTATTTTCAGAAATTTCAACATTTCAACAATTTGAACATTGTTGTTCATTACAGATTTTACAGATTTTTTCATCATTTTTCAAACAACTACAGCACTATGAGAAAATCAGTTTGATTGTAGTTGTATGTGAATTTACTGTTTTTTTAGAAACAAGCCCTGCAAATATTTGATGTGAGATATCTTCTATAATCATTAATGGTTTGTACTAGTCACTGTTTTATCATACCACTCCCTTAACATCTAAACATCTCCATTGACCAAGAGTTATCATTAATTAATGAGTTTTATGATTAATGTGTTTACTAACGACGTGATTGTTCTAGTGATACTTTTCAGTTGTAAAACATCGTCCCCTGTTGGTGTAATTTATTACAGCAAATGCCTTTACAAGCCACGTGATGCAAAGTATTTATTTGGTCAGTTATACAGATATGCTTTTACGAATGATGAAATTCTTCCCTAATTAGCGGAACGGCGTTGCATGAAAATGAGGGTGTGATCAGGCATTTTTTCATTAAACAGTAATACTGTTCGAGAGAAAGGACCACAGGTGTTTATGAGGATATGGAGCCTTGGAGCTTCAGTCAGGGAGGCAGGAATCAGTTTGAACCCTTTACTGATCTTTCTTCAGCACCACAGATATTAGACAGCGATGATGACACACTCTTGCTATACAGGTGTAGATTTGAATGCTGTAGCTCTCTATCAACTTATATTGATTGAGATGGTGTATTTACAATCTTGAGAGTGTGTGTGGCTGCAACGAAACAAAACAGTAGTAAATGTTGTACCGTTTACACATGTACCGTGTAAAGCACCATTATTGATGAAGTCAACATCACATCTGGCACAATACAACAGCTTAACCAGGCGATTCATAAAATCACAAGTCCCAGTTCCTTAACCAGTTAATTTGTACAGAACAAACAATTATATATGTTACAATAATACAAGAACAACACTTCACAATCACTTAAAGACAACCTGCATATGCATTCTACAGTGGCATTAATGCTTTGCTAGCAACACGGCATGACTAAGTTCTCTCAAGCGGCTTTAAGACACAAATAGAATAAAAACTCGCTTTCCTCAAATGGACGCACATTTATTAATATGCAGCGCCAGGGGCGATTCTAGGATTTTGATTTTAGGGGGGCTCAGCCCCCAATAAGGGTATGATTAAAAAAATATTATTTGACTATTAGGGTAGGGTGGTATGCTACTAACCTTACTGCAATCCACTATTCCATGATTACATTATGTAAACTGCAATGCATTTATGACAAAGAACTGCACCGATGCAGGTGTAATATCATAGCATTAGCAATCTATCAATAAATGCACGCACACACGACACCTTGATGTTCACTCTGCTCGGCGCCCCTGCAGATTGAAAAATGCGCTAAAACCAAGCAGACTCAGATAAGGGGAGGAGCCGAAACTTGACGCAGCTTGCCGCCGTTTCAAATTAGTTTTTTTTAAAGGGGACTGAAGCGATCAAACATTTATTAATCAAATATATTTTTTAGGGGGGCTGGGCAGAAGTTTAAGGGGGCTGAAGCCCCCCTAAAAAGGGCCTAGTGACGCCCCTGTTCAGCGTGACTTCTAGAACAGTCTTTCCGTAGAGGGCTCAGCCGTTTTTATTCATGCTCATTTCTCGGACTCAATCACTCCCGTCGCACCCGCCAATGGCCACGAGATGTCGCTTTTGTGCTACCTTTGTTATAAATACTCCTCTAAAAATGTTGTTGTATGTTCCAATAAATGGCGAATTCACCTCTCTCGTATTTTAGCACAGTGCCTTACTTTATTCAATCTCAAACGAAATTCCATTACTACATATTCTGATGTGTTCCTCTTATGAAGAAATTATCCCCTGAACACCACCACCTTCAGAATTTGTTTTAATTAACGTTTTAGTTTGAGCAATTAATTAACTAAATGAATTGAGTTCATTATCGTGTAATTTAGGTTAATTATCTGAATATGCTGCACCTAAATGTGACACACTGTATGTATAGTCAAAGTAAGGTAATGACTATTTTGTTTACATTTTATGGCATGACATTTTCTTTCCATGTATTGGATTATTTGGTTGTGCTTATGTTGATTTGATTTATATTGATTTGCGATATGAAGTACCCTTTGTGGACAGTAGAGGGAGACAGTGTGCTGAATCAGAGACCAATGTGGGTGTCAATGAGCAGTGTTGCCAGATTGAGCGGGTTCCCGCCCAGTTGGGCTCCTTTTGGTCACATCCGACCGGGAAAAAATGCATTGGGCTGGTTGATAAAATTTGGGCTAGTACTCACGATTGTTGCCCATGTGCATGTGTGCCCCCCCCCCCCCCCCCAACCAACACAACCGTGTTTCTCTCATTGCTTTATTCAAACAGGTGGGTGAAAACGATCCCCCAATGACATAAAACATACAACAAATGATAATGTTGGGTACATTGTTTTAGGAGGGTGTGATGGAATTTTATAGAGGATATGTTTTCTCTTGACATTATTGATTATTGTGTAACATTAATTGTATTTTTATTCTGTAGAAGTAGTAAGTAAAATATAATAAGTCTGAAGAAATACACTTGAGGTATAGAGAGGGTAATGTGTTCCTGATAAGGAATGGAAAATAACAACTGAGTCTTTAGCCTTGACTAGAGATATAAGTGTCGAAGCGGCCCTCCCTTCTTTGTCACACTCTGCAGGGCAACTTGAATGTCTGTATGACTGTGGCCTTTTCTCATGAGAAAATAAACCTTTTTAAATTACAATTGGGATATTTGTCTCTTATTCAGAACTAGTAAAAGATTTTGCCACCACAATTTGGCGCTGCGAGCAGGGTTCCTTGGTTGTGTCTTCTGGACCCGGAGCGGACGGTGACTGGCCATCCTGGATCAAACAGGTTCAGCCCTACCTCGCAAAGGTTGAGAGAGAGGGGCCGACCGCAGGGGCCCGGGGGACACACCACTGGAACCAGAAAAGAACAGAAGTGGCAACGGAGTTTGGTCTGGTAAGAGACAAATCAGTTTATTTAAAAAAAAAATTGTGATTTTAAAAGGATAAAATACCGGTAGGGAAAGATCTGTGATTTTTGTTTTCTGTGGCAAGAGCTGCTGAGGCAGGCGTAAAATTCGAGAAAAGGGCTGTGTTGAACGGCCAAGTTCTCGTCCTGTCCAATACAGGGTAAAATTGGTTCCCTATCAGTCAGTCACGTTCGACGTTACGTCGGACTGACGTCATGGGGTCTCGCTTGGGAGCCCAATCACCTCCCAATATAACTAAACGCGCCAATGAACATTGGCTAGTGAGATTTGCATGCCGAGTCCCGCCCCACCCGGCTTCCGGGTATAAATAGGACCGGCATCGCTCACTTCATTCATACTTTTGCTTCGGAGCCGAGCGGATGTAAGCAGCCGTTCATTCTGATCACCTTCAAAGAGCGCGTTCTTTTCCGGCTGGAAATACGGTGCGACAGCGGTGGTGCGCGTCTTCCCAGCAACGTGTTCCCCCCTGTGTGCCTCTGTTGGAAGAGCAGTTCCTCTAAAAGAGCAAAACGCGGACGATCAGCGTCTTTTTCAAGATGCCTTTTCGTCCGTGTGTTTCTGGATGCGGTCGTTTCCAGACCTCATCTGACGGCCATGAGCGCTGTTTCTCGTGTCTGGGCAGACAGCACGCTGAGAGAGCGCTTGTGGATGGTTCATGCTCTCATTGCGGGGCCATGTCGGTGTTGCGGTCGCGGCTCGCCCTCTGTGATACAGAGGTTCGAGCGCCCTCTGCTGCTACCCATATCCCCTCTGCTTCTCATGGTAGAGCTGTGGGGTTGGTTAGCACTCTGGGAGATCTGAGGGTTACAGTGGGAGCTACCTCGTCGGGCCAGCCCCTACGAACCTCCCACTCCTCTTGCACACCGTGTGCCGTCGAGCTGCCCGATGAGCCGCCAGGTCCCCCACGTGAGGTGCCTCGGGTCTCGTTTGGCGCTCCGGATGAGGATCGGATGTCGATCGCTGCATCGGAGAGTGGGCTGTCATCCTCGGGTGAGGAAGCCGAGCAGCGCCCCTTGGGCGTCGCTGCTCGTGTGGAATCAGATCGGGAGATGATGGCCATGCTTTCCCGGGCTGCCGCGGGCATCGGGCTCGAGTGGAACCCTCCACCGTCGCCCGAGCGCTCGCGGCTGGATGATTGGTTTCTGGGTGCAGAGCGGGGTTCACAGCCCCGCTCCGCTCCGGTGCCTTTCTTCCCGGAAGTGCATGAGGAGGTCAGTAAGTCGTGGAAGGCACCTTTTACTGCCCGAGGCCGCTCTCTGGTCTCCTCCGCTCTCACTACCCTCGATGGCGGGGCTGCCAAGGGTTACGCGGACATTCCCCAGGTGGAGCGTGCAGTTGCGGTGCACTTGTGCCCGCAAAATACTGCCACCTGGCGCAATCGTCCGCGCCTCCCGTCCAAGGCGGGTAAGACGACGGCAGCCCTGGCTGCCAAGGCTTACAGCGCCGCTGGACAGGCAGCTTGGACCTGCATGCCATGGCCATCCTGCAGGTCCATCAGGCAAAAGCTCTTAAAGAGCTGCACGAGGGTAGCTCTGACCCGGGGTTGATGCAGGAACTGCGCACGGCGACTGACTTCGCCCTCCGGGCGACTAAGGTCACGGCGCGGGCCCTCGGCCAGACGATGTCCACACTCGTGGTCCAGGAGCGCCATCTCTGGCTGGGCCTGGCTGAGATGAAGGACGCCGACAAAGTTTGCTTTCTCGACGCCCCCGTCTCCCAGGCTGGCCTCTTCGGCGACACCGTCGTGGACTTCGCTCAGCAGTTCTCGACGGTGCAGAAGCAGACTGAGACGATAAGCCACATCTTGCCCCGGCGGGATTCTGCCAAACCGCCGCGGGCTGTCCATCAGCCTGCTCGCCCCCGAGGGCGCCCCCCTGCGGCTGCAAAGGGTCCGGCCCCTCCCCCCCGCAGGAAGGCGACGCAGCCCGTCCAGACCGTTAAACCCTCCAAGAAAAAATCGAAGCGGCCCTGAGACGGGCGACCCAGAGATGGTAGGACCTGCTCGTTCCCAGGAGCTGGTGAGGGCACCACTCCTTCCCCCGGAGGAGGGCCGGGTGGAGAATCTTTTGTTTCTTTCTGTTCCGCCACTGGCCCCAGGGCCAGTGGTACCCACATTTTCAATAAAAGAGCAGTTTCCTCCATCTCTGGGTCATACTCGGTCCAAGCTGACAGTGGGCGACGCACTGCTTCCCCCCTCTCAGCCGACCTCTCTTTCGCCATGGACAGGGAGCGGGCAGTCCCAGGACGCGCTGCCTCCTTGCCCCTCCCTTCCAGGCCCCTCACGGGGGCTATGGAGCCAGGTAAGTGCACCACACGCACTGCCACGACTCCAGGAGACCATGCCTCCTGGGTTGGGCCTCAGAGCTCCCTGCTGCCACCCCCGCGGGTTCGTCGGTCGTCCCCTTGGTGCCTCTCGAACGGAGTTTGGGTGCCTGGTTAGCGCTTCCCACTCCGTCTCGTTGGCTCATTCGGACAATCAGACTCGGCTATGCGATTCAGTTCGCCAGGCGGCCCCCCAGGTTCAGCGGCGTTCTGACTACCTCAGTGGAAGGCAAGGACGCCCCTGTACTTCGGGAAGAGATCGCTGTCCTCCTGGCGAAGGGCGCGATCGAGCCTGTCCCTCCAGCCGAGATGGAGTCGGGGTTTTACAGCCCCTACTTCATCGTTCCCAAGAAAGGTGGGGGGTTACGGCCTATCCTGGACCTGCGTGTCTTGAATCGGACCCTACACAGGCTTCCGTTCAAAATGTTAACGCAGAGACGCATCCTCACGGGCGTCCGCTCCCAGGACTGGTTTGCAGCAATCGACCTGAAGGACGCGTACTTTCATGTCTCGATTCTCCCTCGTCACAGACCGTTTCTTCGCTTTGCGTTCGAGGGTCGGGCATACCAGTACAAGGTCCTCCCCTTTGGTTTGTCCCTGTCTCCCCGCGTCTTCACCAAAGTCGCGGAGGCTGCCCTTTCCCCCCTCAGGGAGATGGGAGTCCGCATCCTGAATTATCTCGACGACTGGCTCATTTTGGCACAGTCGCGGGATCGGGTGTGCGAGCACAGGGACTTGGTGCTCAGACACCTCAACCATTTGGGGCTTCGGGTCAACTGGGAGAAGAGCAAGCTCTCCCCTGCGCAGAGCATCTCTTTTCTCGGTTTGGAGTTGGACTCGGTCTCCATGTCAGCACGTCTCACCAACGAACGTGCACAGTCAGTGTTGAACTGCCTGAAAGTAGTCAGGCGGAAAACAGTGGTCCCACTGAAACAGTTTCAGAGGCTCCTGGGGCATATGTCATCCGCAGCCGCTGTAACACCGCTCGGATTGATGCATATGAGACCACTTCAACACTGGTTACGGGACCGAGTCCCGAGGTGGGCTTGGCACCAAGGCGCATTCCGTGTGGCAATCACACCGGCTTGTCGCCAGACGTTTGGCCCTTGGTCAGACCTTGCTTTTCTACGGGCCGGTGTTCCCCTAGGGCAAGTGTCCAGGCATGTTGTTGTTACAACAGATGCCTCCACCACGGGCTGGGGTGCCGTGTGCATCGGGCATGCTGCCTCGGGCTCCTGGACAGGACCCCGGCGGCAGTGGCATATCAACTGCCTCGACTTGCTAGCGGTACACCTTGCCTTGCGCCGGTTCCGACCGTTGCTGCAGGGCAAGCATGTACTGGTCCGCACGGACAACACATCGACCGTGGCGTACATCAACCATCAGGGTGGTCTACGCTCCCGTCGCATGTCGCAACTTGCCCGCCACCTCCTCCTTTGGAGTCAGCATCGGCTCAGGTCGCTGCGTGCCGTTTACATTCCGGGTGAGCTCAATCGTGCAGCCGACGCGCTCTCACGACAGCTCACGTTCCCGGGAGAATGGAGACTCCACCCCCAGGCGGTCCAGCTGATCTGGAGTCGATTCGGGGAAGCGCAGGTAGACCTGTTTGCTTCCCGGGAATCCTCCCACTGCCAGTTGTTTTTTTCCCTGACCGACGGGACCCTCGGCACGGATGCACTGGCACACAGCTGGCCCCGGGGCCTACGCAAATATGCGTTCCCCCCAGTGAGCCTTCTTGCACAGACCCTGTGCAAGGTCAGGGAGGACGAGGAGCAGGTCTTGTTAGTTGCGCCATACTGGCCCAACCGGACCTGGTTTCCAGAACTCTCACTCCTCGCGACAGCCCCTCCCTGGCGCATTCCCTTGAGGAAGGACCTGCTTTCTCAGGGACAGGGCACCATTTGGCACCCGCGTCCAGATCTTTGGAACCTCCACGTGTGGTCCCTGGACGGGATGCGGAAGACTTAAGTGCCCTACCACCGGCGGTGGTAGACACTATCACTTCGGCTAGAGCCCCCTCTACGAGGCTGGCATATGCCTTGAAGTGGAGTCTATTCTCTGAGTGGTGTTCTTCCCGGCGGGAAGACCCCCGGACTTGCCCGATCAGCTCTGTGCTTTCCTTCCTTCAAGGTGGGTTGGAGCGGCGGCTGTCCCCCTCTACCTTGAAGGTATACGTCGCCGCCATTGCAGCTCATCATGTTCCCGTCAATGGCAGGTCTCTTGGAAAGCACGACCTGGTCATCAGGTTCCTGAGAGGGGCCAGGAGGTTAAATCCTCCTAGGCCGCCCCTCTTTCCCTCCAGGGACCTCTCTGTCGTTCTCTCAGGCCTAGAGAGAGCTCCCTTCGAGCCCCTCGAGTCAGTGGAGCTCAAGATCTTGTCTCTCAAGACAGTGCTCCTGACTGCACTCACTTCCTTTAAGAGGGTAGGGGACCTGCAGGCATTTTCGGTCAGTGAAACGTGCCTTGAATTCGGGCCGGCCTGGTCTCACGTTGTCCTGAGGCCCCGGCCTGGATATGTGCCCAAGGTTCCCACCACTCCCTTTCGGGATCAGGTGGTGAACTTGCAAGCACTGCCCCGGGAGGAGGCAGACCCAGCCCTCGCGTTGCTGTGTCCCGTCCGTGCACTACGTGTCTATGTGGACCGCACGCAGAGCTTTAGAAGCTCCGAGCAGCTCTTTGTCTGTTTTGGGGGACAGCAGAAGGGAAAGGCTGTCTCCAAGCAGAGGTTGGCCCACTGGATAGTGGATGCCATCGCCCTGGCATATCAGGCTCGGGGCGAGCCATGCCCCCTGGGGGTGAGGGCGCACTCCACACGGGGTGTTGCTTCCTCCTGGGCGTTGGCACGTGGCGCCTCTCTGACAGACATCTGCAAAGCTGCGGGCTGGGCGACACCTAATACATTCGCGAGATTCTACAATCTCCGGGTGGAGCCAGTTTCTTCCTGTGTGCTGGGAACAAACATGTGACCGGCTCGGTGTCCTGCTTGCAGCGCCATGCCCCTTAATAAGGGGATACGAGCGCTTATCTACTCCTCAGGTGAGTTCCCCGTCTGGCGAACCCTGATTCGAGTTCCTCCTGCATCCTTCGGTATCGGACGCGGCGGAGGCGTCTGACGCCAGGCCCAGTACTCGTGTGCATGCCCCAGTGGTCAGCCCTTGTACTGGACTAGATGCCCATGTGACGAGATTCCCTCTTGGTAGTCCCATATGTGTACGCTCCACGGTACGGTTTCCCTCTTGGTAAACCCGTGTCTTTCCCTTGGCAGTTCTGTTCTGCCAGTCTCTTTGGTACGCGCTCCTCCCTGGGGTAGGACCTACCATGGGGACTTACATATGTCATACTGCCCCTCGGGTCAGTCCATATGTGTCCTACCGCACATTACCTCCCCCCTTGGGCAGGGTGTGGTCTCCGTAGCGTCTGTACGCTCGCCCAGCGTTGATAACTAAGCGGGTCCCTGTGAGGCTCACGCAGGAACAGCAGCTTAGTCCTTCCTCACGTTGGCCTTCCCCTCCATCCAGATTGGCGTGGAGGCCTAAGTCGGTTTTCGCGGGGCGCTGGGTAGGTTACGTCCGCAGAGGCAGTTGTCCTTGGCACGCCACTGCTTGCCAACATCTGCATCTCCGATTCTCGTAACACGGCCAGTGCCTGTGGCGCTTTCCATAGGGACCCCATGACGTCAGTCCGACGTAACGTTGAACGTGACTGACTGATAGGGAACGTCTAGGTTACTATTGTAACCCCCGTTCCCTGAAGGAGGGAACGGAGACGTTACGTCCCCCGGCCACAGGCCTGAGCCACCGCTGAGACCGGGATACACTCTCGGCTCCTCAGCAAAATATGAATGAAGTGAGCGATGCCGGTCCTATTTATACCCGGAAGCCGGGTGGGGCGGGACTTGGCATGCAAATCTCACTAGCCCGAGAACCCGATGAGTGGCCAGAGCTACAACAACCAACGCATGAATCAAACAATGGGCAGACAGAGAGGCAGAAGAGAAGAGGAGAAAAGTTGTCTGCGGCGCTGATCGTTTTCTGCTATCTGTGAAACTCTGCAACTGACTGGCACAAAGTGAGTGGTGGTCTAACACTGCGAACAGAAGGAAAAGTCACCGGACTGGGGAAATAAAGCGAACACAGAGTATCGACAGAGGTAAAGAACCAGGCCTCTGGAAATGTCATCTGAGAACAGACTAAGACTAAAGATCACACTAACAGTGAAACCACAATACATCGATTGGCAGAATGGACGAATTGAGACTGTCCTAAACTGTGCGCGGCATGCGCAAGAACAACAGATAAAGAAAAGACAAAGAACTGCAACATGCTTTCATTCAAACAAGATCACAAAGGGCAGAGACATCAGCCAACAGATACAACAGCAGGAAGAGGCCCTCCCTTCCTCCCGTCACACTCAGCAGGGCAGCTTCGGATGTCTGTATGACTGTGGCCTTTTCTTCCAAGAAAATAAACCTTTTAAAATTACAATTGGGATATTTGTCTCTTATTCAGAACTGATAAAAGATTTTGCCACCACAATTTGGCACTGCGAGCAATTTGGCGCTACCTCGCAAAGGTTGGGAGAGCAGGGAGGAGGAGGTCTGGAGCGCAGCCAGCAGTCACGGATAAGGGAAGTGCACATTTTTAATACCACACACACACACATACACTGATAGTGCTCTCTGCAATGAAGAATCTGCTTGCAATGTTTATTTCAAGTCTGATGCCAAATGGCAAATATAGAGGGTTTTTTTGGTTTTGTTTTATAATTACCAAGATATGTTCTCTCTATTAAAGAGACTAAGTAAATAATTGTGGATAGAGAAGTGTTATACGACCATGTGACTTGCAGTGTTTACCGGCAATGTCTGATAAACTAACCTGTCCGTTTCTGATACAGGAATGATAGATATTTGTCTCTTATTCAGAACTAGTAAAAGATTTTGCCACCACAGAGGGTGATGTTAGATTTCCAGAAAAGAGTAGGAATGTTTGAATTGAATTTTTGTTCTGTGTAAAATGGCCGCTTCACACGCGGGCTTTCCGCGTCAGACCTGGCTGTTAATATTGTAAAATATGAATGGTTGGCGGCTCCAGCACGCTGAATACCCAAAGTGATGTTTAATGCATTTACAGTTATCTGTTGAGTAATTACCATTCTAATTAAGATCACGGTATATACATGTTGTGGCGAGCAGGGCGGGGTCGAGGGACCGTGAGAGCGTCACGAGAGCCGGTGGCGTGATTGAGAATGAGCGACACCTGCGAGCCACCGGTGTCTCTCGATTCTCACGGAGGAGCGGAGACTTAAAAGGAGGAGCGACGACAGTGAAAGCGAGAGAGGACCAGGCCTGGAGTTTATGTTATGTTTTGTGTGGGCGGCGGTCGACCGCGAGGGGCCGCCGCCATTACTTTCGTTTTGAGTTTATGGTTTATTTTGATTATTAAAGTGTTTAAAATGTCTGCCGGTTCCCGCCTCCTTCCTCCCTGAACGTTCAACATTGTTACACATGTATATTTTGTGGATATTTGGAATTTTTTTGTAATTTGGGTTTTATATGTTACCTTTCTTCTGGTTAAGTTACATCTGCTCAGAGATTGTAATACACTATAGTGTTTGTCATGGGAGAAAATTCTGAATGATCTGAGAAAAGCAGTATTTGACTATCAGAAGAAAGACTATAGAAGTTAAGCAACATGTTTATTGGTGTTCAATGTATATTAGTCATTACACAAGTTAATTTAACATTGTGATTTAAACATATAATCTTTTTGTTATTGTAATAATAGATTACTAGATCGACTCGCTACTGACAGCAACACAACGTGTCTCTCTCATTGTTTAATTCAAACAGAAATTACTGCAGTACAGCCAGCTGGACAGCAGGCGTGCTACATAAACTTTGTTACTAAAAACCAAAGAGCACCTGGTAGCTCTGCAGGTCACTGTCGACTGTGCTGCTGCATGCTTTGTATTTTTAATGATGATTGCATGATTAATACGTCACTGTTTTTGTTTGGTGCTAATGTTGCGTAAAAGGTGAGTTTTCTCAGAACAGGATAACTTTTGCTGCTTTTTGCAAACGTCAACAACAACCTTTCAAAGGAACAATCTGGGGAGGTATTCCAGAAAGTAAGGGTATCTTGCCGTCAAACATATACTGAACTCTTGGTTGATTTACCCAAACTTTGCTTACTCGAGGTATGTTGAGTCCAAAAATGCCTCCAGTAGTAAATTAAATCATCCTAGAGTATTTTCACGGTTAACACAAAAGATATGCTCAACACAGAGATGGATCCACAATTCAACATAGAAACGAACTAAGAAAAAGTGAGCCGTGCTATATTTTTCTTCTTCTTTTGTTTAATGCTAATTTAAATACAGTGGAATCCAGTTATCTCGACGGCCTCGGGGGGTTGCAAAAAAGCATCAAGATAACCGATGATCGAGATAACCAACATTGCATACTTTCTTGCGTTCTGCCTGCCTAATGTGCTTTCTCAACAAATTCGGCTTTGTCCCATCTTTTAATAACCGGGTTCTTCAATCCACAGCGGAGCTGAGCAGAGCGCACGTCAGAACAGAAGCAGGGGTGTGTTTGTGTGTCTGTGTGTTTATCTAAGCCTCATACTCATTGGTCGGTAACCGCTCGTCAATGTCAAAATATTCGAGAAAACCAATCAAATCAGATTAGGTGGGCTTTATGTGCACACAGAAGCGGATGAGGCTTTGGGATGGGGGTGGGGCCCATGGCAGCACTTGCTGCTTGTTGAGAAGAGGAAGAACGATATGTGCTTTCACTTCAGAGAGTCTCCAAAAGTCTTCAAAATGAAAACCTGTCGTTAGAGTGGTCTTAATACTCGCTAAATATAGCGACAAATGCGCTAAGTTGGCAACACTGTCTCGAAGGCTTGATTTTTCCGCCACTTCCGCTAGTTCTTCTACGGCTGCGCGACACTTTGAGTGAAGCGTCACTGACAGAGCGACCATATGGACTGCGATCCACTTGCAACGCAAACATGCGAAATGAACTAGGTACGATCATTAGTCACGAGATAACCATGTGAAGTGTCTAATTTGTTCCTCTTTTGTGCTTGAGATATTAGTGTTCGGCGACATAAAAGAATCAACATAACCGATAAGAAAATGCTAAGACAAATATGGAGTTTGGCGGTTCCACTTCAAAAAACGTCGACATAATAGGGTTGCCGAGTTAACCGAGGTCGAGATAAGTGAACTCCACTGTACACCACCTATTTTTTATTTTTTTATTTTTTTATGAATTATAACTATATTGTTTGTTTGATGCTAATAATAAAAAGAAAGGCGTATTAAAGAAATTATACAGTTTGTACTTGCAAAGATAACGGCTGTAAAAGTAAAATTTTGCTTCCATGTTGCTTGAAAGGCAAGATATATTATAGAAAAGATCTATTATAAAATGTTATAGCATAGAAAACATCCTGGTGCAAAAATAAAATAAACCTGTCTGAATATAGATCAACAATGTGTGAGATGATCTCTATCTATTGCCACATCAACAGGCCGCGTATGAGCTGAACACCTCTGAACTAAACTAACCCTGAAACAGAAGCTGCTCCAGAACAAGTTATGGTTACAAGTTGCTATGGCTACTTGCTTACCCTGAAAGTTACCTCCGTTTATGGAACCAAAAGTTGAGTTAGTAGCTTATTTACCCTTAAATATAACTGGGTATGTCACTTAACTTGGTTTGTGGATGGTATTATGCCTAGCCAAAGAACAAATGACATCCAAGGGACATGACAGTGTTTTGAAGCATTTAATGATTCTGATAAAAAAGCCATGATATATCATAGTACAAGAATTTGGTGTCAAGAACATGAATTTAAACACAAATAGATGCCCACAGTTAAATTATGCTAAACATAAACTATATATTTACACCCCTGAGTGAAGTCAATGCAGCAGATTTTTGACTGACTGTTTGCACTGTGTAATGTTCCCAAAGCAGCATTGAAGGAAGTGCTCCTAGTTTCTCCTGTTTCTCCAGGCAGAATGGGCAGATGATGATACCACCTGATTTGTGTGCAAGTGAGGTGCTCATAAGCCTGTTATGACAGTTCACACTGCAGAGACACAAAACAAAAGTGAGTCAGAGCAAGAGAGTTACTTTTGGTCGTTATTTTTTGGACATGCAAAGTGTGTTTAATGTGTGATGGTGTGCAAAAATAAAACACCTGGATCTGTGTATTCATATTATATATAAAAATCTCAAAGCAGGTTACATTTTTTTAAATAAACTTCTAAACCAAGACTTAAATAAACTTCTAAACATTTCAGAAAAATAATTTTTAAAGTTTTAAATTAATATGATACAAAACAATAGCTATACTGTTCAAAATGAAGACAAACACACTGTCTTCATCCATACTTCCATTAACTATCACCTCAAGACCAGTCAATTAAAAGTAACTGCAAAAACGTGAAGTAAGCTGGGAACATGACTTGCAGTGTTTGTTTGCAGATACCATGTGGTTTGATATTTGTTATTTGACAAGTGACTTATGTTTGTTTTTCTTTATTTATTGTGGAAATGAATGTGACTGGACTTACTGGCACAATACTGTATGTAATCACTGCAGCAATTTGTTGTGCAGTTAGTATTGCAGTTGCAGAGATTTAAAATGTTGTACTTCTCATTGCATCTTCCATTACAGGAGGTTGAGCCTGCGCAAACAAACAAGCATTAATCGAACAAGTATGCTATAAGTGGATATACTTGTGTAGGTGTCTGAGAGATAGTTTTACTTGGGCTGGCAGCGGAGCATAAGTTTGGGGGATTGAATGTAACAAATCCTGGCAGGTTCCGACCGATGTTGTCTGTGATCCAAGACTGATAGCGAGACACGCGGGTGTATACCCCAGGAATTTTGGGACTGCCACAGCCATAACCAAAGCTAGTGATACCACCCTGAACCCACACGGAACACTGCCGACTCACCATTGGACCACCAGAATCACCCTACAAATATGGACAAAGAGAAAGAAGATGCTACGGCCCTTGTGTTTCATGTATATTCACACTACTGGAGCTGTTCAACATCAAACATTTACATTAAATGAGGAGTGTGAAATCCTGAAATATGCAGTAGATATTCAAGTGCATTATTTGTTATACAGTAGCTGTACATTCTTATATTGAATTAATAATGGTTGATTTTTGTACCTGGCAGGTGTCTTTGCCTCCCTCTATTAAACCTGCACACATCATGTTGCTGGTAATGGATCTAGATCTTAGCAGAATATTACATTGAGAATTGTTCATCACTGGAACCATAGTCTCTTGCAGAATCCCAGGAGAAGGCAGGTTCACTGAACACACAGCAACATAAACATAATTATCAATTAGTGGTGTTATAAGTTGATGCATATGTGAATTGATGGGTTTGTGTGTGTGGATTTTCTACCTCTAGCTTGAACACGTCCCCATCCTGTGATCCAGCTGCTGGTGCCGGCACTGAAGACGCTTTTCTGGGCTGCCAGACACACAGGTCTAATATAGTTATTGAAGGTGACAGTGGAGGACAGACGCAGCAGAGCGATGTCATTGTCATGTGTTTTCCTGTCATAAGAACTGTGAACAATTCTTTTTTTTGCAGTTCTCATGACTTCATTGGGATCGACACCCTCTTGTGTCCTCCTTCCCAAGTACACACGAAGATTGGATGTGTTGGCACTGAATACAGTCAGAGAACATGAAAGTGAGAGGAGAACAAAACAACATAGCAAGTAAAAAAAACATGTTTAGGTGAATTTTACCTAGGTACACAGTGAGCTGCTGTCAGCACCCATTCATTGTTGATGAGGGAGCCTCCGCAAAAGTGACCTCCGTATGTAGGGCTGTGCAGACTGACCTGCCACGGCCACGACCCATTAGGGGCATCCACACCACCCATAATACGGGTGTTTAAATCTTCTGGTTCACAATCTATGAGAGAGAAAGCGATATTGTTCATGTAAGCATTTCTACATTAACTATTTGATTAGATGTTGACATCTGAAGAAAGAGAAAATGTCTTACCATTCAGCTGAGAAAGTGAACCTGCAATAGCAGAAATAAGGTGCACATTAGAATAATTTATTTTAATGTTTCCCTCAATAATGCACTTTCCATAATGCATAGATTTAACTTGTGAGGAAAACATCTCTGGAAAAATTTGTTTAATTACAAATAAGTTCAATTAACAGTGTTCTTTCTCCAACTTTTCAACAAGTGGCATTAGCACATGGCCAGTAGATGTGGCTCAGAATGCAAAACAATTAAAGGTTTCTGTAAAAGTAACAAAACAAACAATTATTTATTGGATTATTAAAAGAATGTTGCCCAGAAATATAATTTAGATAGATTGTTTCACAAACCTTTTTTGCTTCACACTTGAAGTTAATAACAAGTGTGATTTTGGTTATTTTATTCTGTCAGCTCTATTTAATACAGCCACGTTCAACACAGTACAACATAATACTATCTTCCTAGTCTCATCAAACTTTTTCTTTTCTCTTCTAGGTCTACTCCAGGGTTCTTCACCTGGCTACTGTAAACCCACTGGACTGTAAGTATATTATCGCATGGCTGTATGTATATTACAAAGATTCATGCATGACCTATATGATTAAATAACCATTATTAATATCAGAACATATATGACCAAAAAAATATTTGGGTGGGGTCTATCTTTTCATTCAAAATTAAATTAATCTATCAGTATATATTCTAGATTTCCCCATGCATGTAAAAATCAGTGAATATTTTACAAACTAGACAACACATGTTTTTTGCTAGTACTTATATGTACAGTGGAATCCGGTTATGTAGACGGCCACGGGGGTTGCAAAAAAGCATTGAGATGATCGAGATAACCAATAGCCAAAATACCGATTTAGCAATCAGCATGCTATAAAAATTTACATACACTGTATACGTTTGCTAACAGCAAAAGGCATATGTGCACCAACTAACAGCAGAGATTTACCAGTATACATTAAAAACACCTTTGATTCTCGATACATACCTTTAATATTATTCTCCACTACTACTATTCTCCAAAATTGCAAACACAATTTTGATCACAGCGCAAGCAGTCACAACACAAATAAACACATTCGCTCAAAACACAGTCATTTCGGTCTGACACAGTTCTGAATAGTATTGCACACGCGTTTAATATTTTTTCTTTACAAACTCTAAAATGCTTTGTTGCTTTTTGCCTTTAATGGTCAGATTGAAAACAAATGCTTCTAAGCTTCTATCAGTAACAACGTTTTTGTTGATGTCAATGTAATCTGTGAATTCCTGGACAGTGATGCTAACTCCTGCGCCTCCTCTTCCAAGATAGCATATGTAAGGCTTGATTTTTCTGCCACTTCCGTGAGTTCTTCTGTGGCTGCGTGGTACTGTGAGTGAGGCGTCACTGACAGAGCGACCATATGGACCGCGATCCACGTGCAATGCAAACTCAGCGCATGCGCAGTGAACTAGGTACAATCATTAGTCACGAGATAACCATGTGAAGTGCAGAATTTGTCCCTCTTTTGTGCTCAAGATATTAGGGTTCGCGACATAAAAGAATCGACATAACCCTTAAGAAAAAGATAAGACAAATAGGGAGTTTGGCGGTTCCACTTCAAAAACGTCGACATAATTGGATTGGCGAGTTAACCGAGGTCGAGATAAGTGAACTCCACTGTATTTAAATCTACCACATTTTTTTTTGTCTTTTGGAAGCTGCATTCACATCCATTTAGCTCATAAATCATAATTTTGAATGGTCATGAAGCGTCTTTAGACTGCTCTTATGAGCTGTGCCACAAAGAAAACAAAATATATTCACTTTTTAATCTATTTTATGTCTTTGTTACCAGTTATCATCGCTATAACAGATATATCATGAGACCTTACCTTTGAGACACATGAGCAGGGTCAAAGTGACACACGTTGATCTCCACATCTTCACACAGTTTCTCTGTTGATCAGCAGAATGGATGATTGTGGTCGTCTGGTACAAAGTGACTCTTACAGTCCCTTTTATACACTCGTAAGTATACTCACCTTCTCACTACTTCCTAATACTCCTCCTTCAAAGCTGGCAAGCACACAGCCAATCACTTCACGTAGAAAAATTTTCATAATTGCACTTGTTTTATGGCATTGTTTAGGTATGATTGTGCATACATGATAAGGGCAAAGATTTATGAGGTCATAGTTAGAGAAGTCCCAGAGATATTTTTATAATATCATAAACTAAAAGCTTTCTACTCATTTATAGTCCTAAAACTTAAAGTGGTTCAAACTGGTCCAACAAGTAAATTCCAGAAGAAAAATGTGGAATGGCAAAAAAGGAAGATATCTTAATGATGAATGAAGATGAATGGAGTCCATTGAAATAGTTTTTTTAGTGAAAAATAGTTTGCAGGTTTTTTTTTTTTTAACTGAAGTCAGTTTCACTACTGTACTCATTAAGGAGTTTGTAGGCCGCATTTCGTACATTCATATTGTTATAGTAATTATACTCTCAAACCTCTCATGAACTATATCATTACTTCAGGTTGAATGATTCTGATTGGTCAAGATATAGATACACTTAGATCATCTTCACTCATGCACTGATAGGCAGAACCATATCAATCACACGGCCTATAACAAAACCTCTGGTTTAGGCACTAAGTGACCTTCCAGGTTCAGACCTGGTTTTCTTGCTTGTTGAGAAAAATACGTCATTCTGTCTCCCCAGAGTGCCAGTTGTTCAGAGCATACTAACACACACATTAATTGATGTCAGCTTCACTAAAAAAGTAAGTTTGTAGGCCGCTCTCTGTATACATTCACAATTTCACACCAGTTAGGCAGAAGCACATTTTCATCAATCACACCATCTACAACAAGGCCTCTGGTTTAGGCACTAAGTGATCTTCCAGGTTCGGACCTGTATTTTTTTTCCCCACCTCACCTCAGATTGTTTCAAAGCAGCTTTACAGTGGTCACATGAAAACATTATAAACAAAGTTTGTTTGTTTGAACAGCAGCCTTAAAAGAGCAGGCGAATTAATACAATTGATGAATATTAATGTAATGGTCTTGTCGTGTAACAATTTTCATGTCTGTTTTCCTTTGTTTCATTCACACCTCGTTAGCGTCTAATCATTGCCCTAGTGTTGTCACCTGTGTTAATCATGTGTTTCCCCATATAGACCTGCCCATGTTCCCTTATGTTGGCGAGTCTTTGAAGTTGCGTCAAGTTATGAAGTTGCGTGAAGTTACATGTAGTTGCCTGTCGGTGTGTGGATGTCTTGTCGTCTGATGCCTTGCCTTGTATCACGCCATGCATTGTGTTATGCCATGTCATGCATTCCTCGGCTTGCACCATTGAGTGCCTTTTTGTTTCTTGTCAAGTCTTTTAGTTTCTCGTTCTTTATTAAAGTATAGTTTCATTTGTGAACCTCGTGCTCATTGCCTGGATCTGCATCACGCACCCTCGCTTACCCGTGACAGAAAGACTCGCCCATGACAATTAAGTGCTAAGTTTTGATTATTGATTGATTTGATTGCTTGATAGTTCGATTATTATATTGATAATTCAAGTCTAATATTAAGTTTAATTTGGGCCGATTGGAGATGGGTTCATGATCTACACAGGGGAGGGTTTAGTAGAGTCACGATCTCCGCAGACACTTCAGGGCAGTGCTGTGCTCGTGTCCAGGTGCAGGTCCATCATCTGATCCGGACACGGCCTGGATCCGGCTGACCACGGTAACCTCGGAATAAACAGCGAATAATATCAGCGTAGATGCCAATCTTCTTCTGATGTATCGAGTACATTAGATGTTATGGGAATGTTCCCGGTTCCGGCAGACCTAAATTATGCAGCCTAACAATCATTTTACATGATTTGGATTAAAAATTTATGTATAATGTGTTATGTGTATGCTAGGTTGAAGAGATGTGTTTTTAGTCTAGATTTAAACTGACAGAGTATGTCTGCTTCCCGAACTGTATTAGGAAGACTGTTCCAGAGTTTAGGAACTAAATAGGAAAAGGATCGACCGCCAGCAGTTGACTTTGATATTCTAGGTATTATAAGCTGGTCAGTATTTTGGGATCGCAATAGACGTGAAGGACTATAATGTCATAGGCGGAGTTTGGGGAGGGCTGGGAGGGGGCACTGCCCCCCAGACCAGAGCCAATTAATTCCTGCCTTGAGCTTTGAATAATTTTTATTTATTACAGAATTCATATTTTCTCGTTTTATTTGTCTTATCTTCTTAGTTCTGTGTATAGAATGAGTAAGATATGGCTGTATTTGATTGTATATGATTAATTACTGTATTTAATTTTTTATCACTGTAGCTTTATTACATTCTCCCGCGATTTGCGAATCTCAAAGTATCGCGGTACGTGAGTGGACGCTTTTCTTGTTCCGTTTTACGCGCTGAATAAAAAAAATGGACATTCGTCGTTTTTTTTTATAAATTCACTACTAAAAGTGTCAAATCTATCAGAAGAGAAGACAGTGGACATCTACGCATCTCGGAAAAAGAGGCGGCTTCTTTTGCATTAGGTAAGATATTGTAATGTCTGAAGTAGATCTATGACAGGTCAAGGGAGGCTCGGTTTATGAACTTTAATCGGAACGAAGAAGAACACACTGTAACTCGCTTTATTTCGCCGCACTTCTGAACTCCCCGTGTTAACCCTATCACTGCTGATGCAAAACAAAACAGCAACTATAAAGAGTCTGTTCTATTCACTATTCTTTGTATAAAGTCATTGTTCATTGTAAAAGTATTTTATATGTAGAATGTATGATATATAAATATGATATTTAAAAAAATCTGAGCTCATGGTCTGCTGGCCTGGTAGGTGGCACCCCAGGCATAAAAGTGAAACTCCGCCTATGTATAATGTGTTAAGAGATCGCTCAAGTACTGTGGAGCTAAACCATTTAATGCTTTGTAAGTAATTAGCAAGATTTTAAAATGTATTCGGTGATTAATAGGAAGCCAGTGCAGGTTTGACAGAACTGGGGTAATATGCTCATACTTCCTGGTTCTAGTAAGAACTCGAGCTGCTGCATTTTGGACCATACATAATACAGCTGGAATTTGTTTATTAAACGTGCAGGGCAACCACCTAGTAGAGCATTACAATAATCTAGCCTTGAACTCATGAATATGTCGCAATTTAGATATATTTTTAAGATGGAAGAATGCCGTTTTACAGATGCTACAAATGAAAGATTGGTATCAAAGAGCACACCCAGGTTTCTAACTGACAACGAAGACTTGACAGAGCAGCCATCGAGTGTTAGGCAGTAGTCTAGATTATTAAGTGCGGAACTTTTTGGTTTAATAATTAGAATCTCTGTTTTTTCAGAATTAAGCAGTAGAAAGTTATTAGTTGTAAAAAAGGCCACGATTAGCGCTGTTCTCATGTGTCTAAGTTTCCTCTTCTGTATACAAGACTGACTCGCAGCATCCACGTATCGCAGCATCCGTCTGGCGAATCAGCGCGCTTTATGAATGACACACAGGTTAGCGCTCCCGCCCACCGAGTGAATTCTGTCTGCTCGGGAAAACTGACGGATGCAAGTTGCAATCTAGCGATCTGTCTTTGCAAATGTTGTGTGCGTTCCTTTGAAGTGAGTATCAGTCTGATAATACATGTTCTTTATTCAGTTCATGAACATTGAAGTAGGAGAGTGCATTTATTAACATGCACGAGTGATGACCACGATCGAGCTCGTGAAATGCTCCGTGTGTATAGTTACATACTGTATTACTCATATATATCATTGTTATAATCCGATTATATATTCAAAGTGTCATCTATTCATATGCTTTGTTAATATCTACATTTATCATTTACATTGTTAATATCTTCACTAATTTCTAAGAGTTTAAGCGCGCATGCGCACTTATGCGCTAGACAAAGCGGCACCATCTATCTTCTACGTTGAAAGGTGTCGAATTTCAACTGCTTAGCATTAGTGATTTCCAATAGCGTACGTTAACATATGTGACATTTGTTTCCTATTTTACTGTATTAATCATTGTATTTAATATATCCATTTAGGCTTACAGTTATTAAGGTAATTATTTTGACTAATGTTGTTATTGTTATTTGTACTTACATTTCTTATATCTTTATTTGTAGAAAAACCACATACATGCATGCAAAGCAAGCAACTGAGTTGTACTGAGTTGTGGTGACAATAAATGGGTTATTCCCGATTACCTGAACATTTCTGGTAAAGTCTCTGACCGGACGTTCTGTAGTGGGTCTGTTATCAACTGGCATTATCTTCAATAAGGGAGTCGAGCTAACGGTAGCCATCCTTTTTACATTAGTCATCCAATTTTTTTATATCCGTTATGCATTCTGTTCATTTAGTGAATTAGTACGTTTCATCAGGATGAGAAGAAATATAGAGCTGAGTATCATCAGCGTAACAGTGAAAGCTAATGCCATGCTTCCTAATAATTGCACCCAAAGGAAGCATGTACAGGGTGAAAAGCAATGGTCCTAGTACTGAACCTTGAGGAACTCCATACTGACCCCGTGATCGATATGACATATCCTCATTTACTGCTACAAACTGATAATGGTCAGATAAGTACGATTTGAACCAGGCTAATGCAACTCCACTAATGCCAACATAGTTTTCAAGTCTATTTAGAAGGATTTTGTGGTCGATTGTATCAAATGCAGCACTAAGGTCCAGTAACACTAACAGAGAGATACAACCACGATCGGATAATAAGAGCAAATCATTTGTAACTCTAATGAGAGCAGTCTCAGTACTATGATATGGTCTAAATCCTGACTGGAAATCCTCGTAGATGCTGTTTCTTTCTAGAAAGAAACATAGTTGTGAAGATATTGCCTTTTCTAGAATCTTTGACAGAGAAAAGGTAGATTCGATATCGGCCTGTAATTAACTAATTCTGTAGGATCAAGTTGTGGTTTTTTAATAAGCGGTTTAATTACGGCTAGTTTAAAGGTTTTTGGTACGTATCCTAGTGACAAAGATGAATTAACAATATTAAGGATCTATGATTTCTGGAAGAATCTCTTTCAGTAGCTTAGTTGGTAATGGGTCTAGCATACATGTTGTTGATTTTGATGATTTAACGAATTTAGACAATTCTTCCTCCCCAATAGCAATGAAGGAGTGGAATTTTTCTTCAGGGACAATAAAATGTACTGTATTTTGTGATAATGTAGACGGTTGTATGGTTATAATTTTCTCTCTAATATTATGAATTTTGCAAGTAAAGAAGTCCGTGAAGTCATTACTGCTGTGCTGTTTTAAAGCATCTGGGGTTGAGGCTTTATTTCTTGTTAGTTTAGTCACTGTATCAAATAAATATCTTGGGTTGTATTTGTTTTCTTCAAAGAGGGTAGAAAAAGTAAGCAGATCTTTAAGGCCTTTCTGAATGCAATAGAGCTGTCTTTCCATGAAATGCGAAAAACCTCTAGATTCGTTTTTTTTTCCAGCTCCGCTCCATTTTTCTGGCTGCTCTCTTGAGGGCCCGGGTGTGCTCGTTGTACCACGGTGTTGGACTATTTTCTTTAATCTTCTCTAAGCGCAGCGGAGCAACAGTGTCCAAAGTGCTGGAAAAGAGAGAGTTGATAGTTTATGTTCAAGTTCTTCTAGGCTATCTGGGATGTTAAGTAGATGAAACTGATCAGGAAGATTATTTATAAAGCTATCTTTTGTGTTAGGAGTGATAGTTCTACGATATTAACTGGGAGTTAGTTTTTCGACTTTGGCTAAAGGTATTCTACACGCAACTAAGTAATGATCTGAGATGTTATCGCTCTGCTGCAGAATTTGAACAGTATCAACATTGATCCCATGCAACAATATTAGATCTAAAGTATGATTACGAGAATGAGTGGGTCCTGATACATGTTGTGTAACTCCAATAGAGTTTAAGATGTCTCTAAATGCCAATCCCAATGAGTCTTTTTCATTATCTAAATGGATATTAAAATCACCGACAATTATGACTTTATCTGCAGACATTACCAATTCTGAGAGAAAATCTGCAAATTCTTTGATAAAGTCTGTATAGTGCCCTGGTGGCCTGTATAGAATAGCCAGCACAAAAGTTAAACAGGAATTATTTCTTGCACTAGATAATTTTACATTAAGGACCATCACTTCAAAATAATTATATTTCAAATTAGACCTTTGAGCAGTACTGATGGTGTTACTATAAATTACAGCAAAACCTCCTCCTTTACCTTTCAGCCGAGGCTCATGTTTATAACAGTAATCTTGAGAGGTGGACTCGTTTAAAGTAATGTAATCATCTGGTTTTAGCCAGGTTTCTGTCAAACACAGCGCATCTAGTTTATGATCTGTAATCATATCATTTACAATAAGTGCTTTTGAGGAAAGGGATCGTATATTCAGTAACCCAAGTTTTATCATTTGTTCATTTGTGTTATATCTGTTCTTAGTTGTTTGTAAATCAATTAAATTTTTACCCTTAAACGGTTTTGAGAATTTTTTGTATTTGCTAATTAGGGGAACAGACACAGTCTCTATAGGATGATATCTAGGTGAAAGAGTCTCTATGTGTTGTAATTTATCTGACCTCTGTGATGTGAGACAGCTAGCAGACGGTCGGTTTAGCCAGTTTGTCTGCTTCCTGACCTGGGGCCTCATTTCTAAAACTTTGCGTAGGATTTTCGTCAGAAGTGGCGTACGGATGAAACATAGGACGTGCGTACGTACAGAAATATTCGGATTTATAAAACCGTGCGCACGCACATCCTACACGGGTTTCCCTTTATAAATCACAATCTATTCTAAATGTAGTGCAGCTTTTGCAGCTAAATGTCACGCCCATTTTTGCCCATAAATAGTCCGTGAAACGCCCCCAAATCACTATTCATGGGATGAAAAATCATGGCAAACACAGAGAGGAAATAAAAAAACTCAATGTGAAGTAGAAGTTATTGTTGGCAAGGTGGAAAAGAGGAGAAAAATGTTGTTCGGAGGGCACAGTGTGGGTTATAGAAGCCCATTTTCGCCACATAAGAAAATAAATCACGCATGAAAACTCTAAATTGTGACATACTACGTCAAAATTATGACTTACTAAAGTCATAAGTATGACTTACTAAATCAAAATTATGACTTACTAAATCGAAATGATGACTTACTAGATCCCAATTATGACATAATAAAGTCATAAGTATGACTTACTAAATCGAAATTATGACTTACTAAATCAAAATTATGACTTACTAGATCGAAATTATGACATAATTAAGTTATAATTATGACTTAATAAATCGAAATTATTATTTACTAAATCAAAACTATGACATACTAAGTCATAATTATGAGATTTGAAAACTCTTGTACATGACACAGCTAAACTGTAAACATAATAAGAAATAATTTTATTGTAGTTTTGCTAATGATAAAATAACAACTTCTAACCTCTGGCCAATGTCATGGTTATAGATGGGTGCACCAAAAATGGGAAAATAACTGATAGGGATCAAACTCGAGTTCTGTTGCAGCTTTTAGATGTGAAGAGGTTGGTTTGAGACTGAGGAAGCGTGTGTATCATATCCGTGGTCCAACTTTTCCATCCGGTATCAACTTTGTGGATCCATCTATAACTATGACATTAAACCTCTGGCCAAAGTTGTTATGCAACTCATCCTCATAAATAATATGGTGAACAGAACGAAATAATGTACAAAAACTGATATTCTCGTCAATATGTTCTGCAATGTTATTGCAGAACATATTTCTTTTTGCAAATCTGTTACTTTGCATTTCTGTTGTAATTTTCGTTTGATTTTGTTTGTTTTACACTGTAGATCGATCAAACGGGTATTCGTGTAGGCTGTTAATTGTAAGACTTGCTTTGTGAAGTCTTCATGTTATTTATTAGAGGTAGTATTGCCATTTCTTTTACGCAACAGTCTACAGCAGTTTTTCAACCACTGTGCCGTGGTACACTGGTGTGCCGTGAGAATCGTCAGTTGTGCCGTAGAAAATTATTCCATTTATTTATTGGAATAATCTCACACAGATTGAGTCTCCCCTATACCTGGCTGGGATTGGAACCAGCCAAAAGTGAGGTGGGCGAGGGATGTTCCTCCTGAACTTTGTTAATTAAAACAAAAGACAGAGTTTTGAAGTATTTAATGATTTTTATAGAAGCCATGATATATCATTACACCTACATTACTACTATTGTCAGGAATTCAGTGACAAATTTAAACTCAAAGAAATTCCCCATCAATTCTAAATTCCAAGTCATTGTTATATATAACACATTATTATATATGTGCAAATACCAAATGAAGAAGAAAAAGTTTAACGTGCCTACAAGTTATCTTGTTGGTTACATTGCTACACATACAAAGAGAGAGAAACAAAAGAGAAGGAAAATAGGCTCTACTAACGGAGTGAAGTAAGTGCTGTTGTTAAAAGCACCACTGAAGTAAAATCTCCTGGCAGAACAAACCGATTTGTGAAATGTGTGCAAGTAAGGTGGTTATAAGCCTGTTTTGAATAATCCATGGAGTTACTGCATAGATTACACTGCAGAGACAAAAAAACAAAACAAACGTGAGTCGGAGCAAGTCAGTTACTTTTGGTCTTTACCGTTTGGACATGCAATCTGTGTTTTATGAATGTTGTTGTGCACCTGAATTGCGAATAGTGAATTATGTTTGTGTTGCTTTATTTATTGGGGAAATGAATGTGTTTTTACTTACTGGCACAACGCTCTCTGTAATCACTGCAGCAGTTTGTCGCACAGTTAGTATTGCAGTTGCAGCGATTTGAAATGTTGTACTTCTCATTGCATCTTCCCCTACAGGAGGTTGAGGCTGTGCAGACAAACAAGACTTAATCGATTATGCTTTGTTAAGTGGATATACATGTGTAGGTGTCTGAGAGAGAGTTTTACTTGTGCTGGCAGAGGAGCATGAGTTTGGGGGGTTGAATATGACAAATCCTGGCAGGTTCTGACCAATGTTGGTTGTGATCCAAGACTGATAGCGAGACACGCGGGTGTATACCCCAGGTGTGTTGGGATCAGCACAGCCATAACCCCAGCTAGTGATACCACCCTGAACCCACACTGAACACTGCCGACTCACCATTGGACCACCAGAATCACCCTACAGAGAAGGACAAAAAGAAAGAAAAAGAAGATGTGGATCCTTTTTTATCAGGATGTGACAGTTACATGCAAAATGAACCAACCTATGGCTTGTGTACTTACAGTACTGGAGCCATTCCACATGAAGCTTTTTACACTAAAAGAGCAATGCAAATTCCAGAAATATACAGTAGGTATTAAAGTGCTTTATTTGTTATACAGTAGCTGTACACACTTAGGTTGTTGTACCTGGCAAGTGTCTTTGCCTCCCTCTGTTAAACCAGCACACATCATGTTGCTGGTAATAGATCCAGAACCCAGCAGAGTATTGCATCGAGTATTGTCCACCACTGGAACCATAGTCTCCTGCAGAATCCCAGGAGCAGGCAGGCTCACTGAACATACACAAACATAATTATCAATCATGGTGTCAGAAGTTGATGCATATGTGAATTGATGGGTTTGTGTGTTTGGGTTTTCTACCTCCAGATCGAACATCTCCCCATCCTGTGATCCAGCTGCTGGTGCCGGTACTGAAGACGCTGTTCTGGGCTGCCAGACACACAGGTCTAATATAGTTATTGAAGGTAACGGTGGAGGACAGGCGCAGCAGAGCGATGTCATTGTCATGGGTGTTGCTATTGTAAGAACTGTGAACGATTTTCGTTCTCACAGTTCTCACAACTTCATTAGCATTGACACCCTCCTGTGTTCTCCTTCCCAAGTACACACGAAGACTGGATGTGGTGATACTGAATACAATCAGAAAGTGAAAGTGAGAGAAGAACAAAAAAATATACTATGTCCATGTTACCATGTTGTGTTGATGTGAAATTTACCCAGGTAAACAGTGAGCTGCTGTCAACACCCATTCATTGTTGATGAGGGAGCCTCCGCAAAAATGACCTCCAGTGATAGAGCTGTGCAGACTGACCTGCCACGGCCACGACCCATCAGGCGCATTCACACCACCCACAATACGGGGGTTTAGAGGAGCTTGTCCACAAACTATGAGAGAGAAAGAGAGTTTGTTCACACAAACATTTCTACATTAACAATTTTACATGATGTTGACATTTTAAGAAAGAGAGAAGCTCTTACCATTCAGCTGAGAAAGTGAACCTGCAATAGGAGAAATAAAGTGCATATTAGAATAATTAATTTTAATGTTTTAATAAAATTAATTTTAATTCAAATAAATTATTTCTCATAATTGTTGCACTTCAGAAATCCCAAACTTTGCTTAGTATCTTATGAAATAATAGTCACTGTAGACGTAGATGTTCATGGTGTGTATTTTCTTCTTCTCCAGTTTTTCTCTTATCAGCGGTAAGTGCCACACAAAGTGTGAGAATGATGGTGAGTTCATATCAAGTCATTATTTTAGCCCTTAGACTGCTCTTATGAGCTGTGCCACAAACAAAATATATTGACTTGTAAATCTATTTTATGTCTTTGTTACCAGTTACCCTCGCAATGATAGAAATTTCATGAGACCTTACCTTTGAGACACATGAGCAGGGTCAAAGTGACACACGTTGATCTCCACATCTTCACACAGTCTCTCTGTTGGTTTGCAGAATGGATGCTTGTGGTTGTCTGGTACAAAGTGACTCTTACAGTCCCTTTTATATAGTTGTGCTTCTCAAATTGTTCCTTTCATAACTCAATCACCTTCACCAAGTTTTCTTAATGCTCCTTGATTTTTTTGTCATCATCATCTATTCAATTAACTTTTATTTGTATAGTGCTTTTCATAATACATATAATTTCAAAGCAGCTTTACAAAAAATGCATATGTCAACATTACAATTTAGAATGATCTATTGTCAGAGGTAACTGTGTCCAAGTAACGAAGTTCAGAAATGTACATATACAAATCATCTAGTTAGCTAACATCATAAGAATTTTTTCGGCAGCAAAGATAAGGTCATTGAAGTAATTACAAGTTGTGAACATGATGATTAAAACATGGAATATTTAGCATTGGTCCATGTTAATTCTGAGTCTTTTTCAGGAGCTGGAATCTCATCTTCACAGGTGTTAGGGCATCTGAAGACTTTGTAAGAGCCTGGATCCAAACCGGAGCTTATGTTCTCTCTAGAAACTTTGGGATGGGGATCCTGATATAAAACTGAAAAACAGATGTTAATTGATTAGTGTAGCTGTTGATCATAACATTTCAAGCAAAGATAATCACGTGTAATGAAATGAAAAAAGGTTATAAAATGGATCATGTAAATGCTTGACTAAAGTGATGTGTCTTTAGTTTAGGACCTCTTCCATTTTTCACAATTTTTCTTACCATGCAAATGATATGATTTCACAGAGTAGAACATGTTCCTTGATTTTCAAAATCCTTGTTGATCCTGGAACAACATTCCAATTTCAACAGATTTGAGAGATAAGGAATTTTGTCAAGGTAAGGATGTGAAGTTGTGGTCTTAAAATGCAATGTTGAGTGAACTACATATTTTCTATTTCTCGTAGCCGCTTGACCATATCAACCTGAAATAATCACAGTCACAATTTACACAAAAACGTTGAGCAACACTGCTGTATTCAACATTGATAATAAAAATAAAAGCTTTCTTAAGCAGCAAATCAACGTACAATATTAGAATCATTTCTGAAGGATCATAAAACAGAAGACTGGAGTAATGATGCTGAAAATGTCCTGCCATTGCAGGATTAAATTACTTTTAAAATAAAAACAGTTTGTTTAATTTGTAATAATATTTTATAATATTACAGTTTTTACTATATTTTTGATTAAATAAATGCAGTCTCGGTGAGTATAAGAGACTTTTGACAAAACCATAAAAAATGTGTAATTTTTGACAGGTGTGTATGCTCTGCATTGCATTGCATTGTCTTAAGCACTTCTTAAGCTCTTCTCATGCTTATGCTTTGCGTTTGTTTGCATGGAAAACAAACAAAAAAGTTTCTTAAGCAGCAAATCAACATATTAGAATAATTTCTGAAGGATCATAAAACAGAAGACTGGAGTAATGATGCTGAAAATTCAGCGTTGCCATCACAGGATTAAATTACTCTTAAAATAGAAAAAAAAAAAAATTAATTTAATTTGTAATAATATTTCACAAAATTACAGTTTTTACTGTATTTTTGATTAAATAAATGCAGACTTGGTGAGTATAAAATACTTTTTTCAAAAACATTTATATGCTTGCATTGTCTTGGATCTCTTTGATGTTTTTTTGTGATTGTCTAGTGGCTGTGCAGACGTGATCAGCCTGGCTTTCAGGTTCTGCTTCATTTCTCTAACCTCTGACATAATTGTGACATCACAGATCCGGCAAAATAAAGAATACAGAATCCTGAAAGTTGGCCTTAGAATAAGCCTTCTATCAGCCTAACATCGAATTGTCTTAAAATATGCTCATTAATCACTGATCAAAAGGCTTCAGAGCAGACTGTAGTACCAGACACATCAAACATGGAATTACTTTGCTGTTTGTCAATCAGATCAACGTTTATTCAAGTACTTTATTCAAGGGCAAAGATACAAAACAGGATTTTAAGCTTAATAACTTTGTCGACTATTATTTGGGGGGGGGGGGGGGGGGGGGGGGGGGGGGGGGGGGGGGGGGGGGGGTGGCTGATTTTTTTTCTCATTATGGTATCAAGATAGTAGAATGATCCTGACATTTTTCACTTTATTCCCTTTAGAAAATATAAAAATGTCATCATAGAGCATAGAAGTCGTCATTGTGTGAATTGCATTTTTGTGTAAAAAGAAAATATAAAATTGACCCACGTAAAGAAAAAATAATGCTGAAGCAGGAATATAGTTTTAATATGCGGTTCAACAAACCAGTTTAATCTCACAAAATATTTCAATCTATTTTAATCTCTTTCAAAATATATTGAATGCATCTCAAAAATGTCTCCTAACATATCACAGCAAAAATTTTCACCCATCAATAAAACTGTCACTTATAAACAATGACTTTAAAAGGCATTCCAAAATTATCTATGTTTTGCATTTACTTAAAGTATCTTGGATAATGAATATATACCAACATTCATTTACAAAATAGGGCAAGTGTGACAATTCCTAAAGCTTGGAGCAGGTAACCCGAAAATTGCTGGTCCCAGGAATAACAATAACTAATCTAGCCTTGAGCAAGGCGTGTGAGGTCAGCTTCTTTCAGAGGGATTCTTCTATATTCATTAAACCTGAAATTGTCTTGGATAAAAGTGTTTGCTAAATGACTTCTCATTTAGTAAATAGAAAAAGAACAGAATCATACATTAAGAACAGAATGGTAATGATACCTACAATGTATTGGTTATTAAAATTCTGTGCATTCAGTTATTTTCAGGCATTTACATAAAAAAAATCAGTCATTTTATAACGTGCTTAAATAAGCCATGTTTGTCATTTGTTTGTCAAAGACCTTAAATCCTGTTGAAAAGTACTTCATATGCACAGTAAATATGTGCTGTAAAATGTCTTGTAAATATGGTACATTTGAGATGACGCATGTTGGAAGCAGTTACAATTATACAGGTATTGCAGGAACAACAATAGAATAGACTGTACAAGGATGTGGCGATAAACCAAATTAGACCAGTGTTGGGATGCTTTACAATTAACTTGAGTTTTTACAATTAAGTAACACAAGTTACTTTGTTTTCCCATTTATTAACTGACAGCTCTCTTGTCCCCATGCCGAAAGCATGATGGTTATTGAGAATTTACTAATCTCATTGCACAAAAACAATCAGTATTCAGGACAATGAATAAAATTAATCAACTGCAAAATCAGAATACTATGCAAACCTCCAATAATTAAATACATAAAACTTAACAAACATTTGCATGCATTTAATTTCACTGTATTGACCGATGTACTTGCTTCTGACCTTCGATAATTAGTTAAACCATAAGCAAGAATGACTTTAGAGTTTTTATTGGTGAGGTTGGTGTTATACTTTCTTCTCCTGCGATCCAGAATGGCAGCAGAGCTTAAGAGTTTGTTTGCATTTACTTCAGCTTGAGGCTCATTGTTTCAGTTTTGGTGTGAACAAGTTTTTACATTTGCCTAATAATAGAACTTTTTGTTATTGAAATTGAACAAGCCCAGCCCAGATAAGAGAAAAAGTAACGCAACGCATTGCTTTTCTTAGAAAGAAACTAACACAATTTGTTAGTTTTTAAGGAAGTAGCACAATATTGTAATGCATTACTTTTCAAATGAACTTTCCCCAATAAGACAGAACAAACATATTAAGACTGTGCTGTAACATCACACAATGCAATTATGGATCAGGTAAATATGAATAGCCATTTAAAAAGTTTTGTTCAGGAATGTTTACGTTTATGTGTTTTGGCATGTTCAGTTAGGATCAAGACTGAAATTTTAGGAGGATTGTATATTGCTGGAGAGTATATCCTGTATATCCTGACCTTCCCCCACTACTACCCTTATAGACTCTTCGCTCACTCTGTTACTTATTTGTGCCATTTGCACTGCCGACTGTTCATTACAGTAACAACTGTTTACTGTTTACAGTAACAACTGTTTACATTTCGCATTTCACTTATTTGCACTGTCCATGCTCATTGCACTACCTTAAATCTACTGCTTACCTTAAGCTAACAATTGTATACATCTACCTGTAAAATTCTGTTTATAGTTAGAGACATCTGTATATACATTTACATTTATAGCACATATTCACCTGTAAATGCTGTTTATAGACACCTGTAATTATATTTATAGCACACACTCACCTGTTATAGTGACAACCATCTGTATATTTATATTCATTGTACATATTACCTGTAAATCCTGTACATCTCCATATCCTGCACTTATGCAACCATTGTACATATCCTGCACTTGCTGCTATTGCACTTCTGGTTAGACCTAAACTGCATTTCGTTGCCTTGTACCTGTACTTGTGTAGTGACAATAAAGTTGAATCTAATCTAATCTAATCTAATCTTTTGTGATTAGAGTTCATTGTACAATGAAAATGTTACGTTATTTGTCAGACAGATAAATAGCACTGAACTTTTTTTTTCAGGAAGGAAACTTCACGATAAACAAGTTTTTAAATGGGACTGACAGTTATAAATCAACCTACCTTAAGCCATTTCAAAGTAAAACATACTGAGATATCCAATGCAATGATTGATGATAAATATGTCGATGTTGTGTCATGTGATGTTTTCATATTTTTCTATTCAGGAACTAACTAAACCTGGAATAAAATATAGAAACATTTTCATTTTTTGTTTAACTTGATTTAAGCCTAAAATATAACTGAAACAAAATGAATGAAAACTATATGCGTTTATAAATAAATAAAATGTCAAAAACATTCACACAAATATTCATTTTTTTTTTTCATTTTAATTGTTAAAGAAAGCTTTTGACTGATCAATATTTTGTAATTTATGATAGGCCTATATTGGTATAGTATAGTTCATTTACATTTATTCATTTTGCAAGTGCTTTTATCCTAAGCGACTTCCAAACAAGGAATACAGCAAGTGATTCATCATGAAGAGCCAGATAAACACAATAAGTGTTCATATCACAACGTTTCAAACACTGCTTGGAGCAGCAATAAGTTAGAAAGGGGAAGGATCAAAGGAAAGTGAAAACATAGATAAGTGTTACAAAGTTTTGAGCTTCTGCAGTTCTGCATGAAGGCAGGGAGATTGTTTCACCAGCAAGGAACAATGAACAAAAATGTTCTGGACAGGAATTTTGTGCCTCTCTGTGATAGTACTACAAGCCGTCGTTAATTTACCATTCATAGGTTTCTAGTTGGGGTGAAGACTTGTCAAAGTGAGTTGCAGTAGGAGGGTGATGAGCCTGTGGTAGATCTATAAGTATAGGTCAATACCTTGAAGTTGATGTGAGCAGCAAGTGGTAGCCAGTGCAGAGGGATAAAGAGAAGTGTGATGTGGGCTATTTTTGGCTCATTGAAGACAAGATGTGCTGCAGAGTTCTTGAACAATTGTAGAAGTTTGATTACAAATGATGGAAGTCCAGCTAGAAGAGCATTGGGGTAATCAAGCCTAGAAATGACCAGGGCCTGAACGAAAAGTTGTGCTGCTTGCTCAGTTACGAAAGGCCTGATCTTTCTGATGTTGTGTAGCGCAAACCTGCAGGACCGAGGCAGCAGAAGGAGCCAAATCGGGAGGTGGGTGAAATTTTGCAGTGGTGGAATCTGGGCCCCAGGCTTGTTGAAGGCCTGATGCCGTCCAATGTTCGCAGAGAGCCAGAGGTGTGGGAGGAAAATTGTGGCTTGGGGTGAAGCGAATTTGGGCCCCTGCAGGATTTGTTCTGCCTATTGGCCACCTAATTCCACTTTCATCCTCCATGATGGCTGAATGTTGAAATTAATCAGCTTGCCTCAATATGACTCAATATGGTCCACTTTCCAATAGTCCGAATCATTGAAGGATGGCGAGGAGGATGGCGAGGGTAGGCCTCGGCGTCTTGGCGAGCGAGTGGCAGATTGAACAGGCCGGCGCCCGAGTGATGAAGTCTGAGTCTCTGTATCAGTGTCAGGCAGAGAAGGAGTGGTCCTGGGGTTAACATATTGTGGTGGAGGATCTGGAGAGGAGTTGGACTCGTCGTTGGACGGGAAGAGTTGATTTTGTGATATGATTGCAAACGGGTGTGCCAAATGCTGAAAAACTGTTAATGAACAGAGGTAAGTCTGTTGAATATTTACCTCATATCAGTGAGGTAGTTCTCTTAATAATGACCCTGCCAGAGATCCTTGTTGAGGTAATGAATGATTTAACATAATAGACTGAACATGAGGAAAACATCTCTGGGAAAACTGGTTTAATTATAAATAAGCACAAATAGCATACTCCCCCCAACTATTCAACAAGTGGCATTAGCCTCATGTCCTGCAGGCACATTCACATGGCCAGTAGGTGAGGCTCAGAATGCAAAACATTTCTAGGTTTCTGTAAGAGTAACAAAACATAATTGGATTATGAAAATAATGTTTCTCAAAAAGAAAAACTCTTTGTGCTTCATATCTTATTTAAAAATAGTCACTGTGAACCCGGACGTACATTGTGCGTTTTTTCCCGAGTCAAAGCGTGATGTGATAAATCAGAAACGCTGGCAAGATTTAGCGTTGACTGGCATGTCGCTAGCAAGATTTAACATGAATTAGCATATCGCTAGCAAGATTTAACATAAATTAACAAGTCAATAGCAAGATTTAGTGTTGACTAGCATGTCGCTAGAAAGATTTAGCGTTAACTAGCATGTCGTTTGCAAGATTTAGCATGAACTAGCAAGTCACTAGCGAGATTTAGCATGAATTAGCATGTCGCTAGCGAGATTTAACGTTGACTAGCATATCGCTAGCAAGATTTAGCATGATTTAATATGTCGCAAGGCGAGATTTAGCGTGAATAAGCATGCTGCTATCGAGATTTAACGTTAATTAGCATGTCACTAACCAGATTTAACATTGACGAGCATGTTGCTAGCATGATTTAGTAAGTTTGCTAGCATGTCTCAAGTTAGTTGGTAGGGTTTGTCAGTAATAGATACATAGTGGATGAAGCTGAAATACTCTATTAGAGTCAATGTAACAAAAGTGTTCACCCCCTCATTGAAAGCATAATTAAATTTTCCTCTTTAAACATAATTTTTTAGAATATCATAAGTCAAATCAGTTAGAAGAGAGCAACCCGAGTCAGAATATGTCTTAGGTGTGGTGCGAGTTTGGTGTTTGTAGCTTGAAAGCCCTAGGAGGAGATAGTGTTTAAAATTTTGCTCGGAATAATAATAATAACTAGATGGAGGAAGATTATGAAATAAACTTCAGTTGGCTTGAGAAAGCCTAGCCTGAAAGTTTAAATTAGTTGTAAGTGCTTCAAGCTTGAAAAGTTTTGAGTTTAAACTTTATTTGGAGATTACTGATAATTCAGTTGAACAGTGAGTGGTCTGAAATATCAAAGAATAACAATGATTATTAAATCTAAATCTAAAATCAACAACATTTACATTGGTAATAAACATGATTAAATTATTAATTGATTACAGAACTCTTGCAAATCTCGGTTTGTCCACAAGATGGCATCTAGAGTACACACATGGAGTTATTCATCATGAGGGATGCCGTTATCGGTGTTGTAACGAAATACGAAAAAATAAATTGCAATTATGCTTTCTGATCCCCAAAGTGTTGGAAAATAGCAATTAGTTATGTATATGGAGCCCTTTATACATACTATATAGATGTGTGTGTGTGTGTGTGTGTGTGTGTGTGTGTGTGTGTGTGTGTGTGTGTGTGTGTGTGTGTGTGTGTGTGTGTGTGTGTGTGTGTGTGTATGTAAAGATGTGTGTGTGTATATATAAAGCCTTTCTTCATGTGAAATAAAGTAACTTAAATATTAGTATTTTTAAAATCATTCCTGCAAAAGTACAATGAGGAGAGTAATGCAGTTTTTTTCGAATCTCAAGCAGTTTACAGTTTGAATCGATCTGCCATGTCAGACTTCAGTTTAACACGGTTCATAATAGCAGATAAAGGAATTAAGGCAATGTAATATTTACTCAGGCATTAGTTACAAATAAACTTAGGCGCTATAAATAAACTTAGGCGCTTAGACGTTGACGCGCGAGTGCAGGAGGACGCGCGTTTAAACTTCAGCACGTAAACGCTGAAGAGAGCCAGGTCACCTTAGCCATAGCAATCTGCTCAGCAGTGCAGAGCCTTCAATGCGTAAAGACGAATGAGAGTCAGAATTCGGCAATATAAGTACATAAATCTTCAAGCAAACACACTGCAGCGGTTACTTGATAATCGGAAACAATTTCCGTTTGATCATAAATTCTCTCACATAAATCTATTTTAGGATATTATGATCTCTCTCTCCAGCAGTAGTCAAGTCAAGTCACCTTTATTTATATAGCGCTTTTTACAATGTAGATTGTTTCAAAGTAGCTTTACAGTGGTCACAGGAAAAACAATGTAAACAAAGTTTGTTTGGCTGAACAGCAGCCTTAAAAGAGCAGGCAAATCAATACAATTGATGAATTTTAAGTGTTAAGTTTCCCCAACTGAGCAAGCCATAGGCAACAGCGGCAAGGAACCAAAACTCCGGCAGGTGACGTTATGAATGAAGAACAGAATGGAGAAAAAACCTTGGGAGAAACCAGGCTCAGTTGGGGGACCAGTTCTCCTCTGGCCAACAGCCAAACAGTGCGTGATTATAATATTGACAACAATTCAAGTCCAATATGAAGTCCAATTTGGTCCGCTTAGAGATGGGTTCATGATCGTCACAGGGGAGGGTCTAGTAGAGTCACGGTCTCCGCAGACACTTCAGGGCAGTGCTGTGCTCGTGTCCAGGTCCTTCATCTGATCTGGATACGGCCCGGATCCGGCTGACCACGGTAACCTCGGAATAAACAGAGACCAATATCAGCATAGATGCCATTCTTCTTCTGATGGAAGATGGAAGAATGCTGTTTTACAGATTCTAGAAACATGGCTTTCAAATGAAAGATTGGTATCAAAGAGCACACCCAGGTTTCTAACTGACGACGAAGACTTGACAGAGCAGCCATCGCGTGTTATGCAGTAGTCTAGATTATTACGTGCTGAACTTTTTAGTCTAATAATTAGAATCTCTGTTTTTTTCAGAATTAAGCAGTAGAAAGTTATTAGTCATCCAATTTTTTATATCAGTTTTGCATTCTGTTAATTTAGTGAATTTGTTCGTTTCATCAGGATGAGAAGAAATATAGAGCTGAGTATCATCAGCGTAACAGTGAAAGCTAATGCCATGCTTCCTAATAACTGCACCCAAAGGAAGCATGTACAGGGTGAAAAGCAATGGTCCTAGTACTGAACCTTGAGGAACTCCATACTGAACCTGTGACCGATATGACACCTCCTCATTTACTGCTACAAACTGATAACGGTCAGATAAGTATGATTTGAACCAGGCTAATGCAACTTCACTAATGCCAACATAGTTTTCAAGTCTATTTAGAAGGATTTTGTGGTTGATTGTATCAAATGCAGCACTAAGGTCCAGTAACACTAACAGAGAGATACAACCACGATTGGATGATAAGAGCAAATCATTTGTAACTCTAATGAGAGCAGTCTCAGAACTATGATTTGGTCTATATCCTGACTGGAAATCCTCGTAAATGCTGTTTCTTTCTAGAAAGGAACATAGTTGTGAAGATATTGCCTTTTCTAGAATCTTTGACAAAAAAGGTAGATTTGATATTGGCCTGTAATTAACTAATTCTGTAGGATCAAGTTGTGGTTTTTTAATAAGCGGTTTAATTACGGCCAGCTTAAAGGTTTTTGGTACGTATCCTAATGACAAAGATTAGAATAATATTAAGAAGAGGATCTATGATCTCTGGAAGCATCTCTTTCAGTAGCTTAGTTGGTATTGGGTCTAGCATACATGTTGTTGATTTTGATGATTTAACGAGTTTACACAATTCTTCCTCCCCAATAGCAATGAAGGAGTGGAATTTTTCTTCAGGGACAATAAAATGTACAGTATTTTGTGATATTGTAGTAGAATAATATAGTAGAATATTGCATGGTTATAATTTTCTCTCTAATATTAGGAATTTTGCAAGTAAAGAAGTCCATGAAGTCATTACTGCTGTGCTGTTTTAAAGCATCTGGGGTTGAGGCTTTATTTCTTGTTAATTTAGTCACTGTATCAAATAAATACCTAGGGTTGTATTTGTTTTCTTCTAAGAGGGTAGAAAAGTAAGTAGATCTAGCTGATTTTAAGGCCTTTCTGAATGCAATAGAGCTGTCTTTCCATGAAATGCGAAAAACCTCTAGCTTAGTTTTTTTCCAGCTCCGCTCCATTTTTCTGGCTGCTCTCTTGAGGGCCTGGTTGTACCAAGGTGTTGGACTATTTTCTTTAATCTTCTTTAAGCGCAGCGGAGCAACAGTGTCCAAAGTGCTGGAAATGAGAGAGTTGATAGTTTCTGTTGCAACATCAAGTTCTTCTAGGCTATCTGGGATGTTAAGTAGATGAAACTGATCAGGAATATTATTTATAAAGCTATCTTTTGTGTTAGGAGTGATAGTTCTACTATATTTATAACAGGTTAGTTTTTCGACTTTGGCTAAAGGTAATCTACACGCAACTAAGTAAGGATCTGAGATGTCATCGCTCTGCTGCAGAATTTGAACAGTATCAACATTGATCCCACATGACAATATTAGATCTAAAGTATGATTACGAGAATGAGTGGGTCCTGATACATGTTGTGTAACTCCAATAGAGTTTAAGATGTCTCTAAATGCCAATCCCAATGCGTCTTTTGGATATTATGATATGGATATTAAAATGAATATTAATGGATATTAAAATCACCGACAATTATGACTTTATCTGCAGACATTACTAATTCTGAGAGAAAATCTGCAAATTCTTTGATAAAGTCTGTATGGTGCCCTGGTGGCCTGTATAGAATAACCAGCACAAAAGTTAAACAGGAATTATTTCTTGCACTAGATAATTTTACATTAAGGACCATCACTTCAAAATAATTATATTTCAAATTAGACCTTTGAGCAGTACTGATGGTGTTACTATAAATTACAGCAAAACCTCCTCCTTTACCTTTCAGACAAGGCTCATGTTTATAACAGTAATCTTGAGAGGTGGACTCATTTAAAGTAATATAATCGTCTGGTTTTAGCCAGGTTTCTGTCAAACACAGCACATCTAGTTTATGATCTGTATCTCTATGATCATTTACAATAAGTGCTTTTGAGGAAAGGGATCGTATATTCAGTAACCCAAGCTTTATCATTTGTTCATTTGTGTTATATCCGTTCTTAGTTGTTTGTAAATCAATTAAATTTTTACCCTTAAACGGTTTTGAGAGTTTTTTGAATTTGCTAATTCGGGGAACAGACACAGTCTCTATAGGATATCTAGGAAAAAGAGTCTATGTGTTGTAATTTATCTGACCTCTGTGACGTGAGACAGCTAGCAGACGGTCGGTTTAGCCGGTTTGTTCGGTTTGTCTGCTTCCTGACCTGGGCCCCAGTTAGTCAAGGTTTAGCTCTAAGACTATGTGCCAAATTACTAGAGAGAAGAGCGGTTATTATTAATACCATCTCTTTTCACCAGGTCAGGTCTGCCCCAAAAACTTTTCCAATTGTCTATGAACCCTATGTTATTCTGCGGGCACCACTTAGACATCCTGCCATTGAGTGAGGATAATCTGCTAAGCATTTCATCACTCCTGCGCATAGGAAGAGTGCCAGAGCAAATTACAGTGCCTGACATCGTACTTGCGAGTTCACACAGCTCTTTAATATTAGTTTTAGTGATCTCCGACTGGCCAAGTCGGACATCATTAGCGCCGACATGAATTAAAAATATTAGAATATTTACGATTAGCCTTAGCCAGCACTTTTAAATTTGCATTGACATCAGGCGCTCTGGCTCCCGGCAAACATGTGACTATGATGGCTGAAGTCTCTATTTTCACATTCCGAGTAATAGAATCGCCAATCACTAGGGCACTTTCAACAGGTTTCTTAGTGGGTGTGTCACTAAGTGGGTAGAACCTGTTTGATGTCCTGATCGGAATGGAACAGTGGTTTTTTGACCCACGAATATGCCATGTCACAGTCACCCAGTTGCCCTGCTGCACGGGCTCTACAGCCGGAACCGAACAATGTACAGGGTTTGTTAAGCTAGTCGCATCCAAAGTAGTATCTAAAGCCCTTGCATTCTTACTATCCTCGATTAAAGTTTGGATTCGTGTCTCTAATTCTGAAATCTTCTCTGTCAGCCTGACTATGTCCCTACATTTATCACATGTGAAGCCCTTACTGCTTACAGATACAGACAGACTATGCATGAAGCAGGCAGTGCACGTAACAATTACAAGAGAAGATGACGTGACTCACCGTGTGTGTTGATCCAACTCAGTTGTTGACTTCTCAGCCAACTTAATAATAAGTTTATTTAGTATATCACTAAGTTGGCTTTCTCAAGCCAACTTAATTACTGCAGTACAGCCAGCTGAGCAGAGCGCACGTCAGAACAGAAGCAGGGGTGTGTTTGTGTGTCTGTGTCTTTATCTAAGCCTCATACTCATTGGTCGGTAACCACCCATCAATGTCAAAATATTTGAGAAAACCAATCAAATCAGAGACGGCGGGCTTTATGTGCACAAAGAAGCAGATGAGGCTGAGCGCAAATGTTACCACCTGTGAGTGCTTTGGGATGAGGGTGGAGCCCATGGCAGCACTTGCTGCTTGTTGAGAAGAGTAAGAAAGATATGTGCTTCCACTTCAAAGAATCTCCAAAAGTCTCCAATAACTCCAGATAAAGTCATTAGATTTGTCTCTAGTCACATTTTTGAAAATGTGTCACTAGAGTGGTCTGAATACTCGCTAAATATAGCGACAAATGCGCTAAGTTGGCAACACTGTCTGCAAGGCTTGCTTTTTCTGCCACTTCCGCTAGTTCTTCTACGGCTGCGCGACACTCTGAGTGAATCGTCACTGACAGAGCAATCATATGAACCGCGATCCACCTGCAACGCAAACTCAGCGCATGCACAGTGAACTAGGTACGATCATTAGTCACTGTAACACTGTTCCTGTCGGTCTGGGTCTTCTTTGTCACTTCCTGTCAGTCTTGTTTTTGTTTCACTTCCTGTCCATCGGGTTATTGTTTCACTCCCTGCACCTGTCTTGTAATCACTTGCTCGTTAGTCTCCCAGGTGTTGTTGATTCCCCCTTGTGTATAAATCACTTGTGCATTTCCCTGGTGTTTGTCATTTGTTAATGAAGTTTAAGATTGTAATGTTGATGGTCTGCCTGTTTTCTTGAGTTCCTGAGTTCTTGTCTAAGTTTAGTTTTTTGCACAAGTGTGCTTCTTTGTTTTGTATTTAAAGTCTTTGGTTTTGGTTTATTATTATTATTAAATTTATTTTTGATTGGAATTCTGCTGTCTCCATGTTCCTCCTTGAGTCACCTCATAACAGTCACGAGATAACCATGTGAAGAGGCGAATTTGTCCCTCTTTTGTGCTCGAGATATTAGTGTTCGGCGACATAAAATGATCAACATAACCAATAAGACAAATAGGGAGTTTCAAAAACAAAACGTCGACATAATAGGGTTGGCGAGTTAACCGAGGTCGAGATAAGTGAACTCCACTGTACTTGGTGAATTACACCACCTATTTGTTTTTTTGTAATCCTTTAATTACTATGAATAATACCTATATTGTTTGTTTGATGCTAATAATAAAAAGAAAGATGTATTAAACTAATTACACAGTTTGTACTTGCAAAGATAACGACTGTAAAAGTTTTTTGGTTTTTTTGGTTTAGTAATTTTGCTTCCATGTTGCTTGAAAGGCAAGATATAGTATAGAAAAGATCTATTATAAAAATATGTTTTGCATAGAAAACATCTTGTTGCAAAAATAAAATAAACCTGTTCGAATCTAGATCAACAATGAGTGAGATGATCTCTATCTATTGCCACATCAACAGGCCGCATATGAGCTGAACACCTCTAAACTAAACTAACCCTGAAACAGAAGCTGCTCCAGAACAAGTTATGCTCAGTGTAAGTTGCTATGGCTACTTACCCTCCGTTTATGGAACCAAAAGTTGAGTTAGTAGCTTACTTACCCTTACATATTACTGGGTATGTCACTTAACATGGTTTATGGATGTTATTATGCCTAGCCAAATAACAAATGACATCCAAGGGACATGACAGTGTTTTAAAGCATTTATTGATTCTGTACAAGAATTTTGTGTCAAGAACATGAATTTAAACACAATGAGATGCCCACTGTTGTTAAAATTATGCTAAACATAAACTATATATTTATACCCCTGAGTGAAGTCAATGCAGCAGATTTTTGACTGACTGTTTGCACTGTGTAATGTTTCCAAAGCAGCACTGAAGGAAAATTGCTCCTGTTTCTCCTGTTTCTCCAGGCAGAATGGGCAGATGATGATACCACCTGATTTGTGTGCAAGTGAGGTGCTCATAAGCCTGTTATGACAGTTCACACTGCAGAGACACAAAACAAAAGTGAGTCAGAGCAAGAGAGTTACTTTTGGTCGTTAGTTTTTGGACATGCAAAGTGTGTTTAATGTATGATGGTGTGCAAAAAAACCCCACCTGGATCTGTGTATTCATATTATATATAAAAATCTCAAAGCAGGTTACTTTTTTTTTTATAAATCTCTAAACCAAGACATTTCAGAAAAATAACTTTTTAAAGTTTTAAATTAATATGATACAAAACAATAGCTATAGTGTTCAAAATGAAGACAAACACACTGTCTTCATCCATACTTCCATTAACTATCACCTCAAGACCAGTCAATTAAAAGTAACTGCAAAAACGTGAAGTAAGCTGGGAACATGACTTGCAGTGTTTGTTTGCAGATGCCATGTGGTTTGATATTTGTTATTTGACAAGTGACTTATGTTTTTTTTTTTTTTTTTTTTTTATTGTGGAAATGAATGTGATTGGACTTACTGGCACAATACTGTATGTAATCACTGCAGCAGTTTGTTGTGCAGTTAGTATTGCAGTTGCAGAGATTTAAAATGTTGTACTTCTCATTGCATCTTCCATTACAGGAGGTTGAGCCTGTGCAAACAAACAAGCATTAATCGAACAAGTATGCTGTAAGTGGATATACTTGTGTAGGTGTCTGAGAGATAGTTTTACTTGGGCTGGCAGCGGAGCATAAGTTTGGGGGATTGAATGTGACAAATCCTGGCAGGTTCTGACCGATGTTGTCTGTGATCCAAGACTGATAGCGAGACACGCGGGTGTATACCCCAGGAGAGTTGGGACTGCCACAGCCATAACCAAAGCTAGTGATACCACCCTGAACCCACACTGAACACTGCCGACTCACCATTGGACCACCAGAATCACCCTACAAATATGGACAAAGAGAAAGAAGATGCTACAGCCCTTGTGTTTCATGTATATTCACACTACTGGAGCTGTTCAACATCAAACATTTACATTAAATGAGGAGTGTGAAATCCAGAAATATGCAGTAGACATTGAAGTCCATTATTTTTTATACAGTAGCTGTACACACTTAGATTGAATTAATAATGGTTGATTTTTGTACCTGGCAGGTGTCTTTGCCTCCCTCCAATAAACCAGCACACATCATGTTGTTGGTAACAGATCCAGAACCCAGCAGATTATTACATTGAGTATTGTTCATCACTGGAACCATAGTCTCCTGCAGAATCCCAGGAGCAGGCAGGCTCACTGAACATACACAAAGATAATTATCAATTAGTGGTGTTAGAAGTTGATGCATATGTGAATTGATGGGTTTGTGTGTGTGGATTTTCTACCTCCAGATCGAACATCTCCCCATCCTGTGATCCAGCTGCTGGTGCCGGCACTGAAGACGCTGTTCTGGGCTGCCAGACACACCGGTTTAATATAGCTATTGAAGGTGACAGTGGAGGACAGGCGCAGCAGAGCGATGTCATTGTCATCTGTGATGCTGTCGTAAGAACTGTGAACAATTCTTTTTTTTGCAGTTCTCATGACTTCATTGGCATTGACTCCCTGTTGTGTTCTTCTTCCCAAGTACACACGAACATTGGATGTGTTGACACTGAATACAGTCAGAGAACATGAAAGTGAGAGGAGAACAACACAATATACCAAGTAAAAACATGTTTAGGTGAATTTTACCCAGTTAAACAGTGAGCTGCTGTCAGCACCCATTCATTGTTGATGAGGGAGCCTCCGCAAAAGTGACCTCCGTATGTAGGGCTGTGCAGACTGACCTGCCACGGCCACGACCCATTAGGGGCATCCACACCACCCATAATACGGGTGTTTAAATCTTCTGGTTCACAATCTATGAGAGAGAAAGCGATATTGTTCATGTAAGCATTTCTACATTAACTATTTGATTAGATGTTAACATCTGAAGAAAGAGAAAATGTCTTACCATTCAGCTGAGAAAGTGAACCTGCAATAGCAGAAATAAGGTGCACATTAGAATAATTTATTTAAAAAAATTGTTTAATTACAAATAAGTTCAATTAACAGTGTTCTTTCTCCAACTTCTCAACAAGTGGCATTAGCACATGGCCAGTAGATGTGGCTCAGAATGCAAAACAATTAAAGGTTTCTGTAAAAGTAACAAAACAAACAATTATTTCTTGGATTATTAAAAGAATGTTGCCCAGAAAGATAATTTAGATAGATTGTTTCACAAACCTTTTTTGCTTCACACTTGAAGTTAATAACAAGTGTGATTTTGGTTATTTTATTCTGTCAGCTCTATTTAATACAGCCACGTTCAACACAGTACAATACAATACTATCTTCCTAGTCTCATCAAACATCGCATGAACAACTGTTAATGCTTCTTTTTCTTTTCTCTTCTAGGTCTACTCCAGGGTTCTTCACCTGGCTACTGTCAACCCACTGGACTGTAAGTATATTATTGCATGGCTGTATGTATATTATAAAGATTCATGCATGACCTGTATGATTAAATAACCATTATTAATATCAGAACATATATGACCAAAAATAAATATTTGGGTGGGGTCTAGCTTTTCATTCAAAATTAAATTAATCTATCAGTATATATTCTAGATTTCCCCATGCATGTAAAAATCAGTGAATATTTTACAAACTAGACAACACATGTTTTTTGCTACTACTTATATGTACAGTGGAATCCGGTTATGTAGACGGCCACGGGGGTTGCAAAAAAGCATTGAGATGATCAAGATAACCAATAGCCAAAATACCGATTTAGCAATCAGCATGCTATAAAAATGTACATACACTGTATACGTTTGCTAACAATAAAAGGCATATGTGCACCAACTAACAGCAGAGATTTACCAGTATACAATAAAAAAACACCTTCGATTCTCGATACATACGTTTAATTATATTCTCCAAAATTGCAAACACAATTTCGCTCACAGCGTAAACAGTCACGATACACATAAACACATTCGCTCAAAACACAGTCATTTCGCTCTGACACAGTTCTGAATAGTATTGCACACGCGTTTAATATTTTTTCTTTACAAACTCTAAAATGCTTTGTTGCTTTTAGCCTTTAACGGTCAGCTTGAAAACAAATGCTTCTAAGCTTCTATCAGTAACAACGTTTTTGTCGATTTAAATGTAATCTGGGAATTCCTGGACAGTGATGCTAACTCCTGCGCGCTCCTCTTCCAAGATAGTGTCACAAGCTCAGCCCACAGCACCAGACTCATTCACACGGTCGCAATCACTGGAATTCTGAACACCTGTCTCCCATTTCCAGCACTAAGCACTCAGTGTCTGGTCTTGTCTTCCAAGCCTAGAATCTGTGTGAAATATTGCCAGACTGTGTGTCTGTGTCGATGTCTGTGTCTGTGTCTGTGTCGCTGTCTGTGTCGCTGTCTGTGTCGCTGTCTGTGTCGCTGTCTGTGTCGCTGTCTGTGTCGCTGTCTGTGTCGCTGTCTGTGTCGCTGTCTGTGTCCGTGTCCGTGTCCGTGTCCGTGTCCGTGTCGGTTTTATTTCTGTTACAAGCTATCCTTACTTTAATAGATATATCATGAGACCTTACCTTTGAGACACATGAGCAGGGTCAAAGTGACACACGTTGATCTCCACATCTGTGTCTGTGTCTGTGTCTGTGTCTGTGTCTGTGTCTGTGTCTATGTCGGTGTCGGTGTCCGTGTCCGTGTCGGTGTCCGTGTCCGTGTCGGTGTCCGTGTCAGTGTCCGTGTCGGTGTCCGTGTCGGTGTCCGTGTCCGTGTCCGTGTCGGTTTTATTTCTGTTACAAGCTATCCTTACTTTAATAGATATATCATGAGACCTTACCTTTGAGACACATGAGCAGGGTCAAAGTGACACACGTTGATCTCCACATCTGTGTCTGTGTCGGTGTCGGTGTCGGTGTCGGTGTCGGTGTCGGTGTCGGTGTCGGTGTCGGTGTCGGTGTCGGTGTCGGTGTCGGTGTCGGTGTCGGTGTCGGTGTCGGTGTCGGTGTCCGTGTCGGTGTCGGTGTCCGTGTCCGTGTCGGTGTCGGTGTCGGTGTCCGTGTCGGTGTCCGTGTCGGTGTCGGTGTCCGTGTCGGTGTCGGTGTCGGTGTCCGTGTCGGTGTCCGTGTCGGTGTCGGTGTCGGTGTCGGTGTCCGTGTCGGTGTCCGTGTCCGTGTCCGTGTCCGTGTCCGTGTCCGTGTCCGTGTCGGTTTTATTTCTGTTACAAGCTATCCTTACTTTAATAGATATATCATGAGACCTTACCTTTGAGACACATGAGCAGGGTCAAAGTGACACACGTTGATCTCCACATCTTCACACAATTTCTCTGTTGATCAGCAGAATGGATGCTTGTGGTCGTCTGGTACAAAGTGACTCTTACAGTCCCTTTTATACACTCACAAGTCACCTTCTCACTACTTCCTAATACTCCTTAAGTTTTTGTCATCCTGTTTCATTCTTCACATTCTTTCTAAAGCTGGCAAAGCTTGTTTGTTTGATAGTAGTTTATTTTCTCGTTTAAGTTGTTGTTTTGTTATCTGGAGGATTTCTTTGTCATGCTGACTATCTTTTGTACTCCCTTTTGAGAACTAATGAGAGAGACTGGTAGTCTTTTGAAACTCATCTCAGTGAAATAAAGCCGGGTGGAGAGAAAAGGGTTTTAGGTAAGACGTCACGTGACCTACATCTACACACATAGGAATCTTATTTGTTAGAAACATCAGGTAAGGGGATTTGTGCCACAATTTGTACTTTTCTGTTTGGTAGAAAGTGTAGGGAAGTTTAGGGCGTCTCTGACACTGAAGACTTTTTTTTCTTTAGTTTAGGATTAGTTGCAAATGGTTTAGTAAGATTCTTATGATTATATTACTTTTGTTTCTTTGGCACAATCCAGGTTCCCTTTTGTTCTCCTCCGATATCTTTGTTGATTCATTTTCTTATATTCATTATTGGGTTACTTTTTCATTTGTTGTATTGAGTGACATTTATTAAATGGTGAATTAATTTGTATTATTTGTGTGGTCTGTTTATTCTCAACTTACACACAGTGGTCTTTATTGCAGAATTTGAACTTGGTTCAAAATGTTCCCCTCCCAAAATCCCTAGACCTTTAACAGCCAAGGGAGGGTTGTTGCATATACTTTGCAGTGTTTTTTTTTTTTAGCTGAGGTCAGTTTCACTACCGTACTTAAGGAGTTTGTAGGCCACGCTTCGTACATTCATATTGTTATAATAATTATACTCTCAACCCTCTCATGAACCATATCATTACGTCAGGTTGAATGATTCTGATTGGTGAAGATATAAACTTAGATCATCTTCATTCATGGACTGATGGGCAGAAGCATATCAATCACACGGCCTATAACAAAGCCTCGGGTTTAGACACTAAGTGACCTAGGTTCAGACATGGATTTCTTGCTTGTTGTCAGCTTGTTGAGAAAAGTAAGTCATTCTGTCTTCCCAGAGTGACAATTGTACAGAACATACTAACACGCACAGTTGCTGAAGTCAGCTTCAATAAAAAAAGTAAGGAGTTTGTAGGCCGCTCTCTGTATGTATTCACATTTTCACACCAATTAGGCAGAAGCATTTTTTCATCGATCACACGGTCTACAACAAGGCCTCTGGTTTAGGCACTAAGTGACCTTCCGTTTGTCAAGAAAAACAAGTCACTCCATTTTGTCACAGTTCTGCCATTCCAGTTTGGTCTTTTCAAGTGTCTGTTGACAGAGCCCTGACGCTGCCCCTTTGTGTCTTGTTCCTTGGTGTTTGAATGTAAAAATGTATGGTTGCAGGTTAAAATGTAATTTGCTGATGTAATAAAAAACATTTAAGTTGTAAACATAAATTTGAGTACTCTTGACATATTGTTAATCATTGCGTTAACTTAATATTGTGTAATTCATTCTGTAATTTCTTATGACAACAATGTAATATGTCCAGATTACATTCATACTACAAACACTTGTATTGTATAGATAACATACTTTATTGGGATCATGAAGTGATAACTTATTCAAAATAAGAACCTCCTCAAGAGTATATTTTGTGTTTTCGGACTCAGCCTATATATGTATGAACCCGGAAAGAAAATGTATCCCTTTAAAATTACACAAGCAGCCTATACAAAAAAAAGAGTTCCAGAGAGGGCCATCAGCCATCATTTGTTGACTCATGTACGGAGCCCCTAAAGGGATATGGTGAAGGAAAAAATCGAATGAGATGGAGGGGAAGAAATATTTGCCAATGCTTTTGTGTTCACTCGCAAAGGGCTCAAAAAGTTTTGCAAGTGAATGCAGCTTTCTCGGGTAAACTAGCATGCTGTCCTATAGCGGAGGGCTCCAAGCTCACAATTTTTCCAGAACACAGATTGAGTCTCCGTCTCCCCTATCCCTAGCTGGGATAGGAAACAGACAATATTGAGGTGGTGGAGGGATGTTCCTCCTGAACTTTGTTAATAAAAACAAAAGACAGAGTTTTGAAATGTTTAATGATTCTTAGAGAAGCCATGATATATCATTACACCTACATTACTACTATTGTCAAGAATTCAGTGACAAATTTAAACTCAAAGAAATTCCCCCTCATTTGTCAGCAGAAATTTAGTGTTCGCAAAGACATCAATTCTAAATTCCAAGTCATTGTTCTATATAACACATTAATATATATGTGTAAATACCAAATGAAGAAGAAAAAGTTTAATGTGCCTACAAGTTATCTTGCTGGTTACATTGCTACACATACAAAGAGAGAGAAACAAAAGAGAAGGAAAATAGGCTCTACTAACGGAGTGAAGTAAGTGCTGTTGTTAAAAGCACCACTGAAGTAAAATCTCCTGGCAGAACAGACAGATTTGTGAAATGTGTGCAAGTAAGGTGGTTATAAGCCTGTTTTTGAATAATCCATGGAGTTACTGCATAGATTACACTGCAGAGACAAAAAACAAAACAAACGTGAGTCGGAGCAAGTCAGTTACTTTTGGTCTTTACCGTTTGGACATGCAATCTGTGTTTTATGAATGTTGGTGTGCAAAAATAAAACATCAAAATGTCAAAGAATGTTACATTTATTTTAAATAAACATTTTTAATCCAAGACACTTCACAAAAATAATTTAGGTTTTAAATTAATATAATGCAAAACAATAGTGAATTATGTTTGTGTTGCTTTATTTATTGTGGAAATGAATGTGATTGGACTTACTGGCACAGCGCTGTCTGTAATCACTGCAGCAGTTTGTTGCACAGTTAGTATTGCAGTTGCAGCGATTTGAAATGTTGTACTTCTCATTGCATCTTCCCCTACAGGAAGTTGAGGCTGTGCAGACAAACAAGAATTAATCGATTATGCTTTGTTAAGTGGATATACATGTGTAGGTGTCTGAGAGAGAGTTTTACTTGTGCTGGCAGAGGAGCATGAGTTTGGGGGGTTGAATGTGACAAATCCTGGCAGGTTCTGACCGATGTTGGTTGAGATCCAAGACTGATAGCGAGACACGCGGGTGTATACCCCAGGAGAGTTGGGATCGGCACAGCCATAACCAAAGCTAGTTACACCACCCTGAACCCACAATGAACACTGACGACTCACCATTGGACCACCAGAATCACCCTACATAGAGGGACAAAAAGAAAGAGAAAGAAGATGTGGATCCTTTTATATCAGGATGTGACCGTTACATGCAAAAGCATATAGTAGTCCGGGTCCGTACTCCAACCTGTGCCCCACAGGAGCACTATTGCCTGTGTATTTACAGTACTGGAGCCATTCAACATCAAGCTTTTTACACTAAATGAGCAATGTGAAATCCAGAAATATACAGTAGGTATTAAAGTGCTTTATTTGTTAAACAGTAGCTGTACACACTTAGGTTGTTGTACCTGGCAGGTGTCTTTGCCTCCCTGTGTTAAACCAGCACACATCATGTTGTTGGTAACAGATCCAGAACCCAGCAGATTATTACATCGAGTATTGTCCACCACTGGAACCATAGTCTCCTGCAGAATCCCAGGAGCAGGCAGGCTCACTGAACATACACAAACACAAACATAATTATCAATTATGGTGTTAGAAGTTGATGCACATGTGAATTGATGGGTTTGTGTGTGTGTGTTTTTTTTTAACCTCCAGATCGAACATCTCCCCATCCTGTGATCCAGCTGCTGGTGCCGGCACTGAAGACGCTGTTCTGGGCTGCCAGACACACAGGTCTAATATAGTTATTGAAGGTAACGGTGGAGGACAGACGCAGCAGAGCGATGTCATTGTCATGTGTGTTGCTGTTGTAAGAGCTGTGAACGATTATCCTTGTCACAGTTCTCACAACTTCATTGGCATTGACTCCCTCCTGTGTTCTCCTTCCCAAGTACACACGGAGACTGGATGCGGTGACTCTGAATACAGTCAGAGAACATGAAAGTGAGAGAAAAAAAATGTTAACAAAAAGTCCATGTTACCATGTTTATTTTGATGTGATTGATTACCCAGGTAAACAGTGGGCTGCCGTCAACACCCATTCATTGTTGATGAGGGAGCCTCCGCAAAAGTGACCTCCATATCTAGAGCTGTGCAGACTGACCTGCCACGGCCACGACCCATCAGGTGCATCCACACCACCCACAATACGGGAGTTTAGAGGGGCTTGTCCACAAACTATGAGAGAGAAAAATTGATTGTTCACACGAACATTTCTACATTAACTATTTTACATGATGTTGACATCTGAAGAAAGAGAAAATCTCTTACCATTCAGCTGAGAAAGTGAACCTGCAATAGGAGAAATAAAGTGTACATTAGAATAATTAATTTTAATGTTTGCCTTAAAAATGACCCTTTCAGAGATCCTTGCTCTGGTAATGATAGATTTAACTTGTGAGAAAATCTCTGCGTAAAGTGTTTTTATTATGCATAATGAGCATAATTAGCAGTGTTTTTCCTCCAACTGTTCAACAAGTGACATTAGCCTCTTGTCCTGCAAATAAATTCACATGCCCAGTAGATGTGGCTCACAATGTAAAACGTTTTTAGGTTTTTTTTGTTCGTGGGTTATTAACAGAATATATATGGCCCAGAAAGATGATTTAAATTATTTCTCATAATTGTTGCAGTTCAGAAATCCCAAACTGTGCTTAGTATCTTAGTAAACCTAGATGTATATTGTGTGTATGAGCTGTGCCACAAAGGAAACAAAATGTTTTGACTTGTTAATCTATTTGATGTCTTTGTTACCAGTTATCGTCGCTATGATAGATATATCATGAGACCTTACCTTTGAGACACATGAGCAGGGTCAAAGTGACACACGTTGATCTCCACATCTTCACACAGTCTCTCTGTTGGTTTGCAGAATGGATGATTGTGGTCGTCTGGTACAAAGTGACTCTTACAGTCCCTTTTATATAGTTGTGCATCTCAAATTGCTCCTTTCATAACCCACTCACCTTCACCAAGTTTTCTTAATGCTCCTCCTTTATTTTTTTGTCATATTCTTCTATTCAATTCAGTTTTATTTGCATAGTGCTTTTCATAATACATATAATGTCAAAGCAGCTTTACAGAAAATTCATGTGTCAACATTACAATTTAGAGTGATCTATTGTCAGAGGTAACTGTGTCCAAGTAACGAAGTTCAGAAATGTACATACACAAATCATGTAGTTAGCTAACATCATAAGAATTTTTTCGGCAGCAAAGATAAGGTCATTGAAGTAATTACAAGTTGTGAACATGATGATTAAAACATAGAATATTTGTTAAACCATGTTAATTCAGAGTTTTCGTCATCTGAAGTCTTTTCAGGAGCTGGAATCACATCTTCACAGGTGTTAGGGCATCTGAAGACTTTGTAAGAGCCTGGATCCAAACCGGAGCTTATGTTCTCTCTAGAAACTTTGGGATGGGGATCCTGAGATAAAACTGAAAAACAGAAGGAAATTGATTAGTGTAGCTGTTGATCATAACATTTCAAGCAAAGATAATCACGTGTAATGAAATGGAAACAAGGTTATAAAATGGATCATGTAAATGCTTGACTAAAGTGATGTGTCTTTAGTTTAGGACCTCTTCCATTTTTCACAATTTTTCTTACCATCCAAATGATATGATTTCACAGAGTAGAACATGTTCCTTGATTTTCAAAATCCTTGTTGATCCTGGAACAACATTCCAATTTCAACAGATTTGAGAGATAAGGAATTTTGTCAAGGTAAGGATGTGAAGTTGTGGTCTCAAAATGCAATTTTGAGTGAACTACATATTTTCGTGGCCGCTTGACCATATCAACCTGAAATAATCACAGTCACAATTTACACAAAAACGTTGAGCAACACTGCTGTATTCAACATTGATAATAAAAAGCTTTCTTAAGCAGCAAATCAACATATTAGAATAATTTCTGAAGGATCATAAAAAGAAGACTGGAGTAATGATGCTGAAAATTCAGCTTTGCCATCACAGGATTAAATTACTTTAAAATAAAAACAGTTTGTTTAACAGTTTTGTTTTTTTTGTAAGAATATTTTATATAGTTTTACAGTTTTTACTATGTTTTTATTAGATAAATGCAGTCTTGGTGAGTATAAGAGAATTTTAACAAAATTATATAAAAACTGTGTAATGTTTCCAAACTTTTTATGTATGCTTTACATTATCTTGGATCTCTTTAATGTTTTTGTAATTGTCTAGTTGCTGTGCAGACGTGATCAGCCTGGCTTTCAGGTTCTGCTTCATTTCTCTCACCTCTGACATAATTGTGACATCACAGATCCGGCAAAATAAAGAATACAGAATCCTGAAAGTTGGCCTTAGAATAAGCCTTCTATCAGCCTAACATCGAATTGTCTTAAAATATGCTCATTAATCACTGATCAAAAGGCTTCAGAGCAGACTGTAGTACCAGACACATCAAACATAGAAGTACTTTGCTATTTGTGAATCAGATTAACCTTTATTCAAGTACTTTATTCAAGGGCAAAGATACAAAACAGGATTTTAAGCTTAATAACTCTGTCGACTATTATTGGGGGGGGGGGGGGGTGTCTTTGTTTTGTGTGTATTCATGTTGATTCTAGATGCATTTTTTCAATAAGGCTTTTTTTCTCATTATGGTAGAATAATCCTGACATTTTTCACTTTATTCCCTTTTGAATATATAAAAATGAAATTTAATCATAGAACATAGAAGTGGTCATTGTGTGAATTGCATTTTTTTGTGTTAAAAGGAAATATAAAATTGAGCATCATGACATTGTCCCACATAAAGAAACAACACTATGCTGAAGCAGGAATATAGTATTCACATGCAACAAACCAGTTTAATCTCACATCTCAAATGTATTGAATGCATCTCAAAAATGTATCCTAACATATCATAGCAAATGTTTTCACCCATCAATAACACTTTGTCATAGTTGTTATAAAGAATGACTTTAAAAAGGCATTCCAAAATTATATATGTTTTGCATTTACTTAAAGTATCTTGCATAATGAACATAAACCAACATTCATTTACAAAATAGGGCAAGTGTGACAATTACTAAAGCTTGGAGCTGGTAACCCGAAAAATGCTGGTCCCAGGAATAACAATAACTAATCTAGCCTTGAGCAAGGTGTGTAAGGTCAGCTTCTTTCAGGGGGATTCTTCTATATTCATAAAACCTGAAATTGTCTTGGATGAAAGTGTTTGCTAAATGACTTCTCATTTAGTAAATAGAAAAATAACAGAATCATACATTACGAACAGAATGGTATTGGCAATGATACCTACATATGTATTGGTTATTAAAATTATGTGCATTCAGTTATTTTCAGGCCTTTACATAATAAAATCAGTCCTTTTATCATGTGCTTAAATAAGCCATGTTTGTCATTTGTTTATCAAAGACCTGAAATCCTGTTGAAAAGTACTTCATATGCACAGTAAATATGTGCTGTAAAATGTCATGTAAATATGGTACATTTGAGATGACGCATGACGGAAGCAGTTACAATTATACAGGTATTGCAGGAACAACAATAGAATATACTGTACAAGGATGTGGCGATAAACCAAATTAGACCAGTGTTGGGATGCTTTACAAGTAACTTGAGTTTTTACAATTAAGTAACACAAGTTACTTTGTTTTCCCATTTATTAACTGACAGCTCTCTTGTCCCCATGCCGAAAGCATGATGGTTATTGAGAATTTACTAATCTCATTGCACAAAAAAAATCAGTATTCAGGACAATGAATAAAATTAATCAACTGCAAAATCAGAATACTATGCAAACCTCCAATAATTAAATAAAACTTAACAAACATTTGTATGCATTTAATTTCACTGTATTGACCGATATACTTGCTTCTGACCTTCGATAATTAGTTAAACCATAAGCAAGAATGACTTTAGAGTTTTTATTGGTGAGGTTGGTGTTATACTTTCTTCTCCTGCGATCCAGAATGGCAGCAGAGCTTAAGAGTTTGTTTGCATTTACTTCAGCTTGAGGCTCATTGTTTCAGTTTTGGTGTGAACAAGTATTTACATTTGCCTAATAATAGAACTTTTTGTTATTGAAATTGAACAAGCCCAGCCCAGATAAGAGAAAAAGTAACGCAACGCATTGCTTTTCTTAGAAAGAAACTAACACAATTAGTTAGTTTTTAAGGAAGTAGCACAATATTGTAATGCATTACTTTTCAAATGAACTTTCCCCAAAATACAGAACAAACATATTAAGACTGTGCTGTAACATCACACAATGCAATTATAGGTCAGGTAAATATGCATAGCCATTTAAAAAGATTTGTTCAGGAATGTTTACGTTTATGTGTTTTGGCATATGTTCAGTTAGGATCAAGACTGAAATTTTATAGGAGGATTGTATATTGCTGGAGAGGGTTTTGTTCACTGTTGGGGTGATATCATAAGAAATCCTGATCTTTTGCGATTAGAGTTCATTGTACAATGAAAATGTCTCCTTATTTGTAAGACAGATAAATAGCACAGAATTTTTTTCAGGAAGGGAAATCCATGGGACTTTTTTAAATGGGACTGACAGTTATAAATCAACCTACCTTAAACCTTTTCAAAGAAAAACATACTGAGATATCCAATACAATGATTCATGAAAAATACGTTACTGGTATATATGTTACACAATATAGTGTTATTTGATGTTTTCGTATTTTTCTATTCAGGAACTAACTAAACCTGGAATAAAATATAAAAATATTTTCATTTTTTTTTTGTTTAACCTGATATAAGCCTACTAATATAACTGAAACTAAATTAATGAAAACTATATGTGTTTATAAAAAATACAATAATAAAATGTCACAAACAAACACAAAAATATTCATTTGTTAACATGTGTTTTTATTTTAATTGTTAAAGAAAGCTTTTGACTGATCAATATTTCATAATTTATGAGTAGGCCTATATTGATATAGTATAGTTCATTTACATTTATTCATTTTGCAAGTGCTTTTATCCTAAGCGACTTACAAACAAGGAATACAGCAAGTGATTGTCATAAAGTCAAGAAGAGGCAGATAAACACAAGAAGTGTTCAAATCAAAACATTTCAAACATTGCTTTGAGCAGCAATGGGGAGGCGCGGAGAGTTGTAAAAAATGATTTTCTAATAATAACTCGCCGAACTTGTATTAAACTTGTATTAAACTCTTTCATTTTACATTTCCCTTTGATGTCATTCTGTCGCGGCTGCAAGCGTCAGTGGTGCTAAAGCTTTGGTGGAGAGTAGGCGTGTGTCGTTATACACCCCCACCCCCCGTCAACAATTACGCATCGCGACCACCACCACATTCACATTTCCAGTAGGTGAGGTTCAAAATGCAAAACATTTCTAGGTTTCTGTAAAAATAACAAAACATAATTGGATTATTAAAAGAATGTTTAAAAAAAAGAAAAACTCTTATTTAAAAATAGTCACTGTGAACCTGAACATACATTGTGCGTTTTTTCCCCGAACAAGAACAACTCATGTGGAGAGTTTCATCTAGAAAAAAAAACAACCACAAAATAAAAATAACTATTGGCTATTATAATAACATTTTATATTGACAACTTTGGAGTACTATTAATTTTGTACCTTCAATATTCTAAGATTAGAGTAAACTTTATAATTACTGTGCAATGTGTATTTTTGCATTTGGCAGACGCTTTTATCCAACTTTAAGATACACACTGACATTCTAATCAGTTCTTGCTTTCCATATGGATTGAACCCGTGACCTTGGCAATGCCACATTCTACTGTTTGAGCTACAAGAATGCTGAAATTTGAGACACATGGGATATTAGGTATTAGTAAATTGGATATCAAGACACATCATCAAATGAATTTAGAAGAACTGTGTTTGCTGTAATTGTCATCGATGTATGTTTTACAAGCTTATGCATTTTTTTGTTAGTACTTATGTGTATTTAAATGTACCTATTGACATTAAAAAAAACATGTGGATCAGAACAGTTGTGATATAGCTAAGGTGTAGCCAGTAATGAGTGCGAACGCAGATTTGAATCTAGTTGTTAACGTTGAATTAATTTAGTTAGTCACGTGACGTACTGAACATTCTATTTACTCCGGTGTGATCATAGCTTTCAACTGGTTAAATATCAAAGGTAAACTGTTTTTATTTATTGTATTTTTGAAGCTGTATTCACATTCATTTAGCTCATAAATCAGAGGAGGCACGTGCCATGAAGCGTCTGCTAATAAGTTATTATTTTCATAGACTTCTTATGAGCTGTGCCACAAAGAAAACATAATATATTCCCCGTTTAATCCATTTTTCGTCTGTTAACGGTTATCCTCGCTTTCATATTTATATTCTAAGACTTTACCTTTGAGACATGAGCAGTCAAAGTGACACACGTTGATCTCCACATCTTCGTACAGTCCATCTGTTCATCAGCAGAATGGATGCTTGTCTGGTACAAAAGGGACTCTTCCAATATTGCTCTTCTTGTCACTCACCTTCCCACTTTGTTTCTCTTAATGCTCCTCCTTGATTTTTGTGTCATTCTTTTTCATTCCTCACATAATTTTCAAACCTGAGAAGCACACAGCCAATCACTTCACTGAGAACATTTTTCTTAATCTGGATTTGTTATAAGGCATTGTTTAGGTACTATTTTGCAGACATGACATAGTCAAACATCTATAAATTCATTGTCATAAAAGTCACAGAGATATGTTTATACTATTAGAAACTGATAGCTTTCTTCTCATCCAAATGTTCAAAAAAGTTTCAAACTGGCCCAACAAGTGCATTTCAGAAGAATGTGGAATGTCAAAAGGAAAATATCTTTATATATCCTGTCTAAACATTGTTTCTAGCTTCTTCTTTTTTTTCTTTTATTCTGTGTCACAAAGTTATGGGTGCAGGATGAAGGCGAGGAGGCACAGATGAACTCAAATGTCTTTTAACAATCAAAACTCAAAGAAAACCACTTAAAATGGCACATACTGTGCATAAACGGAACATAAGCGATGACTCTAGAGATTCACAAGCACTAGTACACACTGTATCAATAGTAAACACTGATGAGATCGAACAAGAACTGAAAGAAACTCAGGGTAGTTATACACAGGAGATGATTGAGGGACCAAAACACAATTGACAAGACTAATGAGGTGGTTGATGATAACAGGTGAGTGAAAAAACAATGGGAGAGCATGTTGGGTACCATGAACTAAACAGAGACATTACAGATATGTAAGTCTGTCCTTCTTTCTTGCTTGATTTATTTCTGGTAACACATCAATTAAAAAAAAACACTCCATTAAAGCAATTAAAATAATACCCTTTCTTATCAGACAGAGAGAAAATCAAGAAACTTTATAGGAGGCTGTAGTAGGAATGATTACATATGAAAACTTATTGCCAGATGGCAGCAATTATTACTCTTAAAAGACATACACAGGATTGTTAGGTGAGTCGGTGTGTGTGTTGACGTCAGAGCTCTGAACTGGTTTAAGGAATGAAAACTATAAATAATTTTTAAAAAGAACATAAAAAACAAAATCAAGTTTAATTGTTCTGAGCAGAAATGCTTATTTGAAATTGCCTTTAACTGGTTAATAATATTATTTTATAGTTCTGCTGTCACCCAATGAAATGAAATAGTACAGCCTATGTAAATGTGACATTAACATGTATCCATTGTGAGAGAAATGCCTGTAAGTAGCAATGGCAATATGCTGACGTTAGAGTTTTTCTGTGAATATGTTACCAATCATTAAAGCCTTACTTTTATGTGAAAAAAAAGTTGCTGGTAAAATGCAGAGTGGTGTGTAGGGGAGTTGACACTGAAAGACCCAAGATCCAGATATGATAAATGAAGACCAGAAGTCAGAAGTGCAGTTCATTTAAAACATTTTTAGAGAAGAATAGTTTGAAGTTGCTGAAGTCAGCTTCACTGCTCAGTAAGATATTGTTGAAGAAACATATCTTCATCAATCTCACGGTCTGCAACAAGGCCTCTGGTTTAGACACTAAGTGACCTTCCATGTCACAGAAGTTGTTTCTCTCAGTGAGAGGTTCAGACAATATTCATCAATATTCTTAAAAGTTAAGCAAATGCTTTAATTAAGAGTTGGTCACATAAAAATCAATCATTTGTTTAAAATTTTAGAAACAGGTCTCCTCAATTACTTTTTACAGTGCAGGCAGCACAACAAATGTCCGACATATCAGGCAGACAATGAACTAACTCACCCTAAAACTGATTTGTTATACATACACCATATCTGGCCCACATACAGCAAGTCAAATCTCACACTAAGACTTGATGTGTGTGGACCAGATATGGTCCAAATGAGCTTTACCAGTCAGAACTGAGTCACATGTTGGCCCAGATGAGGACTAAAATCTACAATTTTTGTTGGATTCAAAACACACACCTGAAGGTTCAGATTCCAGAATCTACTTCTGCTTCAATATATTTAATTTTGAATGATTTGTGAAAAGTGTATTAATCAATATTCATATTTGTAGGGATTCCAGCTCAAATGGGGCGGGATGCGTGTATTTAAGGGAGTGTTTAAGTGGTTTCGAGCTTCGCTCCAGCTATTCCCTCTTATTACCTGGCTCATGTGTTCCCTATTTAATCCCTTCATGTTTGCTGTCTTGTGTTGGTTTGGCCTATATATGAACTTGAAAAGAAAACGTATTGCTTTAAAGTTATACAAGAAGCCAGTCAAAATAAGAGTTCTTGACAGGGTCATCAGCTAATAGCATTTGTTGACACATTAAAGAGCCTCTAAAGGGACATGGTGAAGGAAAATGCTGGCATGTTCTCCTATAGTAGAGGGTACTGAGATCAGAATTTGGCCCGAACACAGAGTACTCCTCCTTATCCCTGACTGGGATAGGAACCAGCCTATGGTGAGGTGGTGGAGGGATATTTCTCCAAGACTTTGTTAATAAAACAAAAGACAGTGTTTTTGCAATATTTAATGAACATTTAATAATCATCTGTGAATTAATAATCAAGTGAGGCACTTATATGCCTGTTTTTGAATAATCCATGGAGTTATGACAATTCACACTGCAGAGACACAAAAACAAAAGTTAATTGGAGCAAGAGAGTTACTTTTGGTCTTTACCTTTTGGACATACAGTAATACCTTGGTTTACGAGTTTAATTCGTTCCAAGAGTGAGCTCGTAAACCAAAATGCTCGTACACCAAAACAAATGTCCCCATAAGAATGCACTAAAAATCAATTAATTCGTTCCACATGACCACAAATGCCAATTTTAGATATTCTTTTGGTTTTACCCTATTAATTGCAGTTAAAATTGTAACCATTAAGATCTCATATAAATACTAATTAATAATTGACAATTAAACTCTAGAAATACTTGACAATTTACTGTAATGCACGTCTGGTTTGAGCAGCCTGCTTGGAGGAGAGAGAGGAGGGAGGAGAGGGGAGCGGGGAAAGCAAGGATGAAAGCAAATGAGTGAATTTCTTATAATAGTGCAGAAAACAAAAGAGTGATAATCCAGAGTTAAAGTCTGGAACATGGGAGCCGCAAACGAACGAATTCGCGGGAGCCGCGAACGAACAAATTCGCGGGAGCCGCGAACGAACGAATTCGCGGGAGCCGCGAACGAAAGAATTCGCGGGAGCCGCAATGAACGAATTTGCGGGAGCCGTGAGAGAACTAGGGGAGCACGGGGCACAAAGTAACGCGGGGTAAATAGTAACAGCAATTTTTTTTAGATAGTTGCAGGGGCATAAATGCGCTTTTGCCGATACTGCAGAGAAACGGCAGGTCCGTCGAACATGAAAACAGTGCTCATTTGTAGGAGAGGCTTATATGTTGTTTGTATAAAAATATGGTTTGTCTAACCCTATTACTTTGTTTATTATTTGGCTAAAACCGTATATATTTCACTACGTGAACAATAGTGATCACAATTAATTAATGTTTAGAATATGAGGTAAAAACTTCTGTAAATCACTTATAAAAATATCACTGTGGTGAATGATAGAGCCAATGAATGAGTTAAGGGGTTATAAAAGGGGTTGGAACCTCCTGACTGTGTTATGAGAGGCTGTCATTAGGATATTTCATGTAAAAATGCGCACAAGGATGCTGAGCGTCAGGACTTTTTCCACACAGAACTGCGCATGGGTGAGGGAATTTTTTCTCGTACACCGATACAATGCTCGTACACCGATACAATGCTCGTACACCGATTCGACCCTCCTTGCTCGTACACCGATTTGCTCGTATACCAAGTCGCTCGTAAACCGAGGTATTACTGTATATAGAGAGCATTTAATGCATGTTGATTTGCAGTAATAAAAATCTATGTATTCGCAATCTATATCAAAATATCAAAGAATTTTAAATAAACATTTTTAACCCAAGGTTTTTCATGTTGTTTTAAATTAATATAACACACGTCAATAGATATACTGTTCAAAATGTAAACAAAATACACTTCATACAAACATTAAAATGGGAAAGTGACTTGATGCCACGTGGTTTGAAATTTTGTTTTTTAAAGTCAATTATGTTTGTGTTGCTTTATTTATTGTGGAAATGAATGTGATTGGACTTACTGGCACAGCGCTGTCTGTAATCACTGCAGCAGTTTGTCGCACAGTTAGTATTGCAGTTGCAGCGATTTGAAATGTTGTACTTCTCATTGCATCTTCCATTACAGGAAGTTGAGGCTGCGCAAACAAACAAGCATTAATCGATTAAGCTTTGTTAAGTGGATATACTTGTGTAGGTGTCTGAGAGAAAGTTTTACTTGTGCTGGCAGAGGAGCATGAGTTTGGGGGGTTGAATGTGACAAATCCTGGCAGGTTCCGACGGATGTTGTTCGTGATCCAAGACTGATAGCGAGACACGCGGGTGTATACCCCAGGAGAGTTGGGATCGGCACAGCCATAACCAAAGCTAGTTACACCACCCTGAACCCACAATGAACACTGACGACTCACCATTGGACCACCAGAATCACCCTACAGAGAGAAGCAAAAATATCTTATTTTAGAAATTTTTTATCAAAATGGGATAGTTATGTTAAACAGCTATTCAACATCAAGCATTTACACTAAATGAGCAATGTGAATTCCAGAAATATTTAGTAGGTTTTAAAGTGCATTATATGTTATACACTGCATAAGTTATGCTGTACGCTCTTAGATTGTTGTAATAATGGTTGATTTTTGTACCTGGCAAGTATCTTTGCCTCCCTGTGTTAAACCAGCACACATCATGTTGTTGGTAACAGATCCAGAACCCAGCAGATTATTACATCGAGTGTTGTCCACCACTGGAACCACAGTCTCCTGCAGAATCCCAGGAGAAGGCAGGCTCACTGAACAGACACAAACATAATTATCAATCATGGTGTCAGAAGTTGATGCATATGTGAATTGATGGGTTTGTGGGTTTTCTACCTCCAGATCGAACATCTCCCCATCCTGTGATCCAGCTGCTGGTGCCGGTACTGAAGATGCTGTTCTGGGCTGCCAGACACACAGGTCTAATATAGTTATTGAAGGTAACGGTGGAGGACAGACGCAGCAGAGCGATGTCATTGTCATGTGTGTTGCTGTTGTAAGAGCTGTGAACGATTATCGTTCTCACAGTTCTCATGACTTGATTGGCATTGACTCCCTGTTGTGTTCTCCTTCCCAAGAACACACGAAGACTGGATGTGGTGATGCTTAATACAGTCAGAGAACATGAAAGTAAGAGAAGAACAAAACAAAACAATATACCAAGTACATTTTACCAATTAAAACAAAATATGTGCATATGTGTGTTTAGGCGAATCTTACCCAGGTAAACAGTGAGCTGCTGTCAACACCCATTCATTGTTGATGAGGGAGCCTCCGCAAAAATGACCTCCATATCTAGAGCTGTGCAGACTGACCTGCCACGGCCACGACCCATCAGGTGCATTCACACCACCCACAATACGGGAGTTTAGAGGGGCTTGTCCACAAACTATGAGAGAGAAAGAGAGATTGTTCATATAAGCATTTCTACTAGTTAATTTATGACTTGAAGTTGACATCTGAAGAAAGAGAAAATCTCTTACCATTCAGCTGAGAAAGTGAACCTGCAATATCAGAAATAAAATGCACGTTAGAATAACTTATTTTAATGTATCCCTCAATAATGACCCTTCCAGAGATTCCTGCTCAGATAATGATAGATTTAACTTGTGAGACTAAACATGCATGTGGATTTCAGAAATCCCACACTTTGCTTCTTTGTTTCTTGTATGAGAATCTACTTTTTTCATGATTTCACAGCAATCTGTTAAGTCCGATTGATGAACAAATGATTTTTATGTGTTGACTGTTTTAATAAACCATTTAAAATAAATAAAATTAATCAACACATGATTCGCTTATTAAACTGAAAGTTTCATGTTAATGAGTTATAATTTTCATAGCCCTTAGACTGCTCTTATGAGCTGTGGCACAAAGAAAAACAAAAAAATTGACTTGTTAATCTATTTTATGTCTTTGTTACAGGTTATTCTTGCTTTAATAGATATATTATGAGACCTTACCTTTGAGACACATGAGCAGGGTCAAAGTGACACACGTTGATCTCCACATCTTCACACAGTCTCTCTGTTGGTTTGCAGAATGGATGCTTGTGGTCGTCTGGTACAAAGTGACTCTTACAGTCCCTTTTATATAGTTGTGCTTCTCAAATTGCTCCTTTCATAACTCAATCACCTTGCCTAAGTTTTTTTAATGCTCCTCTTTGATTTTTTGTCACCCTCTTCAATTCAATTCACTTTTATTTGTATAGTGCTTTTCACAAAGCATATCATTTCAAAGCAGCTTTACGGAAAATTCATGTGTCAACATTACAAAAGAGTGGTCTGTTGTCTGAGGTAACTGTGTCCAAGTAACGTAGTTATACAAATCATGTAGTTAACATCATGAGTAAATTTTAGGCAGAAACGACGGGGTTATTGAAGTAATTACAAGTTTTGAACATAATGATTAAAATATATAGAATATTTAGCATTGGTCTATTGGATTTCACAATTTTTCTTAGCATGCAATCCTCACCAACATGTTAAATATGAAGTAGAACATGTGCCTGTATTTTCAACATCCTATACCAGCACTATCAGTAGTCATGTCACCCTGTAGGCCAAGACTTGTTGCCCACTAAAGCTAATCAGGCTTGAGCTTGGTTAGTACCTGGATGAGAAGATTACATTTTTACATTTACATTTATGCATTTGGCAGATGCTTTTATCCAAAGCGACTTACATTGCATTCAAGGAACATATTAAATCAGGTCTTGACCTTGGCGTTGTAAACACCAATGCTCTTCTGATTGAGCTACAGGAAAGTCTAGTCCTGTGGTCCATTTGGGTCCTAATGCCCAATTTAGTGATGGGGGACTATAATATGACCAGCATTACAAAATCCCAAATTTGTCTTTGGTCTTTGTCCGTTATTGCCTCTTAACTATCCAAAAATAATGATTGGCTTCATTGATCTGCCTCCTCTCCAGCAATAAAGTGGGTGTTCTGGTGCAATATGGCCAGGTGGTTGCTGCACACTGGTGTTGGTTGAAGAGATTCTCTCCATCCACATAAATATAAGGAATTGTTATATTGTTAAAATTTTAACCAATTTGAGAGTTAAGTTTACTGTTAGCTTACAATATGTTGTGGCCGCAGGATCATTTTGTCGTGGGAATGACAATCTTATGTTGTGGCCATGAGTAGAATGTGTAAACAAACCTGTATGACCATTGCAACCTGGGATAAAAAATGCCTAAGAGATCTATATAAATGGTATTATTAAATATTATTAATAAAGTATTTATCCTTCCTTTATTTATTTATCCTTTAAGTATTTAGCCATAAAGTCAAAACATTATTTGCATGATTGGGCATTTACAGTATGTAATCTCATTATCTCTTTACCCAAATAATATTCTGTAGGCAAGTTGTGGTCTCAAAATGCAATGCTGAGTGAAATACATATTTTTCTCGTGTTTCTCGTGGCCACAAAATCTAACCTGCATGACTATATCAATCTGAAATAATCATAATCACAAATTGCACAAAAACGTTGAGCAACACAACTGTATTCAACATGGATAACATAACAATTTTGTTCGTTTGTAATAATATTTCACAAAATTACTTTTTTTTTTTATTAAATAAATGCAGTCTTGGTGAGTATAAGAGACTTTTTTTCAAAAACAAAATATTTATATGCTTGCATTGTCTTGAATCTCTTTAATGTTTTTTGTGATTGTCTAGTTGCTGTGCAGACGTGATCATCCTGGCTTTCAGGTTCTGCTTCATTTCTCTCACCTCTGACATAATTGTGACATCACAGATCCGGCAAAATAAAGAATACAGAATCCTGAAAGTTGGTCTTAGAATAAGCCTTCTATCAGCCTAACATCGAATTGTCTTAAAATTTGCTCATTAATCACAGATCAAAAGGCTTCAGAGCAGACTGTAGAACCAGACACATCAAACATGGAATTACTTTGCTGTTTGTCAATCAGATTATGCTTTAATCAAGTACTTTATTCAAGGGCACAAAGACAAAAAAACTGGATTTTAAGCTTAATAACAATTATGGGGGGGGGGGGGGGGGGGGACACTTATTGTGACACAATCTTTTGATTTGTCACAATAAGACCACAATTCACTGTAAAAATATAAAGTGATTATATTTTTCCAAAATATAATAACCCTACAAATATTGTTTTTGGGGACAAAATTTATGTGAATATTTAAAATCACTGAAGCAATTTGTTTTTCTAAGAAGTAATAAAAATAGATTTAGACAGAATGACCCTGACATTTTTAACTCCTTTTTTATGTATTAAAAGAAAATAGAAAATTGAGCATCATGACATTGACCCAAATAAAGAAACAATGCTATGCTGAAGCAATAATACAGTATTCATTTCAAGCTGTACTTTTAAAACATTTAACACATCCAGCTCAACATACCAGCTTAATCTCAAAAACGTATTCTAACATATCATAGCAAACATTTTCACCCATCAATAACACTTTGTCACTCATAAAACAGTAAATATGGCATTCCAAAATGTATGTGGGGTTTTTTTTTCTTAAAATGTCTTGGATTATTTATGGACACCAAAAAAGGGAAGGTATGACAATGAATAAAGCTTGGGGTTGGTAATCAGAAAAATGCTGATCGTAGGACTGGTAAGGTCAGCTTCCTTCAAGGGGATTCTTCTATATTCATACATCTTGAAATTGCTTGCTATAAAAGTGTTTGATAAATGAATACCTATATTGTAACTAGCGAAGGGCTACTTTTGTGGCAATTTATTTTATACAAAATCAGATCACCCTGATCCAGATACACAGTTTTTCAGATGTCCAAATCCGGATGCCATTGCTCTGAATGGCACAATGTAATTAATAGTAAACTAAAACTTTAACTGGAATAAAATATAAAAACATTTCACATTTTCTTTTAGTTTAACTAGATGTAGACCTACTAAAATAACCAAAGCAAAATTAATGAAAATTATAGGCATTTAAAAATAATAATAAAATAATAGTAAAGTGTCTAAACCACACATCAAAAATATTAATTAAACTATATAAATAACTCAGTGATACTAAGCGCTGGGTCACTTTATGTGTTTTAACTGAATTGATAGAAAAAGCTTTTGACTGATCAATAGTTTGAAATTGATTAGTAGATTTATATTTCTCAACCGGCCGGGGACATGAAGACCTCTAGTGGCCCTTGGCATACTTGCAGGGGTCCGTGGATTCATTACAACAACAAAAATCATAAATTGACACGTTATTTTATCATATATTCACATGAATGTAATTAAATCAGTAATATAATTACAAATCCAGAAAATCATTTCCAAATTATTGTAGGTGCATTAGGCCTTTTTAAGTATTCACGGGAACAGCTCATGCTATGTTTCCGCCACAGTTGAGTAAATAAATTTACTGAAAAACATTCTCATAATGATGACATAGCATCTCGAAATAATGAGAAACTTTCCTTTTATGATGAGAAATGTTCTCGCAATAATGAGAAACCTCGTAATAATGCTTGTTTTCTCGTGATTATACGCATGCGCAGAACAGCGGAGCAGAAAGGAGTGGCACCCGCTGGTCAAAGCGTGTAAATGCGAGAATACATTTGCGAGCATACATTTTTTTCAATGCTTTGTTATCAACAAGTAGCATGTACAAAAATAACAATACAAAAGAGGAACATTACATGCTTCAGTACAACAGAGAATAGAAAAAAGAGGTAAGAAAAAAAACTTAAATGTCATATTCCATCATGAACCAGTTTGCACGGGTCTTCGTTACCACGGTAACAGCACTGTCCCACTTCCACACCTTCCCGTGTGCATGGAAAAGTGTGGAAAGTATACTGATAATTTATAACTGATGTTACTATAGATTACACGTTGTATATTACACTGACTTTAACTAAGACAAACATATAACAGAATGTCATGTATGTGTAACGCTCCTCATGTACCAGCACTCAAGAACACCAGAACACGAGGAACTGCGTTTCTGCGTTGTGTTTATTTCTGTAAAACAGGAGATAAATGTTTCCTCTGGCGACACTGGACATTAAACTCATATGACATATCACTCTCTCCGTGAGATAAACACTTTCTGCCCTGTTTTCAAACACTCGATCGCGATGCAACGCGAACTCATTTCGATAGAACATTTAACGATAAACAGTCAAACATACCTGTAAAACAGGAGATAAATGTTTCCTCTGGCGACACTGGACATTAAACTCATATGACATATCTACAAGAACAAAAAGATACACTATATTCACCCGCATTCAAACCAAAGAGAATTCACCATCCATGTTACTGCGCACATGGAGATTAAATGTATAAACTTTACAAACTTGATCGTATATAAACCAACTAACATTGTGTAACTATCACTGAACACTCAATTTGTTAATCTGGGTGAAAAACTCATGTCTTATTTCAAATATAATGTCTTTTTGCTGGAGCACATTTTACCTACCACTCTCTCCGTGAGATAAACACTTTCTGACGGAGAAAGGGGCGTGGCATCTAACTTCAAGGTAAATTACCCAGCAATTACTCAATGTCCCCACCAGAGGTCTCAAATCTCATTTCACAAATTAATTTTGATGAAAGTCATAACACTTAACATTTTCTCTTTTTAACCCTGTTACATCCACCCCCGCTGAATTTCATCAAAATTGTGTACATCTCGAAAAAAAAAAATACACAAATCTACTACTCAAGACAGGTTCCAGAAAGAAACTACCAACTATTAAAGTATCCCATAAGGATGTTAAGGGAAGAGACTGGCACCAGTGTCTCAACCCTATAACTGGCTGTAGGATGCCCATTTTACACGTATCGGTGCTGCTCCTTGGAAGCAAGTCTTTGAGCTACTTTCATAGCTTCAGAAAGATCCTTTGACAGAGTGGACACAAACTTTCCATAATCTGATGACGTTGAATCACTCAAAACGCTTCGAAACATCATGTCTATAGGCAGACGAGGAACCCTCCCAAACATGAGATAAAAGGGTGCAAATCCTGTAGTCTCATGCACTGTACAATTATACATGAACGTTAGATATTGTAACCGTCTTGGCCAATCATGTTTTTCACTAGGAGGCAGAGCACGTATCATACCACTAAGCGTCCTGTTGAAACGTTCGACAGCACCATTCCCCATCGGGTGGTATGAAGTTGTGCGAGATTTCTTCACACCTGAAATTCTAAGTAATTCACTGATAAGGTTACTTTCAAAACTAGCCCCTTGGTCAGAGTGAATTCTCTCAGGAAACCCATAAATGCAAAAGTACTTATCCCACAAAACTCTGGCTACCTCCCTGGCAGATTGGTTTTTACATGGAAAGGCCTGTGCCAGTCTAGTGAAGTGATCAGTCACAACAAGTACATCAACAGATTTGTTTTGAGAATTTTCCGCTGACCAAAAGTCAATGCAAACAATCTGCAATGGCCTGTTGGACTGTATATTCACCAGAGGGGCTCTACCACAAGGTTCAGCAGTCTTGCTGACGATACACCGCTGACAATGACGTACATACTCGCGCACATCCCTGTCTAGATGTAGCCAGAAAAATCGTTGCCTCACCAAGCTGAGGGTTCTGAACTGACCCTGATGACCAGCGTGGTCATGAGTGCCTTTCAGCACCTCAGCCTTGAGAGCATCAGGAACCACAAACTGAAACCGCTTTGTCCTCAACAGGCTGTCTCTAGACACCCTATAAAGCACCCCATCAACAATTGTAAGTTTCTCCCAATGTTTCAGATACCTTACAACCAAAGCGTGTTCTTTCACTCTCTCCCTCCTCGAAGGCCTACGACGTCTCTCCACGTACTCTAACACACGGGAAAGAACCTTGTTATTATGTTGCTTGTCACGAAGTTCACTTACTGAGTAAGCAGGGAGACAGTCAAAATCAACGTCAACCAACTGAGGTAAACTCTGCAGGGTTGTTAAAGCACGGACTCGTGCACCAGCTTCCCACTCATTGTGAGACTCCAGGACTGCTGAAACAATATCACTTGGTATAATTGTCAAATTCTGAACGATTGAATCAGTGCGAGTTAACCGATCAGCACCATGCGCTGCCTGCCTAAAAGCATCTTGAACAGACAGATCAGACATCTCTTTCATATTGCACCTAAAGCGATCAAATGATTCAGTCAGCAACCTTTGTCCTACGTTCACAAAAGGCACACGGCTTAAAGCATCAGCAACTGAATTCTGGGAACCTGGGACATATTTGATGTCAAAATCATAACTGGCCAACTTCGCTACCCATCGCTGCTCACAACAGTCCAATTTCGGCTTAGTCATAATATGGGTCAGAGGATTATTGTCAGTGCAGACAGTGAATTTGTTACCTCTTAGCCAATGACTAAATTTGTCGCACACTGTCCATTTTAAAGCCAGAAATTCTAATCTATGTGCAGGATAGTTTCTCTGAGACCGAGACAGCGATTTACTGGCAAATGCAATTGGCCTAGCAATGGTGTCGCCCTCTTGCACTTGAGAAAGAACAGCCCCAATGCCATCCAATGAAGCATCAGTGGAAAGCACAAAAGGCTGATCAAAATTTGGGTGCGCCAGAACCACACTATTAACCAAGGACGATTTCAGTGTCTCAAAGGCTCTAACATGGTCATCGGTCCAGTGCTCACGACTCAACTTACGGCCCTGAGAAGTTCTCTTCAGTCCCCAGCCATTCTTAGTCTTTCTCGTCTGGCCTGCAAGCAATTCAAAAAGAGGTTTAGCAATGGACGAATACTTGGGTATGAAATGTTGGTAATAGTTTACCATGCCAAGAAATGACCTTATACGTTTTTGATTTGGAGTCACACCATCCTGTTCCATCAGGTCAGTACAAGACATTCTTGCAATGCTCTCAACTTTACAAGGATCAGTAGAGACACCCATCTCATCAACTATGTGCCCAAGAAACTTCACCGATTTTCTGAGGAAAGAACATTTCTTTGGTGATAGCTTCAAGTTGTGACCACGCAATCTATTAAAGACCATTTCCAGCCTCTCCAAAGCAGTCTTCTCATCAGGGGCAAAAACCAAAAGATCATCGAGGTAACAAAGGAGGCTTAAAAAGTTCTGATCGCCGAAAATCGCTGTCATCATTCTCATAAAACTACCAGGACTGTTACATAAACCCTGCGGAAGGCGGTTATATTCATACAGCCCCATCGGGGTAGTGAAAGCAGAGTACTTCCTGTCATCACTGTGCAAGGGCATGTTGTAAAACCCTGATGTCAGATCCATAGTACTGAACAAACAATTACCACCCAGTGCAGCCAAGCAGTCAGCTTGGTGGGGAAGTGGGTACGCATCTTTGGATGTTCTTTTATTCAACCACCGAAAATCAGTGCAGATGCGTAGGTCCCCATTCTTTTTCCAAACCAGCACCAGTGGAGAGGCAAATTCGCTGGTTGACTTACGAATTATATCTCTCTCCTCCATCTCATTAAGCACTTTACAAAGGACCTGATAATGACTTGGAGGCACTCTACGGTATGGTAAACGAAAAGGTCTAGAATCGGTAAGATGAATCCTATGCACAAATCCCTCAGCCTTACCACAATCAAGGTGATGGCGGGAGAAGATACTCTCATACCTCAAAACAAGGTCCAGAAGACGTTTCCGACAACCTTCAGAAACCTCACACGAGTCAATGTCCAGCCCACTCAGACCAGCACGCTGCAGCTGCTCATTGAGCCCACTCACCCCTGCACCATGACTTGATGTCGAGTCAGCCACCTGAGAATAGCTCAACAGGGAAACATCTTTACTGATAGGTACAACATCTTCCATGTCCTCAAGTGCCACACATGCAAACACATCAGCGATCTTGGCATTGCGTCTCAACAAAATCTTCTGATGAGAACAATTAATGAGCTTTAGTGGTACCCACCCATCACCCCACAAAGGTGTGACAAGTCTAGCCACTAACACATGTCTGGGAGCTGATCTGGAAGTAGTAGGTTCAGTAACCACAGTACTACCTGGTGAAATAATACAAGACTTATCCAACTTTCCCCACAACAGGTATTCACGGCCGGGTTCTAGACATACTGCTGAAGTGCACCTCACTGTACCAATCTTGTCTGGGATTTCTCCACCCTTCCAGCGTTCCACTCCTGCTAACATTGAAAGAAACTGTTCAGACTCAAAATCATTTAAACAAGGATTAGACAAAGCTTTCCAGTACGCAGCACAATTTTTAGACTGATGGATTACATGTTTGATCACATTTGTACCTATTATGAGATCATCCAGTTGGCCTTCAACAACCAGAGTAGGCACAATCATCTTACAACCGTACACTTCCATCTCAACATCATAAGCAGATTTCGGCTTCACTCGACTACCGCCACAACCTATTAGCACTACATCAAAATTGGACTCATTAACTTTTGTCAACACACCAGCATCAAGGAGCTTGATCTCTGCCCTTTCACTCATCGTGCAAGCCATTGACCCACTATCGAGCATGCCACCTAGAGTTACCTTGCTCCCCACAATGACTGGTGTATAAAACAAACTATCACTTCTGCATATTGTGTTGGTGTTCTGTACGATGACATTTTCAGTAGAATCACAAAAGTCTTTGACCAGTGTTAATGCAGCTTCAACATCAGCATCAGTCATATGGGAGTTGTCACCCAGACCCATACATCCCCCCACCATATACGGGTCAATTAGTTTCCCTCAGACTGACCGTGCTGAGCAGACACTCTGCGTGGACATGTATTGCAAGTATGCTCTGAGGAAAAACAAGAAAAACACAGTCTCTCTCCAAGGCAATGAGTTTTGGTGGAATGGGTTCGTGCTTTGCAGACATCACAAATTTTCACTCCTTCACCTGGTCTAAAATCAGCACTACGTGAAGGACGTGCATTGCTATTCTTTCCCACCTTCTCTAGCACTTGCTCCAGCATACTCATCATGCGACTGAACATCTCCCCATCTGGCTTCCGCACATTTTGTGCCATGGAGGTGACTGGGTCAGTACAATAGACACCATATGGCTGACTTTGTGCAGGTATGGGAACTTTGGGACAGAATGTTTGCGCATTAGAATGACAATTTTCAAACGACTGTGATGGATCATCGCACTGAACGGCAGCAGCAAAGTTTCGGAGATGAGGACTACCATGCCTCAATGGTGCTCTTTTTTCTCTCTGGTAATCATCCAGCCTCCGCTGAATGTCTCTTGCATTCCACTCGTCAATTGGCTTACATTTAAAAAGGCATGACAATTCAGGGTCAGGACAATGCTTCACAAACATACGTGCCACTTCCAGGCTAATATTATCCATAGCTCTGCCCTGTCTGCGCAACCCTTCCTCGGCCAAATCAGCTGCTTTGTTTAGTCTGATCCAGTAATCGACAGGATTTTCTTTAGGCTCAGGACATGTTGAATAAAAATCAGCCAAAGGTAAACAAGAAGAAGCATTGCTGAAGTACTTGAGCAGTATGGAATAGATAATGTCAGGGTTGCGCACCACATCTAAAGAATTATCACTCCTCAGCCCAATTTTAACAATGTCTCTTGCTTTGCCCACTAATCTTGACAAGATCTCATCAGCTTGGTCGGATACTGAACACTTCTGTTTGTTTAGCTGAGATTTTGTCAACTCAATCCAATCACAGACAGAGTATTTATCAGAACCATCACCTTTAAATATCACTGGTTCTCTGTCTGCTTTAACATGAACTGTGACCTGAGGCGCATCTTGTTTTACAGTATCAAAGTTATCCCCTTTTCCATGTTGTAAGTTAGAATTCGTATTCACAACACCAGTTTCAACAAGTCTTGCCATGATCGAATCGCCAATTTGTGCTCCAAGTCTACCCATCATATCAGTCAATTGTTGCAAGGCATGGTCAGTGTTATCAGCTCTTGGAGTGGAAACAAAAGGCCCGTCCACCGAAAACTGTCTCATTGTTGGGTTTGTTGCAGAATGTCCACGTCCTACACCCTTTTCACCATCACACATAGACTGGAGATGGCCAGACTCTTGCCAAAATGACTCAGTTCGTGCAGCGCCGCCATTATTCAGCCCAGAAAGTAAAACACCCCTCCCCCTAGGGACAAATGGGCTTGAAGCATCAAAGTCTGAAGGATATTTTTCAGCCATTTAATCAAAATAGATGGAAGACGGTGAAAAGGAAGATAGAAAAAAAAATAGTAGTGATCGCAGGTGCTCAGAACAAAACAAAAAAAAATCTCCGTAATACAAGTCAGTTAAATAGAGCACATGTCAAAGGGGGTCCAAAGTACATCAATTTCCGTCGATTCACACAAAAAAACTCCTCAGGACGAAAGCAAAACGACCCACCAGTCTTCTTTTCTTCCAGTCCTCTCAATTCCGTCGAATTAATATGAAGATCAACGAGATTCAGCAACCACGCGGCGATCTGCGTCACGCGGATCTTCGCGATGCGACGGGTCACGGCATCAGTGTAACGCTCCTCATGTACCAGCACTCAAGAACACCAGAACACGAGGAACTGCGTTTCTGCGTTGTGTTTATTTCTGTAAAACAGGAGATAAATGTTTCCTCTGGCGACACTGGACATTAAACTCATATGACATATCACTCTCTCCGTGAGATAAACACTTTCTGCCCTGTTTTCAAACACTCGATCGCGATGCAACGCGAACTCATTTCGATAGAACATTTAACGATAAACAGTCAAACATACCTGTAAAACAGGAGATAAATGTTTCCTCTGGCGACACTGGACATTAAACTCATATGACATATCTACAAGAACAAAAAGATACACTATATTCACCCGCATTCAAACCAAAGAGAATTCACCATCCATGTTACTGCGCACATGGAGATTAAATGTATAAACTTTACAAACTTGATCGTATATAAACCAACTAACATTGTGTAACTATCACTGAACACTCAATTTGTTAATCTGGGTGAAAAACCTCATGTCTTATTTCAAATATAATGTCTTTTTGCTGGAGCACATTTTACCTACCACTCTCTCCGTGAGATAAACACTTTCTGACGGAGAAAGGGGCGTGGCATCTAACTTCAAGGTAAATTACCCAGCAATTACTCAATGTCCCCACCAGAGGTCTCAAATCTCATTTCACAAATTAATTTTGATGAAAGTCATAACACTTAACATTTTCTCTTTTTAACCCTGTTACATATGCTGTGCTCTCGCATTTACACGCATTGACCACCGGGTGTCGCTATAGTTGCTAGTTGATAGTGGCAGAGAACCAAAGAAAGGTGTGACGTGGGACCTTTTGGGCTTGTTGAAGACAAAACGTGCTGCAGCGTTCAGAATCAGTTGTAGAGGTTTGATTACTCCAAGATTTCTGGCTGACCATCAGGGGCGATTCTATTTTGATTTTAGGGGGGCTCAGCCCCCAATAAGGGTATGATTAAAAAAATATTATTTGACTATTAGGGTAGGGTGGTATGCTACTAACCTTACTGCAATCCACTATTCCATTGTATTCCCTGTATTTCATATATGGGAGTAGGAGTACTGACTGAGCCATATACAACACTGTAATAAAAAATAATTATTGGATGTGACCACTAGAAAGTAGGGAATGTTATCAATTTGCCACTTCTATAAATCAAGTACAAAACTAGTATAAATCAAGAAAATCAAAAATCCCTTTACTCTACGCTTACTCTAATTTATGTATCATGACACTCCTCCCGATTCATTATTACTTAATACAAAACTATATTTAATAATACAAAACAAAATAACTCCACATTCTCTCTCTGGGCCATCTAGTGCTTTCAGACAATGTGTGTCATTTCTGTGCATGGCTGCATAATGTAATGTCAAAATACATTATAATATGTCTGTAATTGTAAAAAGTAAATTAAAATAAATCATGATCGTTTTCTGAATCTAAAGTATGTTTTCATGGGTGTTAATCACTTCATTTTTGTAGGAATAAAAAACAACTATCACCCAAGGGCTGAAGGTGAACGCAGCGAAACGTATTGGTATTGGATGAGAAACCGAGCCGTCCTGTGTGCTCCCAATACTCCAGTAACATTACATTATGTAAACTGCAATGCATTTATGACAAAGAACTGCACCGATGCAGGTGTAATATCATAGCATTAGCAATCTATCAATAAATGCACGCACACACGACACACACCTTGATGTTCACTCTGCTCGGCTCCCCTGCAGATTGAAAAATGCGCTAAAACCAAGCAGACTCAGATAAGGGGAGGAGCCGAAACTTGACGCAGCTTGCCGCCGTTTCAAATGAGTTTTTTTTAAAGGGGACTGAAGCGATCAAAAATTTATTAATCAAATATATTTTTTAGGGGGGCTGGAGCCCCCCTAAAAAGGGCCTAGTGACGCCCCTGCTGACCATGATGGGGTAATTGTTGATTAAACTAGCTGGATGGTGAATTTGTGCTATAGAGTTATATTGGCAGGGAAGATTTGATCTGCAGGTGATGTTCTTATATCCATATTAAGATTGAGATTTGTGAAGTTACTTTTGGAATTGTCTGGTTGAAATGAAAGCCAAAGCTGTGTGTTATCAGCATAGCAATGTCATGAGAACCCATATGCCTGAATGATGGGTCCCAGTGATGTAGTGTATATGGAGAAGGGGAGGGGTCCGATAACTGAACCCCGGGGAACCCCAATCATCAATTGATGTGCTTTGGATTCTTCCCCACCCCAGGCAACCATGAAAGACCTACCTGTGGGATAGGATTCAAACCTGTGTAATGGAGTTCCTGTGATGCCTAGTGACGAGAGGGTGGATAGAAGGATCTCATGATTCACAGTGTCAAAGGCAGCAGATCCAGGAGATTGAGAACTGATGATTTGGATTCAGCTTTTGCAATCTGTTGGGCTTCAGTGGCTGACAGTGTAGTCTCGGTTGAATGACCGTTCTTGAAACCAAACTGGTTGATTTACAATTAGTTATTCTGTTAGAGGAAAGATTGACCTTGGTTGGAAACATGAATGTGATCAAATACTAGACCTAAGAGCAACGACTGGCAGAGAGGAGAATGAAAATGTTTTTTGTGATCTTTTGCTTCTCTGTATGGAACCACGAGTCATCATTCATTGATCAATAGAAGGTTTCTGGTAGATGTTACACATTGTGGATTATTCGCTTGTGTTCATGTTGAAAGTGTTTTTCATACTTTGATATACCACAAATAATATATACTTTTATGTGAGAGTGGAAACAGAACAAGTTTGAATCTATTTGTTTATAATGTTAATGGATTTAGAGCAGGTCTCTCTGAGAACCGAGCATGATTGTCTAGTGCCATATACCTGCTTAAACATTTGTATTGTTAGACATGTTGTGGTTTGTACTATTATGCTATAATAAGGTATATGAGACTAACAGAAGAGAAACCATGTGATTATGTGATGAGTTGCAGTGTGCACGCAACAGAGAGCGCTCCTTGATTAACCTGTGTTTTTGTCTTTTGACAGAAATAAACGTTGACCCAAGAATGGACACCATTTCCTTCTAATAAGTGTAACACCACCATGGAGGTCCCTAGCCTGATCCCCTGTTCCCAGGACTCCAGGGTGTCTTCCTGATTCCCCATGTGCTGTCCTGCTGTTATCATTTTTACCTGTTGCTGTCATCATCACCATGTCAGCTGTGTCTCATTGTGTAATCATCCCCATGTTTATTTACCCCGTGTCCTACCACAGTCTCAGTCTCTGCAAGTGTACTGTCGATTGTTTCACTTTACCCAAGTTTTGTCATTAAAGACTACTTGTGTACCTTCCCCTTCTTTTCCCTTCACCCCCACACATGACACGTGACAATACGTTGAGTTTAAAAATGATAGTAGTTGTATAGTTTGTCACATACACATCCTTGCAGATATTGGATTTGTTTTAGAACGCCTCCAGACTTTACACTTAATTTAAAATAATATAGCACAAACGATGGAATAAATAAGCGCATTTGTAAATTTACAAATATTTAAAGATAAAATCGACAAAGTGAAGGTCCAGTTTTAAATAAGTAATACATTTTTATTCAAATGAAAATATTGCACGTTTTTTAGTGTTCCATTAGTTCAAAGGTATATTTTTCTACTTAAAACTAACATTATCTTTGTTATTTTCAGAAAATTAACAAAATTGCTGTTCATTATTGATTTTACAGATCAATATAATCAAATAGAACAAATTTATTTATTTTATTTCTTTGCAATAAATGGTGGTGGTTTATGAAGTTATTTTTTTAGAAACAAAGTTTTACAAAAGTTGATGACTTCTATATTCATTTATGGTTTGAACTTGTTATTGTTTCATCAACAACATCTAAACTACTCCATTGACCAAAGCTTATCATTAGTTGATAAGTTTTATGATTAATGTGTTTACTAACCATGTGACTGTTCTAGTGATACTTTTCAGTTGTAAAACAACGTTCCCTGCTGGTATAATTTATTACAGCAAAAGATTTTACAAGGCATGTGATGCAAAGTCTTTATTTAGTCATTGATATTAGATACAGATTACAAACGGAATCAAAAAATATTTGTTATACAGTTTTCTTATTTGATTTAAAAATATATCTTTAGTCTGAATAGATAAAAGAATTAAAATCTGAGTCATTTTGGGCTGATTTAAAAAAAGAATTATTATTCTACAAGCTGTACTCTGACAAATATATACAGAGAGAGAGAGAGAGGGAGAGAAGGGTTTTGCCATGTAGAAACTTGTTCCAACCAAGAGTTATCACCAGTGAACCCCTGCAAATACACAAAAACATACAGGGATTGAGTGACAATGCTGAAGTACCGTATATATATATATATATAAAATTGTAAAGAATTATAAGCACCATAAACACATCAGATTCATGTGTCTTTATATGTGTATATGGACTTACTGCATTGCCTTTCATAATCCCTACAGCAGTTTGTGCGGCAGCGATGATTGCAGTTGCAACGGTTGCGGATGTCAAATCGCTCACCACATCTCCTTCGACAAGAAATTGAGGCTACACCAAAAAAACATCAAAACAAGCATAGATGTGAGTGGAGCTAAGGTGGCATTAATGTATAAGGGGGTATAATGTGTGTGTGTTTGTGTGTGTGTGAGGGACAGAGAGAGAGAGATAGTTACTCTGATTGGGTGGTGGTCTTAGGAGAGTGGCTGTTGCTGAAGTAGTAGAAGTTCTTGAGGTAGCAGAAGGAGGAGATGTAATAGAGGCGGTTGAGGTGGTAGAAATAGATGAAGTGGTAGAAGCAGGTAAGGTTGTAGAAACAGGTTGGCATGCATTTGTCGGGTTGAAGGTAACAAATCCTGGGAGATTCTGGACAATGTTGGTAGTGATCCAACTCTGATACTGTGATACGCGTGTGTAAACACCAGGTGCATTGGGATCAGCACAGCCATAACCCCAGCTGGTGATACCAGACTGAACCCACACCGAACATTGCTTGCTCACCATTGGACCTCCAGAGTCACCCTACAGAAATACAGAGTTTTTAATGGGGCTAACTTCTCATCAAACATGGCCAAAGAGTAAAAGGGGAATCACATATATATTAAATGAAGTGTAGATAGATGTTTGTGTGTCAAAATATATTAGGAAAACATTATGGAATTGATATGTAGACTTAAAAATAATCTGGTTGCTTGTTATACCTGGCAGGTGTCTTTGCCTCCCTCCAATAAACCAGCACAAATCATGTTATTGGTAATAGATCCAGAACCCAGCAGAGTATTGCATCGAGTATTTTCCACCACTGGAACCATAGTCTCCTGCAGAGTCCCAGGAGCAGGTAGACTCACTGAACAGGATACACATAAACACACAATAATATATTAGTGTTATGAGTAGATGTACATGTAAACAAATTGGTTTGTATGTGTTTGTACCACCAGATTGAATATCTCCCCATCCTGTGATCCAGCTGCTGGTGCCAGAAGGGAAGTTACTGTTCAGTGCCGCCAGACACACGGGTCTAATATAGTCATTAAAGGTAACAACGGAGGACAGACGCAGCAGAGCGATGTCATTGTCGTTGGTTTGACTGTTATAGGAGGGGTGAACGATGATCGTGGCAACATTTCTACTGACTTGATAGGTATTGATTCCCTGCTGTGTCCTCTTTCCCAAGTACACAAGCAGATTAGATGCGCTGACGCTGAAATTCATGTGAAAATGAAGAAAATAATTAATCAAAAGAGTAAAAACAATCTCTAAGAGCCTGTTTGGATGAATAGTTGTGTTGATGTGAATTTTACCTAGGTAAACAGTGAGCTGCTGTCAGCACCCATTCATTGTTGATGAGGGAGCCTCCGCAAAAATGACCTCCATAAGTAGAGCTGTGCAGACTGACCTGCCACGGCCACGACCCTTCAAAGGCATCCACACCACCCACAATACGGGTGTTTAGAGGGGCTTGTCCACAAACTATGAGAGAAAATGAAAGATTGTTCACATATGTGTACGCTATTTAACTATATCTATATATAACATCTGAGGAATGAGACAAGCTTTTACCATTCAGCTGAGAAAGTGAACCTGTAGTGGAAGACAGACAAAAATAACGTTACTTTTTCTGCATGTTACATCCTCCAATGAAATTAATTCAATTAAACTATGCCTCACAAAAAGAGGACCATTGCAGAAATGTTTCTACCTGAATCATTAATAGCAAGTCCTTACCTGGAACAGAAAAGAGCACAGTCAAACTGACACACATTAACCTCCACATCTTCAAAAACCGTCTCTTCTCTTGCAGAATGAATGGAAATGGTGGATTTGGTTCTCTTTGCCTCTCACAACCCCTTTTTATATCCACTTCTTCAGTCTCTGCATGTCACTTGTTTAATAACGTTAATGATGCACTAATCTGTTTTTATTATTATTTTCTGCTCCCTGCCCTGTTTTTACAATGCAGACCTGTTAAACATGTATTCTAGAACTAAACACTAAGCATCTTAAATTCACTAAACATCTTAAATGATTCTACATTTTATTTCAGAGATTAAAAGATCTCTGTCTTATTTGGGCAGGGTTGTTCATGTTAAATAACCATTTATTGCAGTTTGATCCAACTGAAAATAATTAAACACTTAAATATATCCAGACAATTATAATAATGTTAAAACCCTATCAATAAAATCAAATCAAATGTATATATAAGCAAACATATCTTCGACTACTGCATATTACTGAAATTTTCTATATATGGCCAATGTGATTTGGAGAAAAACGTTCAATTTGACTTTAAATTATTTTACTTCAATGAAAGGTTAAATATTTGTGAATTTTTTAAATGAAAGATCAAAAGAATAAACAATACAGATTTATTTATTCACACTTTAGGCCCCTTAGTGCAAAGTGGACATCATTTAAATGCGATGGCCTACCTGAGCATTGTTTCTGACCATTTCCATCCCTTTATGACCACCATGTACCCATCCTCTGATGGCTACGTCCAGCAGGATAGCAGATGGTGTCCTGGGGCATCTCCTCCCAGACCTGGATCAGAGCATCAGTGAGCTCCTGGATAATCTGTAGTGAGGACCATTCTAGTGCTGAAAATTGTTGCATGCAGCATATTGCTGCCCATGGCATCTCCAGACTCTTTTATGTTTATCACATGTGCTCAATGTGAACTCGTCCTTGGAGAAAACGGGGGCACTAATGTTGGACTTCAATTCTGGTTCTGATGCAATGCCCCACTAGAGCACGTCAAGCCCTCATGGATGAATGAATGAAACATTTATATAGTGCTTTACTATATACTGCTGAACACCCAAAGCACTTTACAATCATACTAGGGGTTTCTCCTCAACCACCTTCCAGTGTGCACCATCCACTTGGATGCAACGGCAGCCACAGTACAACAGTGCCAGAGCGCTCACCAAACGCCAGCTGTAGGTGGAGAGGAGAGAGGGTGATAGAGACAATTGAAAGCATGCCACTCTCACACTTTGGTCCAGCTCTCCTTGTATAATGGCCTGTCTCCCACTATCTCCTGTATCCTCTTTAAAACGGTGCTGAAAGACACACCAAACCTCCTTACAACAGCACTTATAGATGTGCCATCCTTGAGGAGCAGGATTGCCTGTGCAGGTACTGCCTCATGCTACATACAGTGACAAGAACCCTAACAAAACACAAAAATAAAGGAAGAATAAGGACAGAACAATGTCTATGGTCACCACCTGGAAAATCATTGATTTATTTTGAAATATTAAGGAATTATGAATACTTTTGCATACTTTTGGATTACTTGCTAACTGCTATAGCACTAGTTGCAGCACTCACTGAGTCACCTGCCCTCTGATACACTTTTACGATGACGTTGTAAAATTTCCAACTGCCACATGTTGTTGTTTAGGTCATAATTAGAAGTCAGTTTTGTACTTGTGTGTTTCACCAACACCCTTTTTCTGTCTGTCACAAATCCAGATAAACTGAGCTTAGTGATGATGAATGTCTCCTAAAAATAATCAACACACATTTTCTCCCATGTGGCTCTGTATTTTATTATCTGGAAAGGAATCAAACAGCTTATCTAAATGTATATTTTGGACCATTTTATTATTGAAACATTACATAAAAACAATGAAAAATTTTTAATAGGCTATTTGATCACTTACTCAAACATTGCTCTAACAAAACAAACTGTGCATGTTCATTTCTGTAAGTTTTTAATTACTTCTGTAGGTCATTGTGATGTGTGACAAAGCAAGGCTAAATAGATTTATTTTATTTTTTTTACAGATCACAGTGTTTCTGTCTTATGTGTGGCATCAGGAGCAAACTATTTATTTGCATATACTCATATATAATGTTTTTCCATTTATTCTGTATATATTTTATTCAAAATCAAATGATTGTGTCTTTTTCCACCATATAAAGTTAGATTTGGAGAACAAAATGAGGGCGGGCAAATTGATGCATTTTTGTGTGAACTATCCCTTTAAGATTTGACATGAACGCCTTGCTCAATTTAGACAGAGATTTACAAAACTCATAATCTCTGAAAACAAAACTTGCATTTAAGATCTTTGTTGAGTGAATTTAGTTATGGGATATGTTTAACAGGTCTGCATTGTAAAAACAGGGCGAGGAGCAAATAGCAATAATAAAAATGGATTAGTACAACATTAGAGTAATTAGACGAGTGACGAGCAGAGACTGAAGAAGTGGATATAAAAAGGGGTTGTGAGAGGCAAAGAGAACCAAATCCACCATTTCCATCCATTCTGCAAGAGAAGAGACGGTTTTTGAAGATGTGGAGGTTAATGTGTGTCAGTTTGACTGTGCTCTTTTCTGTTCCAGGTAAGGACTTGCTATTAATGATTCAGGTAGAAACTTAATTAGCACTAAACATTTCTGCCATATAATCCTGTTTCTTGTGGGTTAATTTAATTCAGTTAATGTAATTGGATGTCACATACAGCTGGATGTCCATAAAGTCAATCCTCATACATGTGTGCTTCTGTCTCTTCCACCATAGGTTCACTTTCTCAGCTGAATGGTAAGTACTTTCACATTCTTTAGCTGTTCATATGAATCACAGAAATGTGCATGTGAACAATCTCACTTTTTCTCTCATAGTTTGTGGACTAGCCCCTCTAAACACCCGTATTGTGGGTGGTATGGATGCCTCTGAAGGGTCGTGGCCGTGGCAGGTCAGTCTGCACAGCTCTACTTATGGAGGTCACTTTTGCGGAGGCTCCCTCATCAACAATGAATGGGTGCTGACAGCAGCTCATTGTTTACCTGGGTAAGATTCACCTAATCACACATATGTTCTGTTTTGATTAATTTGATTGTTCTTTTCTCACTTTTTTCTCTGATTGTTTTCAGTGTCAGTGCATCCAGTCTCCGTGTGTACTTGGGAAGGAGGACACAACAGGGAGTCAATGCCAATGAAATAAGTAGAAATGTCATCACGATCATCGTTCACCCCTCCTACAACAGCAACACAAATGACAATGACATCGCTCTGCTGCGTCTGTCCTCCGTTGTTACCTTTAATAACTATATTAGACCTGTGTGTCTGGCGGCACTGAACAGTAGCTTCCCTTCTGGCACCAGCAGCTGGATCACAGGATGGGGAGATATTCAATCTGGAGGTACAAACACATACAAACCTATCAACATATGCATCAACTTCTAACATCACTAATTATGTTTGTGTTTGTGTATGTTCAGTGAGCCTGCCTTATCCTGGGACTCTGCAGGAGACTATGGTTCCAGTGGTGGATAATGCTCAATGTAATAATCTGCTGGGTTCTGGATCTGTTACCAACAACATGATGTGTGCTGGTTTATTGGAGGGAGGCAAAGACACCTGCCAGGTACAACAAGCAGCCAGATTTGTATTATGTGTACATATCGAAGTATGCTACATGTCTGAGAGTCCATTAAGGTTTTCTAATATGTCCTAACACACAGACATCTATCTATCTGTGCTTCATTTTTAAATTATATATATGAACAGGTTTTTATGAGAAGTTAGCCCCATTAAAAACTCTGTATTTCTGTAGGGTGACTCTGGAGGTCCAATGGTGAGCAAGCAATGTTCGGTGTGGGTTCAGTCTGGTATCACCAGCTGGGGTTATGGCTGTGCTGATCCCAGTGCACCTGGTGTTTACACACGCGTATCACAGTATCAGAGTTGGATCACTACCAACATTGTCCAGAATCTCCCAGGATTTGTTACCTTCAACCCGACAAGCACATGCCAACCTGTTTCTACAACCACCTCTCCTACATCTCCTACTACCTCAAGAACTTCTACTACTTCAACTACAACACCAACTACTGCTACAAAGACAACTATCCCAGCACCCAATCAGTGTAACTCTCTCTCACACACACTCACACACACACGTAGGATAGTAGGGCCTATACTTTTAAAGGAGTTATGAAAATGGATCTTTTAAAATTATTTAAAAATGTTCCTTAAGGTTAACTTATAATGCTAATTAAGTGTCTCTCTTGCTCTCTCTCTCTCTCTCTCTCTCTCTCTATATATATATATATATATATATATATATATATATATTTGCCCATTTTACATCACAGATCCTGCAGTGTCAATACAAGCTGTTTTTAGAGCAAGATAAATGTTTTGTTTACAATGTGGAAACGTTTTAAGCAATGACATTTGCAGGGTGTTTTTGACACCCCTTTAACACCCCTTCTCTGCATAATGTTTGTTTTAATTTGTCTTTTTTTGGTGTAGTCTCAAAATCTTGTCAAGGAAGATGTGGTGAGAAATATGACATCCGTAACCTCTGCAACTGCAATCGTTACTGCACCAAAAACTGCTGCTTGGATTATAAATGGCGATGCAGTAAGTCCAAATACACAGACAAATACATATACAATTGTTGATAGTTCTGGAAAGCAATTCAAACATGATTCAAATTCTGAAGTCTTCAGCTCTGTTTGTTTTTGTGTCTCTGCAGAGTTTTAGTGGATAGCTCTTGGTTGGCACAATCATCTAAACGGCTCCCCTGCATTGTATGTTTCATGCATCAAATAAATAATATTTTAAAAGGATTAGTTTAAACTAGAACAGATTTAAACGTATTTCTTCAAAAAAGATTTGAAAGTTATTTGTGTGTGTGTATGTGTGTGTGTGTGAGTGCGCCAAAAACATACCTACATAAAATAAGCATTGATTTTATGGAACATAAAATGCATACAGATTAATGTTATATAACTTGATTAAACAGTATCAGCATTTACTTTATATTTTAATTTGAATCCTGCTTGTAATCTGTATTATAAATGACTAAATAAATACTTTGCATCATATGGCTTTTGTAATGACTTTTGCTGTTATTACTCATACCAACAGGGGGTGAATTCAAAGTGTTTATATTTTTATGATACAAACCACATACTTCACTATGACATGGATGTACAGTAAAGTGATTAAACCATTGCTAAGTAATACTCATCTAAAAAGGTGATAGAATATTAAAAATAAAATTAGTGGATTGTTATGTTATATTTCTGTTAACTTTGTTGAAACTTGCAAAGTTGCATGGCTCTCTCAGATGGTTCCCACACAGAGACATACTAGTCCATATTCTCTCACGACAAATGTTGAGGAGTCAAGTCACCTTTATTTAAATGGTGCTTTTTACAAAACAGATAGTTCCAAAGCAGCTGTTCAGTGATAACAGAAAATGAATGCAACAAAGGTGGTTTTCGCTGTACAGCATTTCTAAAAGAAAATTGTGTCATTATCCAGCTTAAGAACGTTATGTATTGATTAATTTCCTTTGTAAAAATCATGGGTTATTAATTTAGTTCATTTATCTATTCAGCAGCTCTGGAGAAAACAGTGAGGTAATCTTCCAGCTCAGTTCAGTTTTTATACAATTGTGTCAGACCAGGCCAATCAATAATGTTGAATATTAAGTGCCCCTGACTAAGCAAGCCAAAGGTGACAGGAGTCACCCAGGCCAAAGTTGAATCCATTGTGCATTGTAAAAAAAAAAAAAACCCCAAAAAACACTGAAATGGATCTATTAAATGGAGAACAGTCTTCTAGTAGCAGCCTTAGAGACAACAAAGGCTCATTGCAAAATATATATGTTTACTGTATACGGGGCCCAGAAAACATAGCAACGGTACTGATCAGGGTGCGTAAACGACTTACCCCTCTCTAACATTCAATATTTGATATTTCCTTATAAACCTTAAAGTAAAATAGTGAGTTAATTAAGCCTATACAAAATATGTATGCCATTTTAAATCTACTAGTTGTCCAGAAATTATGTATATAATCATTACCAACTTTCACATCCTCACAAAGTGCGACTTGTAAGTGAGGGTGTGATGCTCGCCTACCCCCGTGACAAATCCCTGACGCCTTCATCCGGGACTCTTCCACCAGAACACTCTCCAACATGGCGGCGTCAGGTAAGAATAATGCGCACTCGTGCTCTAACTACATTTCCAGGCTTCTTTGCGAAACAGCTTTAAACAAGTTTGTTCAACACTCTTGAGTTCAAATGTAATGGTTATGGCATTCACTGTGTCCGTTTTTCAAACACGGCTCTGCTAAATCTATTGATAAAATACACTGAGAACATGGATTAGTTGTATTGGGGAAGCCTTATGCTCAAATGAATTAGCCAGTGTGCTAGCGGCCAGATCATGTGTCTCGTCGCACTAAGTTTTAGGACGGGACAAGGTTTCGCAAACGGATGTTCGTGTAATTTAATGTACGTGGTAGTTTATAATGTTACTGCGCGGAAAGATAAAATATTATGGCAAATGACAGTGCATAAAGTTCTAGACGGTGCTAATAACCCGTGTTTTGTGCGCATGCGCAGTACGTTCCAGAGGAGGGACGGAGAGGTCACCACGTGCACGGAGCCGTGAACGCTTTCCGCTCGTTTTAGACGACCGGTTGTATTGGTGGATATTTCATCTGCGACTCGTTTTTTTTTTTATGTTCACGATCAGAAATTCAATCGGTGCAGTTACATCGTTTCTCATGTAGATGTCGAATGTCTTATTTCTGTTGAGTCATTGAATCACTAATGTATTAAATTAATTACAATCATCGAGTAATTCAAGACCCAAACCTTTCTTGTTTCCTTAATTGACGTATCAAGAGTTTAAATACTACCTCAGTAAGTTAAAACATGGAACCTAAACATATTTGTGCACTAAATATGATTCATGAATGGTTTTTACAAGTCTTGTATAACCAGTTAGATGTACAGTACGTTTAACACAAGTATAGCTCCTATCTTCTTGAATTGGGAAATATTGAATTAAAAAATTTGTTAATTGTATCTCTGAATGACATATTTCAAATTAGTAGCACCAGTGGTATTATAAATTGTTCCATGTTTTTTCTGGTTGGTCCAACCTACTCGCATTCATGTTATAGAAACATAATTCAATGATTAATGTGAACAAGATCATTGGCTCTTTTAGCTGTAAGGCAGGACTAAAGCTACCATCCTTGCATGTTAGACGTTCCCATTTAATTTCTAATGAATGTAACATCTCCTCCCATTACAACATTCCTAGTGAGGCTCACCGAGTGTCTTATCTCACATGTTGCATAGTATCAACACGTCTTTTGTGCAAGTGTGATATTGCTCAAGATTTAATGATCAGTGTGAAGCCTTTCAGCATCTATTGTTTTTTCCCCCCTGTAATTTAATGAAGTGTTGAGAGGTTGTTGTAGATGTCAGTATAGTATAGTTACTTTTCACTTTTTAGGCAAGGAGATATTAGTGACAAAGCAATCTTCAATAAGCCGGACCATTTTTGGCATAATCACACTTTGTCTGTTATCTCTGTCACCATGTGACTGAGCAATTTTGGGAACGTCAAACTGTTTTTCTTACTCTGAATGTTAAGCTTGGCATGATATGAAAATGCACCATGTATTCTAATAATTCACTAAATGCATGTCATTGATCTAATTGTGAATTATTAGTTCATGCATTTTTAACTTTTGATTCTTAATCAAATTGTCCATTCTGATCTAATTTTTGGTGAAATGAATGACTGTTTCTCTCTGGTGACATGCTGGACGTCTTAAAATCGATAACGTTTTGATAATCTTTCACTCAGATGTATGCCACAAGAATATATCGGTTGCTACTTTAATTGAGACTTAAACGTGCATAAATAATGAAGTATGCCCTTTGTTTTGGCATTCTCATAGCATATGCTATTCTTTCTTTAGCTAAGAAGAATAAGAAGAAGGGGAAGACCCTGACCCTGACTGATTTCCTTGCAAATGATAGCAGTGGCAGTGCACCCCCCAGTTACCCCAGTGCGAAGACAACCAGCTGGGCAGACGAGACTGATGACTTGGATGGAGATGGTGAGTAAATCCTGGAATACAGTACATGACTTAAAATCTGAACAGACTCATTGCTAGGAGACGCATGGCAAATTAAAATATCTAAAATTGTCTCAAAATGGCAAACATGTTTGAAATCTTTGCAATCGGAGTCTGAAGTAGGGCAACACAATTTGGGGAGAGATCTAATTAAGATTTTTCTGATTAAAAATGATTGCGATTTAAAATGTGATTAAAAAAATACATTACAGATTTGTTGTGCTTGTTTGTAGGGCTGCACAATTTGGCCAAAATTTTAATTTTCATATCAATATGGCTATATAATAAATATAGCTGCATGCTGCAATTAAAGGGCCACGCACAAAGTCATTCTGGGCTGGGAGCATCAGACCAATGGCAACAATGAGCAATCAAAGACATATTATGATGATTTTTGATAAATTGGCTGAAAAATAATAAAAGCAGTCATATGATTTAATGGTTTATCACTTTCGACCGGTAGGTGGCACCAAATTGATGTGGTGTGACGATGAGTGCGTTTACATGCACCCTTATAAGGCGATTACAATGGAAGTTTCCCAATATTGCGATTACATTTTCGTAGTAACCTTGTTTGCATTAAACTTTGGCCTGTGCTTATTTTAACTACAATTAATGGACAATACAATTAAATATAAACGCCCTAATCTCATTATTGTTCTGACCAAAGCGGCCATGTGCTCTGTTCTACATGAATGTGGTGTTATTCACACAACTTCATAAATGAAGGTCTGAAGATGATACAATTCGATGTTGGTGAAAATCAAAACATTGTTTTATAAAATCAAAATGGCAGTCAGGAAGTTCATCCTACTCTGGCAACATTGGTTTCTGTGTTCTCAGCATGACCCAAGTAATCTAATTCGACCAGTTTTGTTACAATAAGCAAAATTAATCAAGCCTTTAGCACTTTTTGATATTTCATTATATTTTAATTATTAAGCTCACATTCAAAATGTTTTGATTAGCACATGCTCAAAAGGCAATGGCACATACTGAGTTTCGCCTATGCGCTTGTAAATTAGCGTTTTATGACACATTCAGAATGGCCGACATGGGAAAGTTCGTTTTAATAACTGTTCAGAAGTTCTAAGCAAAAAATGTAAAAAAAAAAAAAATCATATTTCCTGACCAGTAGGTGGCCCTGTGCCAAAACTGTTCAGGTAACCTCATTTCGTGGTTGTCATAACACACACCAAGTTTTCTTTGAATATGCTAAAGTGTTTTTTGAGATATAGCCTCAAGATTTTTTGAAAAATGTCCACCATTTTGAATTTTCCTTGACTGAAAGGACATCATGGGGTGCAATCAAATTGTCTTTTGCCAAGGAATAAAAGGAAACAAGTTTTTTGTGAGAAATTTTTCTAGTGTGTGTGGAGCAGCATTTGCTGAGACACTGCTGCAGACCTCGGTTTATTAAAGTTTGCCGACTAAGCCATATCGTGTTATCATTTCAATTTTCATGCAGCCCTAGTCTGAAGCAAAAAATTGGAGTTTGTGAGAATTATCTATACGATCTTCTGTGAAACGTTATCTCCAACTGTCCAGAATTTGCAGATTGGCTCTGACTTTCCGCAACTCCTCCTTGTACAAAAAAAAAATCAAGTCCCATTCTTTCTTGTTAGTCTCAACTTCCTGGCATACTGCGGAGGATACATATCGAGCTCCTCCCATTGACCGCTCCATCCTGCCTACTGCTCCTCGTGCAGCACGTGAGCCAAACATTGACCGCTCTCGGCTGCCTCGTGGGCCGCCCTACACTGCCTTCCTTGGTAACCTTCCCTACGATGTCAGCGAGGAATCCATCAAAGACTTCTTCAGGGGTCTTGCGGTCAGTGGGGAACATCGCATGCATGCTTCAAAATGGGATGTGTAGATAATGACAAATCCAGGTTGTGAGTAACTGTATCTTTTCTTTAAATGATCAGATCAGTGCTGTGCGTTTGCCACGGGAGCCTAATAACCCAGAAAGGCTTAAAGGTTTTGGTTATGCTGAATTTGATGACGTTGACTCAATCTTGCGTGCTCTCAGTCTAAATGAGGAGGTAAGTCGTCAATAAAGTACTGACCGCGGTACATTGCTTTTGTTTTCTGTTTTGAATTAATGTTTAAAATTTGTGTAGAATCTTGGGAACAGGCGGATCCGTGTTGATATTGCTGATCAGTCCAATGACAAAGGTGAACTTCTTCACATCGTCTTTGCTTTTATGAAAGTGTTTTTCTTGGTTGAATTTAACATCGTATTTCCTCCAGAGAGGGATGGTGGATCAATGTCAGGGCGAGACCGGGATCGAGATCGTGGTCGCGGGATGGACGGTGGCCCTGATAAGACTGAGTCTGATTGGAGGGCACGGCCGACTGGGGACCAGGATGATGCACCACGCAGAGATGAAGGTTTTGGAGAGAGTAAGTTAAACAGTGCTAACTATATCATGCTTAAGCTGAATATTTTGCAAAGAATTTTTAGAATGTCTACTAATTTTTGAAAATAATGTATTTATAACATTAAAAGTAGAGCTGCACCGTACCTTAAAATAAAATGTAATTAAATAATAAAACTTCTGCTATTTAATTTAGAATGTACATGTTAAATATGTAATGTGTTGTAAGTCAATGGAAAATTAAACTTTATTTTAATAAAAAAATAAATGCATTCATTATTAATTGATTAATTCTCAATTATTTTTTGCCTTTGTGGTTTTCCACCAAAATAAATGCTCAGTAGTTTGAAGTTAGAAAATATAGAAATGAAGACAAACTTAAATATTAGTATTGAATTTGCACTGTAAAATGTTTTTGCAGTGAAATATTACAATACTAATATTTCTTGCTTTCTTATCAGGATCACGTGATCGCTTTGAGTCAGACCGATTCAGAGATGCTCCAAGACGTGATGATCGTTTTGACAGCGGTCGAGATCGCTTCAGCGGTCGAGATCGCTATGATGACAGAGGTAGCAGAGATTACGATCGTGGAGGTTGGTGGACATTTATTCTGTGAAATTTCTTATGATACTCATAAATTGTTACTGTTAAAAGGATAGTTCACACAGTCTTAATTTTTGGCATCATTCACTCTCCTTCAAGTGGTTCCAAACCTAGAGTTGCACGATTCTGGTAAAATTTTGAATTATGATTTTCCCTTGAATCTAAACGGACAGCTAAACAAAACATTTTTCACTAGAGGTTAAATTATTTAAAAATGATGATTAATCCAGTAATGAAACAATTGAATGAATGAAGTCATTTGTTGCCGTCTGGAGGCATTATGATGTAATTAATACAATCGTTATTTGAAGCGGTAAGTTACTTTCAAATGGTGATTTATTGTATTTTGTTCGATACTGTAGACATCAGTGTTTATTTGCGAACTATAAACTTTTATCCCAGTACTTCTGTGATATGAAAGTCTGTAACACAAATAACGAACCTGTGTGATTGCAAGGACCATGAGTGATTAAGTGCACAGCTGTTTCATACCTATTCTGTACATGATAATGAGATTGTGTGGGTGTTTGAATCGAGATCACAATGTTTTAATGATTAATCGTGCAGCTCTATCCAAACCTGTTTGAATTACTTTCTTCTGCTGAACACACAATGCTATTTTGAATAAAGTGGGTAACGAAACAGTTGATGGATCTGTTGACTGCCATAGTGTGGGGGGGTGGACAAAAACTATGAAAGTCATTTGGGTCCATAAACTCTTTTGTTACCCATATTCTTCAGAATGTTATCTTTTGTATTCAGCAGAAGAAAGAAATTCATACAGCTTTGGAACAACTTGAGTAAATGATTCCAGCATTTTCATTTTTGGGTGAAACTTGAGTTCCTGTTTTAGTGTGTGAATTTGTTGCTATTTACTTTGTAAGTAATGCTACGGTCATATGATTGTCTTAGGTTATGACTCGCGTGGTGGAGGACGACGAGCATTCAGCAGTGGCTTCAGACGAGACTACGAAGACCGACGTGATGGAGATCGCTTCGGAGAACGAGAAGAACGTTTAGACAAGAGGGATGATGGACGAGATGATAGGGGTAAATAATGAGACCATGCTAATGGAGGAATTACCTCATCTTTAAAGATTCAAATTTTAAATCATTTACGATTGGCACATTTTCTAATTGTATGAGATTTCATTCCAGCCTCTACACAGAGACCCAAGTTAAACCTGAAGCCACGGAGCATCCCAAAAGAGGAGGAACAGAGTGGAAGCTTGTCCCCCCAGAGCAACCCGACGAATTCCAGCAGGACTTCCTCTATATTTGGGGCAGCCAAGCCTGTGGACACGGCCGCCAAAGAGCGAGAGGTGGAGGAGAGGCTGAAGAAGGAACAAGATCGACTCCAGAGACAGCTGGAGGAGGACAAGAACAGGCCCTCAGAGAGACGGCCACGAGACCGGTGAGAAGGGGGAAATAGATGGGTTGATACGAAACTTGGTTGCTCACCACCAAACCAAACTCATATCTGCTTGAAAAGGTGGTTAGTGCTGTAAAAATATTGAGGGGATGGAATACAGCTCAGGAACATCTGGAGTTTCTGAAGAAGTAACATTTAAATCAGGGTTCAGCAACCTATAGCCCATGAGCAAAAGCCATAGAGGTGTATGCATTTCAGTCAGATAAAGTAACCTACTTTACCTGCATACAGATCTACATTTTGAGATAAATATTACTCATCGTAACACGTTTGAGAATTAAACTGCTCATAAGGGCCGATCTCGCACGAATCACTCACAAATCACGCACAGATTGGGTTTGTGCGTCGAGAAATTGACCAAAGTATTCCACGAAAATTCGACGCACGCCCGACACATGAATCACTGACGGAGCATGTCCAAACACGCACGCTTCATGAACGGTCCACGTACAAGCACTTTCAGAATCCACATTGTAAGTGGAATGAACGTGATACGTGAGCGGTTCATGCGTGATATGAAGGTGGGGCGTCAGTGGACAGACGTGGACGTGTGCGGTTTCGAACCAGTTCCGACGCATAAGTCACGCATACTTGAAACACGGCGACTCATGAATGACGCACAGATGTGCGCCGGAAAATTTTTTCTTACAATCACTGATGGTCCACGTTCGTTCCACCAACGAATTATGCATACGGCGCACGCTCCGCGCAGAAACAAAAATCTGTGCGTGATTCATGCGTTTTCGCTGTGTGACTGGCCCTTTACAAACCATTAGTGCGACCACTGCATTTCACAATGATTCACTCAGACACTTTAAAATGACACGTCATGACGAAAAGGTTGCGTACCCCTGTTTTAAATGATGAATGAGAATGTGTGGATTTGTAGGGGTTGAATTTCTTTTGCTTATTTTTGGTTTAGAGACCCGAGTTGGAGAAGTGAAGAGCCGTTTAAAGAGCGGCAACGCACAGGAAGTGAATCCTCACAACCTAAAGGTAATTCTGTCATATATAATAAAAAGGACAAAAACCCATTACAAAATTACTGAAAATATATTGAAAATGTTAATAAAAGCTATTATAGTAAATAATACTAAAAAACACTGGCTTGAAGATGTAATTAAAAGATCTTTTGGTATCTGTGATGTTCAGTGTCTAGGTGTCAAGATGGTGACCATTCAGAGAATGAAGTCTTCAGTGGCCAGGAGGATGAGCCAATCTCTCCTGCATGTTCATCACCCTCTTCCAATCAAGGAGGACTCCCACTGAAAGTAATGCCAGCTCCTCCCCCTAAAGAAAATGCCTGGGCCAAACGCAGCACTGGGGGAAGTGCTAATGAGAAGGAAGGACCACCCTTAGCTGCCCCCAAATCCAACAGGTGTGACTTTTCTCAAACGTTTAGAAAATAGCGCACGTGAAGAAGCACATGTAACAATCATGCTTTTTTTCTCTGTCATTGCTTCTCTAGGTCAGCAGAGGAGGCTGTGTTGGTCAAGGGTAAATCTACACAATAGCATTTCAATAGAGTGGCAAGAATATATACAGTTTATATATAGTTTTTTATTTTATTTGTCTGTTCTGTTTGCTAGATGAAAACCGGGTTGATAGTGTTCGAAGGGATAAAGTTATGCCTCAGGGAAGAGGAGGAGGAGTTGGGAGAGGAGGAGGGGGGCGGGGACGAGGGGTTGACTGCCCAATCAAAGAGAAACGGAGGGAACCTGCAGACAAGTGAGGCAGTCTTCACTAATGTGAAATTGTCACGCACTTTATATGTTCACATGACTAGGGTTGTGTGATTAATCGAAACTGAGTTTCTATTTCGATTTTGGCTTCTAATGATTATAAAAATATAATCAATTATATAATTATTTTGCCCCCTTTCCAGTGGTGTTCTTTTGCTCCACCTTAAAAGCCCAAACTTAATGAGCAAATCACTAAAATCATGTTACATGACTTTTGCAAAACTGGATGTGATTTGATATTAAAGAGTTATTAAAAGCACGAAAGGGAACTTGCCCTTTTCCTCTGGTGGCTTTGCACGCATTCTGGGATGGAGCGGAACATGAACAAGGACAGTGAACTTTTGCTTCGGTGTGCACACCTAAACTGTCAGATACACGCAAGTGTGTTTTTGTGTGTGTGTAACAACAGACATAATCAAGGATGACAAGAGGATTTATGATTTCTGTTGAAAATTCATGTTCTTCACAAGCGGTAGCCATGGATTTGTAACAACTTGAGGATCACAATTTTATTTTTTAGGGAGCTATTTTTAAACTTTGTGTTTTAATTGACAGGAAGGAGGTCAGGCGGGACAGAGATCCCAGAATAGCCTCAGAACCAAAGAAATATGAAGAGAGCGTTCCTCCTGTGAGTACCTCACCTGGTCCTGACCTCTCCATTAGTTTTTTCGGTGTAGGGTACATTGCGAGAACAATTAGACCCCAAAGATTAGTGATTGTAGAAACTATAAATCAGTGGTGGTGTTCAGCCCACTGTTGTGTGGAATTTGGGGAATAAGTACAGTAGTTGCTGTACAGAAACAAGTACTGGAACATTATTATTTTTTTCATGCCACTCCAACTTGTTCATCACAGATGTTGAGGTCATAACATGTCTTTTTTTTCCCATGTAGCAATTCAGCTCAGCGAGTAAGTATGCTGCCCTGTTAATGGATGGAGAACAGGGAGAAGACGGAGAGGAATGAACAATTAGGAAGGATCAACTAACTACAGAAATGCAGAATGGAAGAAAAAGAGCAACTGAATGATCAAATGGGGGTTAAATTAGATTTCCCTCATGGTAATGGAGTGGTGTAGCTTAAGGGGGGTGATGGATAAGGTACCCACAATGCTGTTCTGTTTCACGTTTATGGAAATGTATACAAGTATTCCCAAAACTGGTCCATTTTAATTAAAAAATAAAAATAAAAACAAATCAGTGCAGTGAGTAGATAAATGCATTCATGTAGACATTTAAAAATCATTGTTAACTTGAAAGTCATTGTTATAAATAAATAAAAAGTATGTAAAAATACTATAACTTGTCTCTGAATTCTTCCTTTTAATTCAGCAAGCATTTGCAATATGATGCATAGATTTTTTTTTTTATAGAGCTGATTTAATTGTTCACTCATTGCTCTGTGTTTTGTGGTAGTGCTATAAACCAAGGTGTTTCTTTTTTTGTTGAACAGGGTTTATACGTCTTATCACCCATAGAAGAGTTCATGGTTAGTAGAGACAGCAGAAACGCCCTCAGAACTGAGGCGTAGGCAGCAGATAGGCTTTCCACTTAAATCCTCTTAATGCCTCAAACTGAAACTCAAGGTTTCTGCTGTCTTATTGTGTTCATCTCAAACCTACATAGCATTATTATTTTTTCAAAAGGCAAGGTTAGTGAACTCCCTCAAGATGCTGTCAAACTAATGTAATGGTGCAACACTGAGGCTTTGCAGATCCTCCCAGTCTCTTGCTGATTGAGTATTGAAATAAGCTGTCCAAGTGCTTTTTCTTCCTGAGCAATGTTATTTATTCGATCGTAAAAGTCTGACTGCATGAAAATGTACACTTACGACTGCATTGGCTGCATGTGTGTTATAGTTTGGATACATTTTAGAGCCATTTACTCTTTAGCTTTGAAAAATTGAGCCATGTGTGTTTCTCATGGTTGCTTTCACATAACCGCTTTATTGGATGGATTTTATGGTCCGTACTGGGGTGGGATCTTTGTTGCAATGCTTGTTGCGTTGTTTGTGTGGTCCTTGTTTGTCCATGTTTTCTCAGCTGCCCTAACTAAACCTATCTTTCCTGTAACCTTTATGTAAAGGCTTCACATAGCTATTGCAATTTCTTTTTATTGGCAGAGAAAAATAATTTGGTCAGGTCTGGCATTTTTTCATAATATCCTTCATTTTCAGTTGGACTCTGCTCTATACCTCAATTATCTGGTCCCGTTATGAGTTCGATTTGATGAGCCCAAACAAGCCGTGCCTCTTGTGGTTTGCCATTACGGTTTCTTTTAGTAACATATATACTGTATACTTAGCTTCCAGCTAATTAAAACATATTTTTACTGTTTCCATCACACTTATGCAAATCAGATAAGCAATATCGTTCTTCTGTGTCATTATCATTATAGTTCTGATGTGGTCTTCCCTATAATTGTAGCTATTGTTTTTGGTGTGAACGGGCCCTTAATTTACTGTTTTTAGTTATAAAAATGATGTTAACCATTCTGATAATGCTTTAAGATTCACAACAAACATGACCATTATAACAATTACTATTTCAGTGCCCACACTGACATAACGTTGCATTTATTAAAAGTATGCACTGTGCGCATGTCGTTTTTCGCTTCAAATGAGAGCTCTTTAAACTCAAGGGGAATTGGGTTGGCTGTCAATGTTTTATTAATGCTTCATCCTTTTAAAAAACTATCTGAATGTGATTTCAACTGTATTCCTCTGTAAATGATCATTTATATTTTACTTTTAACACACTCCAATCTTTAGCATTGAGACATTAACATTTTTAATGCGAATGACAAAAAGGAGAGTCGAGGTAGCCTATGTGAGCCTGCAATCCTGTGTGTTTTCAGCCTTTAGTGACAGATGCTGTGCTTTGTGTGTTTAGTGTGGTTTTCTGCTGTGTCAGGTGCATGGATGACTGTTTTTTCTGTTGTCTGTAGAATGTCGGTTGGTTCTCACTGGTGGTCTCTGGACAAAGAAAAAAGTAGCCAAGTAATGGCTCTTCCCCCCCCCCAATATATTAGCTTTATTTCAGTTTATTTACTCATAAATACTCAGTGAGCAAACACTTTTAAAAGTACACAAAGTCCATGTAGTCATTAGATTGTCATAACAACCTAATGACCTCATATGGTGACTAACAGTTTTGAATTATATAATATGCAATGGGTAGATTTACTTGCAAATTGTAGTCGTTTATTGATTTACAAATTACATGACAAATATAGTTTGTCATGTAATAGATTATACATTTAAGGTAATATAATCTGACTGCTTTTTGGTCCTTTTTAGCATAAATTATCTCATAGAATTGAATAGTATTGTACCATGTGGATACTAAAATACAAAGAGAAACAAAATGTATTCCATTCTTTATCAACACCGTAAAGTGCATTAAACACTTCATTACATCAGGATTTCCCAAATTGGTTTGTGAAGAAACTGGAGTGGGTTTAATGAATCAATAAATGGTTATAATTGTAATAAATGAATTAATGAATCAATAAATGGTTAAATGATTTATGAGTGGTAATTCAAATAATTTTGATCATCAAAAAAAAATTCTTTGCATTGTTGAGAGAACTCCTTAAATGAGAAATTATATCTGTAAATCCAGTGGTTGAATGCTTAGTGGCCTCTAAATTTTCCTTGTAATTATGGCCACCTTACTAGTGTCTGGTTTGTATGCAATTCCATAAAACTAGAAGACTGATCAATAAAAAAAGTGGTATTTAAAAAATATATACATTATATAATCTATGTTATCAATTACTTCCCAGCACTGTATGCGTGTATGGTAATTTCATTTTACACCATCAATATAAATGGTTTCTCTGCTGGAGACTTATGCTTAGGCATATACAGTACTACTCTGTAATAGCACTATGAATACCATAGCATAGAAATTAACAACTCACATTTTTAAATTGTAGTGAATTATAGTTATTGTCACAAACTTTATAGATATTTTGAGAAGATTAAAAGCAGCTACTTCATGTGCAGTGATTTAGTCCAGTAAATGTACTTATAATCAGAAATATCATGGCAGACTTTTTACATGTATTACAAAATGCTGTTTCAGAAAATGTCACATCTGTCATTTAACCTTCATTAACTTAATTGCAAATTAAAGCCCAAAAGTTAAAATTGGACTATTCCACTCAAATGTTCCCAGAGATCGTTTGTATTTGTTTAGTCTTACAAGGACTGTCGCCCCAGGTTGTCCCTGTAGCTCATTTTTATTCCTTTTAATTGGAGCCACAACTCACCCTGTTTTACAAAAAATTATGAATGGAATTTTATTCATGGAACAGTTTTGTGGTTTAATCTGCTCCACAGTAACTTATTCAGAATTACACCCACACATGCAGATGCTAAGCGAATGCAGCTATGTCTATCCCGGATGTGAAGGAACAAGAACAGATGCTTTGTTGTCTCATTCTGCCAATAAAATATAGAGATGAGGAGGAACAGAAGACCTAATGCTCCTCTCTGTGTGCAGACTTAGGGACTGGGTGGTGGTGAGATGTTGGAATACAAGCCTTAGGGTGTGTGTATGTGTGTGTGTGAGTGAGATGGCTCCCAGTGGGTGAGCAGAGCTCAAGTGCCAGAGAAGAGGAAGGGTCTGACGTAAGCCTGCCAAAAACAGCTGCGATAGAGACGGAGGAGGGCGTTACATAGCGTGCATATGAGGGGCAAGAGACACTCAAAGGGAGGACACCCCGAGAGACACTTAGAGGGAGACATGGAAGTTTGAGAGAATGTGTGGAAAAGATGGTGTGAGAGATATGATTTTGTGTTGGAACTGGATGCTAAGACATTGAGGAACAAGGAGCAACCTGGACTGAAGACTTAAGGACAACAAGGGCTAAGAAAGTGTAAGGGGAGAAGAAAAGGATATCTAAGAAGGAATAAAGCAAGAGAAGTAGTATGGGCTGTGTCTTCAGCAAGCAACCGTGGGCTAAACAGAGGAATTCTCAGTCCTCGGACCCCCCAAAAACACGAGACCTCACAGAGGATGCAGAGATTCTCAGCTTAACAGAGGTATGTGTGTGTGTGCATGTGCACACATGGGGTCATGTATAGGTAAGAAGATCTCCAGTCAATGATAGCAGGGGGACTTCCTCATTTCTTATGTTTTATGTCTTCTGTAAGTCATTTCATATTTGCAATCCTCAGAGTGTAAAGGGTTTTCAAATAGGAGTCTGTTGACCCTTGCAGGTCCATGGAGAACTAATGTGAAGCACATAGAACTCACTATTTGTATCTGATGATCTGTTTAATGAACTTTATAAAAGTTATCATAGTCACACTTCACAATGAAGTTCAGATGTTGCCAAATGTACAACAACTGTAATTGTTTTATGTGTGTGTTTGAGTGTGTATACACACACACATACATAAAACAATTATAGTTGATGCATTTGACAACATCTGAACCTCATTGTGAAGTGTGACTATGATAACTTAAAAAACCCTTTATTATATTGTATGTACATATAGCATAATAAAGCTTTTTTTACTCAGGGTTCCTGAGGGGTTTTTGCCCCCCCAAAAATTTAAGGTTAAAGTTTACATTTTCAGTACTGTCAGGATTCATCCATATTTAAACTCTTGTCACTGTTTATAGTGCAATTTAATGTAAAATGTAACTGAAAGTGAATGTAAAACCATTTTTTGCTGTAAGGATAAATATAAGCTGAAGGGATATTCTTGTCAATGAACATTCAACCCCACATGCAAACGCTCACTCACAACCAAGCTCCCATATCCGTCGTTAGGCGACAGGCTGACTCTTTGAGGTCAGACAGCTTTAGTTTATGTGCCCTTAGAAAACCTATAAGTCGGAAAATGACCCTCCTTAGAGATTTAATTGTATGTAAATAGAATAAGGGAGTATTTCCACTTCACAATTCATTGTAAGCAGTGACAAACATGTGCATGTGTGCGTGCTGTTAACATTTAAAACAAAATCCAGAACCACAAGTAGCCAGATTACAATTATCATGCAAACATACACACAAACACATATTTCCAAGGGATCCTGTTGTCAGAAAGACTAGTTAAAAATAGACAGTGGAATTCTGGGACGGTGGAAGCATACCTCTGCTTTCCCACCTGCTCCCGTCTACTCCTGCCCGGAATGTGAGTGTGTATGTGTGTGTTGCAGTGAGTTTAAGAGAATTCCTATTAGCAGGGCCAAAGCTCTATTTCAGAATGTCAGCGGCAACAGTAGCAGAGTGGGGAAAATACATTTTAGTGTCTCTCTCTCTCTCTCTCTCTCTCTCTCTCTCTCTCTCTCTCTCTCTCTCTCTCTCACACACACACACTCACACTCACACTCACACACAAACAAACACACTCTCTCTCACATTTGACTTTGAGAGAATTCTAGTAGTCTAAATTAAACAGTGAGTTCATTCTGCTCTCTTCTCAGAAAAAGTGAGAAGGCAATGACATGAGGAGAAAGCTGTGTTGTTGGATATGTGGAGGGAAATGCTTTATCCATGAGACATTCTTTGGCTGCAGAGAGCGAGAGAGAAGGGTGGAGAGCTGAAAAAGTGTTTGTTAGGGACCACATTTAAGAAGAAAAGAAAAAAAGTTTCGCTTCTGTTTAACATTTAAAATCTGGATGTAAACAACATCTATGAGGGGAACTTTTGTAATGGTTTATAAATGAACTGCTGCACATGTGCTTTTTAAAACATCCTATGTTATTGTAGAACAGTTATATTTCATATGAAATATATAGGCAGATCGATTAAGGTGTTATACAACCCAATAAACGGGAGTTAAGTTCTTCCTGATATTGTAGCGATTGTTTACTTCCCATTTACTGTCTGTAGATGGCAGCATTGTCAAGCGGATAAACCTAACAATGTTTTTTGCGACAATGTGGTAAAGGCCTACACTAACTTTCAAATGTTGGGGTCAGTAAGATTTATTTTAAAGACTGTCAAAATTAATTGTAACGTTACAAAACTAAACATATTTCAATTACATTCTATTCTTTGGAACTTTCTATTTATCAAATAATCCAAAATATAAAAGCAGCACAACTGTTCAACAAATGATAATAAGAATATTACTTGAGCACCAAATAAGCATATTAAAATTATTTTTGAAGGATTATGTGACACTGAAGTAATGATGCTGAAAATTCACCTTTGCTGAACTACATTTTTAAAATTGCAAAGAATATTTAAAATGAAATTAATATTTCACAACAATCCTGCTTTTATTGTTTTTTGATCAAATAAATACAGTTGTGTTAATAAATACTTATATATCTTATCTTATAGATCTTATATATCTTTTCTTTGCGCATAAAAGATCTTATACCGACTGCAAACATTTGAAATGTAGTGCATACACAAATGTCTTTTAAAATCAATAAAATATTATGATTACTATGAACAGAGTTAAAGTTGTTTTCCTATAGAATTAATCTTTTGTTGATGAAATTAAATTTTTTTGATATGTAGATGTAATTTGTAGAAAAATCCCCTATTTGTAGGGTAGAATAGTGTTTTGTCGTTCAAAGATTGTCAAATCATTCAACTGGTATACGCAATATCTGTTCAGTGCATCAAAAACAGTTGAAATCATCCCAGTACTCTCCCCCAAAACAAACATAAATTTTATTCATCATCTCCAGTGTTTGAGTGATTGATTTACGCTCTTCATATCACCAGGACTGGCGGCGTGTGGACGTGTGTGCTCAGTGCTTTTTAATATCATGTTTGAGGTTGGCAGATGTGTTTGGGTTTATTTCCTACCAAATAGATCCCAATACAAATACATTTGTGTATGATGTATCTGCAACTGTATAATTTTGAGTTCTTTGCGTGTGTGTGTGTGCTTGCATACGTAGTTGGGGAAAATAGGTTCACACTCCTTTAAAGAGAGGAACTTCAAGAAGAAAGACCACTGTGCTGTTTGCAGACAAACCCTCGACAGCCATGGGATGTACTGCAAAGGTGACACACACAGTTGCTTTTCTATCATTATATTTATTTCTGTTGTTTTTATACTTTGCTAATACAGTATATGTTAAGTATCCTCTAACTCTGCCACTTAACTTAAAAAACGTTTTCAAGATATTTAAGGTAATTATGTTTATTAAGCTGTTAACTCATGTACTGTACATCGTTGGTTGCCCCAAACTAGTTTTACTGTCTTAGTGGCTATTTGGTCGCCATATTGTTGGCAAAACCTTTCTCATATATATATATATATATATATATATATATATATATATATATATATATATATATATATATATATGTAATACATCAATATCTATTAAAGTAATTCACATTTTCTCCTTACAGAATGTAAAACTGCAGTACATAAGAAATGTGAGGAAAAGGTATGTTTCTTTCTCTAGCCACTGAAATGCTGTTACTTTTCTTGGCTTATAATGTGAACATGGCTAAACTGTGATTGGCACTGGATTTGGCTTTAAACAATAAGGAAATGTAGCAGAAAAATAGATCCACTTATTGTCAATGACTCTGTAAGTCCTTGTAGCGCCAAATGTTCCTCAATGATCTTAGTGGCTTTTGGTCTTGTTATGTGTGTCACTCTCAAATATAGTACAAATAGGTCTAAATAAGATGGGTTATGAACTCGGGATATCATTGGTATTAATAGAAATTGCAATCGGTCACCGGATGCCATCACATGGATATACACTAACGAATCCACACGCTACACACCACAGCTGTTCCTCTAGGGCTCTCCTTATCTTTCTCAGTAAAAAAAATAAATAAAACATTGTTCGTTGAATCTAAATAATTTAAGGCAACAGTTTCCATGGCTATGCTTTGAGTTTCATTAATGAATTCTTATTTTAAATAAATGCCTTGCCTGAACATAAAATGTCAAGTGTCAAAACAATGCAATGATAATTATTTATGACCTAAAAATTATTTATGGATGCTGGAAAAAAGGTCAGTGGGATTGGTATACGTTTAGTATACAATCATATGAGACTGGAAACACTTTACAATAAGTTTAAATGGTAACACGTTAGTAACAACCACCAATGTATTCTAATAATAATTATTAAAATCAAATGTTGTATCTGTTAGTATTATTTGATAGACCTGAGAGAACATTAACTACATGGACAGTTGCATTTGTATTAACTGATCTTAGGTAAGAAATAATTGTTGATAGGCCGTTGAATGATAAAAAACAAATGCATCTAACCCGGTGGACCAGTTATTCCACCTATATTACGATTACCACACTGTAAGAGTAAGAGACGAGACATTGTTCAGATATTGTATTTCAAGACATTTGTCAGGATTTTGTCCTTAAAATGCTCTTGTGTGGAGGACTGCATTTTTTGCACATCTTATCCCACGCCTCCGTTACTAAACTTCAAACATAATTTAAGAGCCAGTAATGGAGACTTGAGAAATTTAGAGCAGACTAATGCAGTTGAGAGAGAGAGATTAAGTGTGTGTGAATTATCTGAGTCCGTGCATCTCTCAACAGTCTCTACTAATAGCAAATCAATTGTAAATGTATCTGTTTCAAGAACAGTGCTGTTATTACATCGCTTGACTTGAGCAATTAATAGCTGACTAATGTTATCAATTGATAGCTTGACTTGAGCAATTGATGGCAGACTAATGCAGTTATGAGAGAGAGAGAGAGATTAAGTGTGTGTGTGAATTACCTGAGTCTATGCATCTCTCAACAGTCTCTACTAATAACAAAACAACTGTAAGTTTATCTGTTTCAAGAACAGTGCCTTTATTGCCCCGCTAATGAAAAATGGCATGTAGCTTTTCAGTTACCAAACTATTTTATTGATCAAATCGGCAGAGACTGACAACACATTTCTGTTTGAGTGTGTCTTCGTACTGTTTGTGCTTGAGTAGCAGAGAGAGTGAGAGAAAGAGAGTATGTGCATTTTATCATATTGCTTAATGTATTTATTTTAATGTGTTGATGTGGGGTTTGATTCTTTTGCTGTTGTAGGTTGTTCTTTAAAATAAATGAAATCATATGGTAAAGTGACATGCAACTGTAATGCGGTAAAGACTTGCCTTGAAGAATTTTAGCCCTTTTGTTTCCCTGAAAATAATTGCACACCTCAGAAATTTGGCAATCATTCAGAATCAAGCATTCAACAGCCCTGTAGTCTAACAATGATTAATAAATATTCTAATAAATATATTGCTCATTGTTGTGTGATTAATTAATGGGACCATATTGAAAAATTAATTGGCTCAATTAATGCAGATATCATGAACTAATAATGAAAAAGTAATCTGCAATGAAAATGTTTGATTTACTGATTAAGTAAGTGTTTGAACTTTTTTAAAGTATTGTTTACTTGATCTTAGAATACTTTTTACAGTACATGTGGTTTTAGAGAGAGAGACGAAGAGTTGGGTGGGAGTGCGAGGGGGAGAGAGAGAGAGAGAGAGAGAGAGAGAGAGAAGCAGTCGAGTGTGTGCTATAGGAACTCTAGAAAACTGGACTCATCTGTGAAAGGTACAGACACTTTTATTTTTAAACGAAGGAATTTCACATTTCTTTTTGCAAAAGATAAGAATGCTTTTAGTGTACTTTTAGTTTTGGATAGTAGAATTAATTTGTGTTTGTTGTGGGAAAAAATTATCCGTTTGGCACAAAAAGAAATACCGTAGAAAAGACAGAGAATCCCCATTTGATGAAAGTGGAGAGAAGAGTGTGAGAAACACTTACACACAAGAGACACAATCAGATGGTTATTAAGGATTAAAGACAAGCATTAATCTTTGTTTTGTGATTGAGATTGTGTGAGCGCATGATTGTGTTTGTCTAGCAATTATTGTTGCTACCTGCTAAAACAGGATGTAGTTAATGAACCCCTGTGTTTCCTTGTCCCACATCAAGGATTTGTTTTGTCTGCACTGTAATATGATTTTATCATTACACTCAACAAAGGTTCTTTATTGGCATTGATGGATCCATGAAGAACCTTTACATTGCTTTATTGTGGAAAATGTTATTTTAAGAACTGTTCACAGAAAGGTTCTGTAAGGAACCAATAATGGTTCTTCTATGGCATCACTGTAAAAAAAAATCCTTATTTTTGAGAGTGTGTGAAGCAACAGTTAATTTCAACTTCCAACATTTGTATTTTCCAGCAAGGCAGTCCAAAATCAAACTTTTTTTATAGCTCAAATAATGAATAAAATGTATTTTCTTCAATGTAAGGCAGCAATGCATGAACATTCGTAACTAACATGGTGGACAAATCTACTCTAACAGACTCATGATTAGGAGGAGGCACAAGCCAGCTGATCATCTGAAATAGAGTAGTGGAAATAGTTCACAAAGCCAGCAGGCATTTCTTCCTGGATGGAGAGATCAGCTGCTTTTGTTTCTCTTTATATACACATCTCCACCCTCTGTCCACATCAGCCTCCCTGTCTGTCAGTCTATGAGAATATCCCACATCACGCTTTCACCCTCCAATATCCAGAATAGTGGTCAGTTAAGAATTATGGTTGGTTATATATGGTTACATCTTTGGCTGTTCATTTTGAAACATATTAAAGCCATGACTTTGCATAGCTTATGCAAAGTCATGTGTGTTAGAGTCTGTAAGTAAACATGTCTTGAATATTACAAGTCTAAACTAATTACTGGAAAGGAAGCATTGTGTACGTGTGCAAATATGTGTGCACTCACACGGGCGCACAGTGTTAAACAGTACCAGATGTCACCTGCTGTGATAATAACCTAATGAGGACAAAGAGGATGTCTTTAAATGGAGAGTCACCCAGTGGCCCCAAAGTATGCTAGCTGCGTATGTGTATGTTTAAAAACTGGTATGTGTCTCTGTAATGTGTCAAGGAGGTTTGATTCTGTGTATCAGGATTCCATAATACATAATACACTCTATTTCTTCCAGGTCACTGTCCCCTGTGAAGTTATCTCAGATCCAGTGAGTATTGCTAATTTATAGATATTTATGCTTTTTAACAAATATCTTTAAATATATATATTTTAACAGTGCATCTACATGACATTTACATTAATTAGATAGCGGAACTGGTATTGAAGGATCTTAATAAGACTTCATGAATCTTATAAGAACTGATTATAAACAAAATCTCAACTAGATAATGAGTCAGTCCATTGTGAACCCTAATCCTAACCCGGAATTTAATAACACTTAAAACATTTGGGTTTACTCAACCTATAGAATGCTTTGTTAAATTTTTTATGTAATAAAATGTTTAATCAACCTTTAAAATGGATGATGTCAAAGCCTTATGTTTGAGGTCTCAGAGATACCAAGCATAAAACAACAGGGGTTAAAGCTTCAATCATTTCTTTCTGATGGGTTTCGGTCATATCAGAGGAATATAATAAAAACAAATTGAAAGGAAATAAGTAAATTCATTTTAAATTAATGTTATTTTTTTAAAAGACAATTATGTATTCAATAGTAATTTAAAATGAATTTACTTATGTAGTCAAACACAAAACTGTTAAATTAACAGAAAATGACTAAGTAATTACTAAGTGCGTTTGATGTATTGCAATCTAAAAACAATGCCTGCCTGCCTTTTACTCACATTCTCTTAACTCCTATCTACCTCTCGTAGCCTCAAAACCAGCTGAACATCCCAACCAGGTAAGAGCACTTTTATTTTTAATTAACTCTGAATGACTGAGGAACATTGAGCAACATTGAGCAACATTGTTATAAATGCATAGTTGCATCGTTATGTATGAATAGTGATTTGACTTCAGGTTGTCTAACAATCATCCCATGTTTGGGATAACATGTGGGTGACAAAATATGCGAAATATGTATATTTTTTCAGGCGTACCATTCCTTTAAGTTTGTGTGTGTTTGTATATGAGTATATGTTTGTATATGTATTTTGTGTGCGTGTGTGTATCCAGCATGGAAACTGTTATGGAGAAATTGATGGGCAGTCCTTATGATTTCAATCTGACCTACATCACCGAGCGCATCATCTCTGTCCTCTACCTGTCTGACCTGGAAGAACAGCATTACAGCGCTAACCTGAAGGAAGTGGCGGCCATGTTAAAATCGAAACATCAAGACAAGTTCTTGGTCAGTTGTGTTGCCGCTTAAAGTCATCATTGAGTTTTAATTGCACATGAATTAGAAGTCTCATGTCTCTTTCACTACTTCTCAGCTTATAAATCTGTCAGAGAAACGCCATGACATCTGCAGGCTAAATCCAAAGGTATCTTCCTGCTCTTTGTTATTCTTTTAACTAGAAGCATACAACAACATTTAAAAGTCACTCTATTGCTTGCTTGTTCTGACGTATTTGACCCCTTCCCCTGCCACAGGTGGAGGAGTTTGGGTGGCCCGATCTGCATGCCCCGCACCTTGATAAAATATGTGCTGTGTGCAAGACCATGGAGAACTGGCTTAACTCTGACCCCCACAACGTGGTTGTACTTCACTGCAAGGTTGAGATAAGAAGTTATTTAATGTTTAATATAAGAGTTAAAAGTGTCTAAATGTCATCTCAGTCTTATTAAAATAATAAATTATCCAAAAATGAGATGTCATCGCTTACATATTCCAAACTCGTATGACTGTCCTTAAAATGGAAGAGTTTAAAGAGTTATACTCTTCTGTTCCATGCATTTGCAATGAAATTGGACTGAAGTAACAGAAAAGCACTATAAAAGTAGTGTAAGAGTACTCCATACAATTGAATTCCTGGAATAATAGGACCATTCCAAAGATTATCTTCCCCTATGGTGGGGTATTAAACGCTGCGACCAGATCAGTCAAATAGTTGAACTCAATAACCAGATCAGTCTGATCCGATATATAGACTTAAATGTAAATAATGACATAATTTAAATGTTATAAAATTCTATGTCATAAATCTTAACCCTAATTTAGTATTGGTTGTTGTATATATTTTTTACATATATCTGTATGATATTTTATGTCTATCTGACTTCCTCTCTCTCTCTACCTGTTACTTTCTTAGGGAAACAAAGGAAAAACGGGGGTGATTGTGGCAGCTTACATGCACTATAGCAAAATATCAGCTGGGTACTTGCGTGCACACACACACACATATACTCACTCACTCTCTCTCTCTCACTCACTCACTCACTCACTCACTCGCTCTCATTTACACACATTGTTGTATATGTGGTTGTTTATGGGGAATCTTCATAGGCCTAATGATTTTAAAAGACTGTTTAATGTTTTTTAATCCATTTGGTTTACCAGGACACATCTTCACGTGTCTTCATAAACCATGTTTAAGTTTATAATGAATGAATAGTAATACTCATTAAATCATCATACACAATCATTAAATCATTATACACATTTGTGTCCTCATAATCCAAAAATATCTTTACATAAACACACTCATTTGTTTTCGTTTTTATGGGGACTTTTCATTTTTACTGTAAAAACTGTACATTCTATCCCACAAACCTCAAGATTTTGAAACCAAACCAAACATTTTGAATAATTTCTAAGCTGTTTCTAGTCCCCACAAGGTCAAAAATGTGTGGTATTATTACATTTTGTGGGGGATATTTTTCAGCAAAGACTAAATAAATTGATAAAAAGTTACATTTATAATGTTAAAAAAATACTATTTCAAATAAATGTGGTTCTTTTAAGCTTTGCCATCACATAAATAAATAACATTTTAAAATATATTTAACAGAAAACTGTTATTTTAAATTGTAATACTATTTCCCAGTGTTATTGTTTCTACTGTATTTTTGATCAAATGCAGCCTTGGTGAGCATAGGAGACTTACTCTTCATTCTTAATGGTGTATGTGTGCAGGGCAGATCAGGTTCTCTCAACAGTTGCTATGAGGAAATTTTGTGAAGATAAAATCTCTTCATCTCTCCAGCCATCTCAGAACAGGTATAACCAATGTTTATTTCTGTTTGCTCTAGAATAACTTGTTTGACTTTGTTCATGATGTTCTCTCTGTCATCACAGGTATATATATTATTTTGCCGGTCTTCTCTCGGGTGCAATAAAGATGAACAGCTCAGCACTGTTCCTGCATCAGATTCATATTCCAGCTTTGAATAACTACCAATCTGGAGGAGGTACATAACATGTCTGTTCGATCAAATCCAGGCCTTATCTTGAATTTTCTGCACTGTTTGGGAAGGGGGAAAACTACAGGAATCTATGTAAATGTTTTAAATGCTAAAATGTGTTAAAGTGATAGTTGAACATAAAATGAAAGCATAATTTACTCACCCTCATTTCATCTGTGTGACTTCCTGCATAATATGTTTTGAAGAATGTTTCAAAAGATTTTTTCACTGTACAATGAATGCCATTGAGATTCAAAACAGCATTGGTCCCTATCAACTTTCATAGTATGTTTATATATATATAAACACTGAAACCTTTTTCAAAATATCATCTTTTATGTTCCACATAAGAAAGAAAATCATACAGGATTGGAGTGACATAAAGTGAGTAGACAGAATGTGTCATCATTTTATTTCCTCAACTTTTTAGGTTACTCTGACTTTCTGAAGATCTATCAGTCATTGCAGCTGGTCTATTCACGCAAATAGTAAGTGGATTTATTTTCTGAGTCTCATTATGTTTGACATTTTTGCAGTAACATGGTGGTCACTGTGTGCGTTCTAATATATCCTGACCAGTGACAAATACCCTGCAAAAATAACCATTTTAATGATAACATTTGGTTTTAGTCGCTCTATGCTGGTCTTAGCTATTGTAAGGTCGTCTTGATCTCATTATGGCCAAACTAATGTTGCTAGTCTCCCAGATGTACCAAGCTGATATTATGCTGGTCTTCCAGCTGAAAAGTGCCCAAAACCCCTCTAAAACCAGCCCAAAGACCCAAAGGCTGGTTTGAGTTTTTTTTCTTATGCAGGAAATCCAGGCAGTTTAAGTTTCAGTCTGGTTCACAGTTTGTCCAAATCCCATTTCCCCTCTCTTCTCCTCGTCATATCTTCTTCTGACTGATATATGAAAACAAAATCACATATTATAGTTTTCTGACTACTTGTTGTTTGTGTTACAGTGATATTCAGAGCACTAACAGTAAGATGCTGTGTGTGAATATTGAACCAGCTCTACTGCTGAAGGGAGACATCCTGGTGAGTTTTTTTCACATGAATATATTCTTGTTATGTCAGATGCTCCTAAAACCTGGTCACTAGCCATTGCTTTGAAAGGAGATATTTTTAAATATTTTTTTAAGTCATCCCATTAGTACATTTATGATAAGACACAAGAAAATTTCATGCAATTTTTAGGATTATAATTTATTCAAAGCTTTAAAAGTGAGTTTTAAACTTCAGTTGAGAAGACGTGAGTACTATTAATTTGCCAAGTTATCTGATTTAAAGGGTTGGTTCATCCAAATATGAAGATTCTATCATTATGTTGTTCCACACAGATTGGAGATTAATATTTTGTTTAAAGCACTTTGTAAAATTGGGTTTAAACCACTGGAGTCACATGGATTACTTTTATGATGTTATTACTACCTTTCTGGGAACTGATTACAATGTCAATGTGTACCTTCAATCAATTTGTAAGTTTCTTTGGATAAAAAAGTAATTAATGAAAGTATTTTCATTTTGAGAAAAAAACCTGTTATCGTTTACTTGCCCTCATGTCATTTCAAACCCATGAAGTCTTTTAAGATCCTTTTAATGAAACCTGAGAAGTTTCTGTCCCTCCTGGAAAGAGGGACATGGAGGAAACCTGTAAGGTTTCTGTCCCCTTTTGGAAAGTCCTAGCAGCCGAAACATAGAAAATTCAATTCAAAAAGGCCATAAAGGTGTTGTAAATGAACCCATTTGGATTGAATGGTTTAATACAAGTCTTGTGAAGAGATAAAACTTTATATGATGAACAGATTTAATTTAGGATCAGGTTTCATTAAAATACCTTAATTTGTGTTTCAAATATGAATGGTTTGGAGACAGGAGGTTGAGAAAAGGATGACAGAAATTGTATTTTTGGGTGAATTATCCCTTTAAAGATGTAAAAGGTGAAAACCCAAAACCATATGTCTGGATAAGAATCTCACAGACACTGGGTGAGCCTTTAAACAGTTAGAAACCAAACAGAACACACTCTCATCCACATACCAACAGTCTTTTACAGTCATGGCCAAAATTGTTGGCACCTCAAGTACTGTTCACAGAAAAGTATTGCATTAACACATTTTGCTATACACCTGTTTATTCCCTTTGTGTGTATTGGAACAAAACAAAAAAGGAGGGAAAAAAGCACATTTGACATAAGTTCACACAAAACCCCAAAGATGTGATGGACAAAATTATTGGCACCTTTTCAAAATTGTGGATAAATCAAGCATGTGATGGCAAGTAACAGGTGTGGGTAATATAAAAATAACACCTGAAAGCAAATAAAAAGGAAAGAAGTTTACGTAGTCTTTGCATTGTGTGTCTGTGTGTGCCACACTCAGCATGGACAACAGAAAGATGAGAAGAGAACTGTCTGAGGACTTAAGAACCACAATTGTGGGAAGATATAAACAATCTCGAGGTTACAGGTCCATCTCCAGAGATCTAGATGTTCCTTTGTCCATAGTGTGCAACATTATCAAGAAGTTTGCAACCGATGGCACTGTAGCTAATCTCCTCTTTGTGGACGAAAGAGACAAATTGATGAAAGATTACAGTGCAGGATAGTCCGAATGGTGGATAAGCAGCCCCAAACAAGTTCCAAAGGAATTCAAGCTACCCTGTGGGCTCAGGGTGCATCAGTGTCAGTGCAAAATATCCGTCGACATTTGAATGAAATGAAAAGCTATGGCAGAATACCCAGGAAGACCTCACTGCTGACAGACAAATAAAAAAGCAAGACTACAGTTTGCCAAAATGTACTTGAGTAAGCAAAATCCTTGTGGGAAAACATCTTGTGGACAGATGAGAGCAAGATAGAGCTTTTTGGTAAAGCACATCATTCTACTGTTTACCGAAAATGGAATGAAAATAGCACAGTACTTACAATCAAATATGCTGGAGGTTCAAAGATGTTTTGGGGTTGTTTTGCTGCCTCTGTCACTGGGTACCTTGACTGTGTGCAAGGCATCATGACATCTGAGAATTACCAAAGGATTTTGGGTCCCAGTGTCAGAAAGCTGGGTTTGCATCCGAGATTGTGGGTCATTTAGCAGGACAATGACCCAAACATACTTCAAAAAGCAGAAGTAATGGATGGCAACAAAGCGCTGGAGAGTTCTGAAGTGGCCAGCAATGAGTCCAAATCTAAATCCCATTGAATTTGGCCATGACTGTATAACCACTATGAACACCTTAACAAACAACCTGGCAACCACCCACAACACCCAAGCAATGTTTTGACAAGTTTTGTGCAGAAAAACAACATATGTACTTCAGTAACTGTGCTCTCTTATTACTTTCTATCTTTAGGTGAAGTTTTATCACTGTCTCTCAGATGCATGTAAGAGAGAATATGTGTTCAGAGTCCAGTTCCACACCTGTAGTGTTCATGGATCTCAGCTTACGTTTGGCAAAGGGGAACTTGACCATGCTTGCACAGGTAAATACTGGCACTGTTAGTTCAACTGCCTACTCCAGTGCCTCAGCTTCTTAAAATTATTTGTGTTTGTGTGTAGATGACCGTTTCCCTGCAGAAGCCACCGTGGAGTTATTGTTTTCTTCTGGCCCACAAAGGAGAGGTACAGATCTATCAAGTGAACTTCCACCATTCCTCCATGTATTAGCTCTGTCTTAATGCTGCATGTATCATGCGTTCTGAGGTGGAGAGATGCAGGGAAATGAGCCAGGAGTATCTGTGGATTATGGCACCAAAGATCCTGTTGTTCGTTGGGACTCGTATGAGAACTTTAACCTTCACCATGAGGATAGTGTTGAGGGTATGTGCACTCAGTCTAGCAAAAAACTTTAGCTTGCCCAGCTACAAGCTGCTCAGAATTTAAAAGTACTTGAACAACAATCAAAAACATAGGCTAAGTTTACACTAGTCCATTTCGTTTTAAAACGCATAACTTTTGCTACGGTACACTTCCATGATTCATCAAGACCCTATCACATGACCATTATTCTACTGGAAAACAACTAAATCAGACCAGCCTCGACGACTGTGTAAACAGTCATGTGGTGTGGATAGAGATTTTTTTCTGAAACAGCAGTATGGACAAGAATCGTTTATATTTTAACATGCTTTGTTAAAATTAAAATGCAGTATGTGTGGACAAACCCATAGTAATAAACAAAAATATCAAAGAGGATTGAAAATGATCAATGATATTTTTTTTTTGAGGATCAAAGAATCACTTTTTTTAGGGGGTCCTAACTGGAAGAAATCACATTCTGAGACAAAAAGACACTGAGACATTTTTCCATACACTCCAAATTCATAAGACTGTAAATAATGACATTGTCTATGTATTTCCCTGTGATCTGTAGATATCTGTCACACACGTGGGCCTTTGGATGGTAGCCTGTATGCGCAAGTGAAGAAGCGTCGAGCACAAGGCTCCAGTCCCAGCAGATGCCTGACCTCCATCAAAACCTCCACACAGTTACCCAATCATTCCTCCCCTACTCCTCCCATTCATCTCTCCATCCAGCCTCTCTCACAAAGCAAAGATGCAAGTTGTTCATCTGCATCAGTCAAATCCCTCTCTCCTCTTCCAAGAGAAAAAAAAGAGAATGACGAAGACAGGGAAAGACACAGAGAAACTGCAATTCTTGACGATAGCGACTGTTCTCCGTTGAGATCAGATCGGCCTGTTCAGTCTTGTTATGGTCGTCCATATTCCCACACTCATTCATTCTGTGGCCCAGACCTGACCAACCCGAATGCACTAGCACAAACGCTCAACCCCAAACACCACACACTTCCCTGCAGCCGCACCACCCCACTGCCAGTCCAAGACCTGTGTGTATCCCAGCCAGATCTTTTATGGGAAAGAGGGCGCTGTCTGCACCATCCCTGCCCAGAAACCATCAGACACCTGTATTCATTTCCCCCTCAAGAAGCCCACTCTCATTCACCACTATCCCACTCGCAATCCTCCCATTCCCACACACTTCCTCCACAGACACGTGCGTTCTTCACTGGGGAGGCATGTCCACTGTTCCATTACTCTGCCTTCCCTCAAGGCCATGCCCGCATCCCTCCTTCTCTGTCCCCTAATCAGTCACTGCTCTCCAGTCCATACAGAGAGTTACGATACAGCACAACACCGCCAACATCGTGCTCGTGCAGGGATTGTTCTCGATTACGTGAGGACGTTGCACTCCACTCTTTACGTGTCAGGGAATTAGAAGCTCTACCTTGGTCTAGAGAGGCAGAGTTTGGGATTAGGACGGAGGTACCCATGCACTGGAGGGATGGAAGGGTGGAGTCTCATTGGGAGGGAGTTCAAGAGGCCGAATACTGGCGGCGCAAATTAGCAATGTCACCAGTAACATTATCATGCGGACATTGCCACGCTATCCCAAAACAAGATCAAGCGGGATATGTTGCAGACACACAACCCAGTCCGTATCCCAGCCCTCAAAGCAGTGGCTACCACAGTCCGCATCCACCTTGTCCTTGCTCTCCACAAAAGCTCAGAGAGAGTCCTGGTTACGCCTCCATCAGTCATTCCCCAAACTCCTCCCCCACTGCTATCACGCCATCTCCAAAACGAGCCAATCACAACAGTGCCTCATCTGAAGAGAGTCAAAATGCTCTGAATGGTAATCACATTGACACGATTTGCAATCATTAAATCTTGCCAAAGATTGTTCCTAAAACAATTTTTACTAGATTTATATAATATCAATATTTGTGCCATAATATACAGCAAATAAAGTGTCAGACTGTACACTACCATTCAACAGTTTCAGTCAGGAAGATTAATCCATACTTTTATTCAGCAAGAATCCATTAAATTGATCAAAAGTTTCAATAAAGACATTTATAATGTTTAAAATTTCTATTTAAAATAAATCGTAGAACCCTGAAAAAAAGACTTTCCACAAACATTTTAAGCAGCAAACCTGTTTTCTTAGGTATCATGTCACACAATGTGATCATATTTAAAATTCATATTGCATATGATTTATGTTCAAATATATTAAAATAAAAACTGTTACTTTAAAATGCAATATCATAGTTTTTTACTGTCGTTTTAATCAAATACGTAAATGCAGCATAAGCAACCTTTTCCAAAACCAAACTTTTTAATGATAATGAAGACTTAAAGTGATTTTGTATTATAAAAAAATGAAGCTTCTGTTCATCACTCTCAAGTTATCCAAACCAGTAATTATTTTTGTATAATGTACACACTTTTCTATACATAAATTTTGTTGGTGATTGATACTGTCTAGCTCTGAAAAGTGACATAAAGGCTACATAGTAGAATGTCCATATGAATAAATGATCGTTTAACTTTTAGCTTTCTTTTCTTTTCTAATCTGTTCCATTTTTCCGTTTTGTAGAAAGGAGCATTAAGGTCTTAGATGCTGATAAAAGTTACATTGAGGCCTTTTCTCATCCTACCCGGGACAGGTAATTATGTTTCTTCACGCAGATTAATCTCATGTCAACCACAGTGTTTATTTTGATGGCTGAAGATCAAATTTAATGCAGGCCTACTATCAAACTAAGTTCATCTGTGTATTCTAACAGCGGGCCATTGGAGGCAAGAGAACCAATAAAAAGCATCAAACCCCCAGAAGGTGAAACTGTCCCTGATTCTCTGATCACAGTTGTCTCCACTGTCTGTGGAGCAGAGGAAAAGACTACATCTAGACTACATCTAGATTCTACATCTAACACCGCTGTCATTAGAAGCCCATTATTATCCAAGGGTGTGGAGTCAGTGCAGGTACAAACGCACAACCCCAGACCTCTCAGTAGCAGTGTCCCAGAATCAGTGCAGGATAAAGGGGAGCGCCCCGGCTCATGCTACACATCAACTTCAACTTCAACAAGCCCTCAACCAACTCTTTGCTCTTCAGAGAGAAATTCCACTTCATTTAGCATAAATGCTGAAAGGCAAAGCCTAACGCCCTTGACCGACAGCAACGAGGGAAGCAGCAACAGTGACCTGACTGCATCGTTGCCTGACCCTGATGGCTACGTCACACCCTCATTCCCTATAGCGTCATATTGCTACCCTCTTCTGACAGTGCCTCATGTACCATATACAGGCTACACTTCAATTACCATCCCGGCCTTACCCCAACCTCCTCTTCCTGAAAAACAACGTTCACCCTCCCTTCAGAATGTGTCTACTAGCACTTCCTCTGGGAAATCACCTGGAAAACCTTCTATTTTATCTGCCCAGTTCCATGTGTCCTTCTCCTCTACCACCAATGAATTGCCTCCCACATCTAGTTGCAAAGTAATCCCCTCTAGTGGTGTGGAGGAGCCAGAGAACCGTCTAAGCTCCAAGTTTGTTCAAGACAGCTCCAAATACTGGTACAAACCTGGCATCTCCAGAGACCAGGGTGAGAACATCTGCATATTTAATAGTTCTAGCATCAATATATATAAATTTGCATTTATTCATTTGGTGGATTTTGCATGTATTCTCTAGCAATCAAACCCATGACCATGACATTGGACTTATGCACTTATGGTTTAACTAATATATACAGTATATTAATACACAATATATTGGTATCAATAGAAATGTCTTATTTATATTGGTATTGGATGATATTAGATATTTAATTGCAAATACTCATTTCCCATATTTTTGCATTTAGATTAACTTGCTGTTATCTATCGCTCACAAAGATGTAATCTTTAAAAACACAAAAAATCTAGTAACGCTGTTAAAGTCAGTTTTATTTGAATAGTGCATTTTACAATACACATTATCTTTTATAGTATATTCATGCCTCATAGTTGGATTTAGCGGATTAAAGCTGAGCGACGATATCGTTAACATTTTTTAATAATATTAAAAATCAAGCAGTTGAGATTTGCTATTTATAGTATATATTGCCAATTCCATTTTTTCCAAGTGTTTAGACAAAATTGAATATAATTTTTATACTGTCCATTTATCAGTTATCAGCAATAACATGAAAATAATTATTGATTTTTCTTATTTGTCAGAATTTTATCCATTACGATTTATTGCAACTATTAAAAACCCAGGTGTTTAAAATGTTAATTTAAGTAATCATTAAACTAATAAATTTTGTCTATGTGTGATAAAAAAATCCTACGATCCTTACACTGAAGAAACTAAGCATATTTTTTTAAGCAAAAACAATGTGGGAATCAAAACATTCAAAAATATAGTTGCATTAAATTACTGTTTTGGTGCTGACACATATTACAGAAATATTGCTGTTTCTCGAAAATTGTTCTGATTCAAAATATCTCTTTCTCCATGTAGCTATCGCAGTATTAAAAGATAAGGAGCCTGGTTGCTTCCTCATTAGGGATAGTAATTCATTCCAAGGCGCATATGGACTGGCCCTAAAAGTCACTACACCTCCAGCACATGCTAGTAACCATGGTGAGACGGGCAACCCACAGGAGCAGCTAGTTAGGCACTTCCTGATTGAGAGTGGTGCCAAAGGTGTGAAGATCAAAGGCTGTCAAAATGAAACATATTTCGGTGAGACAAAGAAGATCATGCCTGGTTAATCAATGGTTTTCTGATGCTCTGTGTTAGCGACCCATATTGATTGTTTGATTTTTATGATTCTTCTCTCTTTCCTCCCAGGCTCCCTGTCTGCTTTAGTGTATCAGCACTCCATTAGTCCTGTGTCTCTTCCTTGTGTACTACGAATCCCAGATAAAGGTCAAACAAACGTAAACCTTAGACAATGCCTAAAATTCACTTTTTTTCATAGTGAGTGTATAATAACTGTCTGGTTGTGTTTCAGATCTTGTTGGTGAATTGCAGGAGTTGCAAAGTGGAACTAATACCAGCACAGCTGCAGATCTTTTGAAACAGGGGGCAGGTAAATTAATTTAAAATAACTGTAATGTAATTTATTTCTGTGACGACAAAGCTAAATTTCAGCAGCCATTACTCCAGTCTTCACTGTCACAAGGTCTTTCAAAAATCACTCTATTATAATAATATGGTGCTCAAGATCCTGTACATAGTTTTGTTTTTTGTATATCATGATACTTTTTTATTCTTTGATGAATAGAAACTTCAAAAGAACAGCATTTATTTGAAGTCTTGGTCACTTCTTATCCAATGAATGCTTCTTTGCTGAAAAATATTATCTCACTACCAAAAATGGTAGTTTATAAAAAAGAGCTTGATTATATTAGTTTATATTAATTATATTTCGTGAGAAATAAAAATCTGAAACAAATTAAGTTCTAAGTTAGCAAATTAGCAAAGGCTAATAGGTCCTTAACTCGATCTAGCAGTCACATTATTCTCTATAGGGAACAGCTGATTGGTTCCTGCTCTATCAGTAGCCAATCAGCTTTGCTCAACCTTCAAATACTTGGTCAGCATTTTCTGTAACAGTTGCTCACAGCAGCATGTCGTGTATGTATTAAGTAATAAGTCCTGTACTTGCTTTGCAGCTGCAGAGCAGATCCACATCCACTCCACCAAGTTTAACTTTAAGTTGTGTTTGAATTTGTCTTCTGCATTTAACCCATCCAAGTTAGTGCACACACACATTAAGAGCAGTGAGTAGTGAATACACACACCGCAAAATGTGACACACATCCAGAGCAGTGGCCAGTCTTTTTTGCTGTGGCACCCGGGGAGCGATTGGGGGTTTGGTTCCTTGATCTAGAGCAGTGATTCCCAAACTGTGGTCCGCGGACCACTAGTGGTCCGTGAGGGTACTGCAGGTGGTCCGTGGAAAGGCAAAAAAAATATTTATTTTACCTTCATTTTACCAGGAAATTCCCATAAAAAATTTTTTTAAGGAATATGTAGGCCTATATTGATATAACATTTACATTAAATTGTCAAGTTATTGTGCGATTACTAAAATAGTCCAGTGGTGTTCGGAAAATAATGTCGCTATGGAAATAAGCCTGTTGTTCAAATTAACCGGTGTTGGGTGCTGCCCCTTTAAGGACGCTAATACGGTTGCCAAGGTGATCAACGCACAACAAAACAAACCCACTGAGGGAAAGAAAGGTTGTCATGTTAAAACCACGCTACACTTTTACTTCAATTACAGTTAAAAATTACAATTTAAACTTTATATTCCCAGCGTAGTGAGTAATTATTATGTTGTTTTAAGTAAATTAATAATTTCTGATGTGATACTGTATATAGATCGCTATTTGAAATTAGCGCCTAAACGTCTAATATTATACGCTTGTTTTTTATGTTTATGTAGCTATTTACTGTGTTTTAAGTTGCTTGTTGAAATGTTAATGCAGTATATGTTACATTTAGCTGATAAACAAAGTTTAGTATGCGTTTGTGACACAGAGAATGTTTGATGATGTAAATAATACTAATTGTAGATTGTTTTTGTTTTTACAGTTTTGACCACACACATATGCACATAGCCACAGACATACACAAATACTCAACAAACTTTAACTACTACAACAACGACCAAATGTGTATATTGTTAGTTCTGCACAAGAGGAATAAAATACAACATCAAAATCCAACTTAATGTTATCATTTCATGGGTAACAACCTGATTATGCCCTCGGGCACATGAGTAAATAAATAAATTAAATATGTGGCAGCCATTGTGTGGAGTAAACTTTCTTTTAACAAGCCTGTTGTCAGGGTTCTGCCAAATTCGGTCTAGTCATTTCTTGGTTTTGTGGCAGAGCTCTGACACTGCCGTTATGTCTCTAGTCGCGTGCGTCTGTGGCGTCTTTTGTGCGAGTTATGATGTCCGGTCCCGATACTTTGGTCTGGTTCAGTTTCATTTTGAATCGGGATTCGGGTTTTTATAACTCGTGTGTTCGTCCTTGTAGTGAGACAAGTGTTTTGCTCATTCTCACGCGCTCTATGTTATGTGAGTGGGCGCGGTTTCAAGCTCTGCTCGTTCGTGTTTACGTCGGCCACGTGCTTTCATGCTGTGTTTTTGTGATGCGTCTTTGTTTAATGTGAACACGCTGCGATTCGCATTGGCTGTGTGTTTGTCTCGTCAATGTGTAACCCTCCCACCTTGTTTCCCTGCTTTAGTTTGATTTGTTCCCAGCTGTGTCCCATTCAATTACCGTTCCTCATGTGTGTACTTAATCCATCCGTGTCTGTTGTCTTGTGCTGGTTTCTTTTCATTTATGGTTGTGTGGTCCTGCCTCTTGTCAAGTTCTGTCAAGTCAAGTTTCTAGTCCAGTTCATGTTCAAGTCTAGTTCATGTTCTAGTCCGGTTTTATTTTTCTATTTTGTAACAATAAAATCCCCACTCATCTGCAACATTGAGTCCTCGTCACATCCCTTCACCCAACCTGACACCTGTTGCACACTGATGTGATGACTAGTTATAGTAGTGCTAATAAGCCTATTTAGAGGTGCGGATTAATTCAGGTAAGACTGTGTGTAGACATTTTATTATGTGTGTTATGAGGTGGTCCGCAAATTTTTTTGATTACAAATAGTGGTCCACACACACAAAAAGTTTGAAAACCACTGATCTAGAGAACCTTAGTCACTTCCTGCCAGTATTGAGAACCAGCAACCTTTGGTTTACCAGTCAGACCATTGAGCCTCTAACCGTTAAGCCATGGCCGGCAAGACCAAAAATATCCATTACCATGACAAACACTCAAAGACCGAGAAAGTTGTCATGACACGGACGCATACCTTTTTACCCTCTAATATTCATTTCTTTCTCTCTCTCTCCCTCCCTCTTATTGTCAGCTTGTAATGTTCTTTACCTAAATTCAGTGGAAACAGAATCTTTGACCGGCCCGCAAGCCATCTCCAAGGCAACCAAGTGCACTTTGACCCAGAAGCCTCGTCCTTCGCCAACGGTCGTCCACTTCAAAGTGTCCACACAAGGAATCACGCTCACTGATAATCAGCGCAGGTACAAACACACGTTGAACACACACGTCAACCAAGCAAAACAATTTACATTGTATCATGGCTTTATTAATAACACTCCCCAAGCATATTTTTAGCATCTTTCAAATATGAGATTAAAGTTACTTTTTTTAGGCTTTCAAGTAAACTACAGGCCTTTCAAGACATTAATCAGAGACACTGAAAAGTACAAATTGTCTGACAAAAAGGACACATGGCATAGATATCCATATCCTCATTTTTTGTCTCTCTTTCTTTTTATCCATATAGATTATTTTTTAGGCGACATTACCCTATTCATAGTGTGACATTCAGCAGTGTGGATCCACTGGATCAAAGGTAAAGTTCTAGATAAAATCGTTAGAAAAATACAACACCAATCTGCAACTCTGCCAGTGGCCAAGCCACCATGTATATTGCTTTGAATGTTATCTAAATGTGAACATGTCTGGAGGAGAGGGTTTGCCACTCATGCTGATCTATGACTATCAACGTGCCATTGTTTTTTTTTTCACAAGGGCTCCCCTGTCCTCTTTTATGCTTCTCTCTTACTTGCTCTGCTTGTACATGTTGTTAAACCTCTGTGTCTGTGTGCTTGTGTGCGTGCGTGCGTGTGTGTGTTGTGCACGTGCGTTTGTGCGTGCCAGGTGGATTGATGCTGATAACACTTCCTGCAAGTAAGTGCTTCTACTTATACACTCTTATATTCTCTTTTGTTGCATTTCTTATGTTTTCTGAAAGTTTATTTTCAAATACGTATGTACATTTAAGAGTGAGCCATTCTTAATTTAATGTGCCTCTTTTACGCTTTTTCTAATATTACCTTTCATGGTGTGTGTTATATAGCTGTTTAGATCTGCATAGTTTCAAAGATCAAAGTTCATGGCAAATGGAGTTATTGTCGCCCAAAAGAAAGAATAAATCGTCAGTAACTTAAGACATACTTGCTGCACGAACCTACGGTTTGAAAGGAATTTGCATAACGCCGCCCGTGCTTTTCATTGGCTGCCCATGAACAACCATGCTATAATTATGGTATACAAGTACACATGTGCTATAATGAGAAAATTATAGTGTTTTTTGACCTTTTATGCATGTAATCCTATTGTAGGAGACATCCGAAAACTAAATTAGGAACCTTTAAAATAGCATAATAAGGGCATTTTAACAATCTATCATGGTCTGATACATACTTGTTTTCTATAGGATGTTTGGATTTGTTGCACGGCGCAGTGGTGGTTTGGGAAACGTGTGTCACCTGTTTGCAGAGCTCGACCCGGAGCAGCCAGCCACAGCCATTGTGAACTTCATCAATAAAGTCATGCTGGGACCTCAACAGCTGCGAAAATGAACACAGTATAGAGAGATGGAGAAAAACAAAATTGACATCACAAAGGAACAGGGGGTAGTGCAGTGGAAATTGTCAGAGTGTTTGTCATTAAGATGCACAAAAAAGACTCTGTATACAAGCTTCCACATTTTCTGTCATGTTTCCAGGTAGTATAGCATACTGTGATAAAATCAGGTTAAAATTGAGTGCATTACGAAGTGATTTTAAATTAAATGCCTTTTATTAAATTAAAAAGAACTATATGAGAAAAACAACAACTGGACATTTTCCTGGTAAATCACAATCAAACCTATTTTGGGTTGAATAAATTGCCCTTTTAAATCCTATCACTCAGGATGCCAAAGTGTATGAGTGTTATTTTGTTGTTTTTATTTTCATTGATTTTCATTTGACGTCTATGTGTTCATGTTTTCAGTTAAATAGTCAGAATGTTTTGATTTGTTTTCTATTCAGAATGGCCTTTACAAGACAGACATTTTTAGCAACTGATGAATTTTTTTTATTCATACATTTTTGGTATTTAAATAAAATATTAATAAAAAAAATGAAAACATGAAGAACTAAAATGCGTAGACTCTCTTTTTTTATATAATTCATCTGATTTCCAGTTATTTAATTAAGGTTTGCAGGCATGTTTTTTTTTCTCTTTTTCTTTCCTTCTAAATGTGTTAATCATGTTGTGCTTCTCTGTCTTATGTTCAGTGCTGACACGCACTGCTAGTCTTTGCTTGTTGTCAGTTTAGCATAGTTTGCTTAGGTGTGTCAAACTGTCTTAAACTTGATCTTATGAACAAAACCTTTTAATTAGTTTTAATACAATATATAACCATGCAGCAGACAGTCATAAAAATATGTGAGACTTATGTTATCTGAAAAGTGTAAATTAACAGTATAGATGTTTAGATTTAGTTCATAAATGTGCAACATTTTGTTACATTCTTATTCTGATAAATTAACACAAAATGTTCCATATTAACACATCTTCTTATTGTGATACATTTACTAGGCTGGCCTTTTTTTAAAACATTTTTTAAATGTATTTGGTAACGTTCCTTCAATGAATTCCTTACATTCAAGATAAAAATTGACGTTATAATCAGTTCTTGTTTTCCCTGGGAATCAAACCAATGACCTTTGACATTACAAGTGTCACACTCCACTGTTTGAACTACAAGAAAGCATTTCCATTGCAACAAGGCATCAACTGAGGGGCTGTTTACATTGTGCTGATGTGAATTTATTTTACTGCCACAAACTAGGATTACTTAAATACTATAACCAGCTATCAAATATCAAAACCCGATGATACTCATGAATAAATGAAATATGATAGCACTCACAGGTCACTTCTTGAGGACAGTCATTACTTGTTTTGTAAACACACACAACAAATATATACACATACAATATACAACGCTGAATGATAATTTCGTTGATGTTCACATCTGATGCTTTAGGTTTTCTAATTCCACATTTAGCTTTCAGTCTTCGACTAAAGTGGCTTTTTCCTGCCTTTTCAAAAGGACGAGGTCCCACCGAGATTTGAACTCGGATCGCTGGATTCAAAGTCCAGAGTGCTAACCATTACACCATGGGACCGCACTGCCGCGAGGAGTGACTTTTATCTAATTATTAGTACCATCCTGGTAATATTCTTTTGCAACACAAAATATGAATATATTTATATATATTAAGGGCTTGGCAATCTTATTTAACTACCACCACATCAATGCAGCAGGTTCACCCCAACCGACAATACTTTTAGCTTGTTAAATTGTTTTAACCGTTGTATTAGTTATAACCTACTCGCGTTCATATTTTATTTATCAGCATATTTTTTATTTATTTATTTTTATTTACAGTATTGCTAATATGCTTTTCACATCGAATTTTGTTCAGCTGTAACTTAAGCTCTTGTACAGTCAGTAGCGCGAGCTGAAGACAAATGTCTATAGCACAAGATCTCCCCTGTCGAAATTTTTTTTTTTTATCGTATTATTCACTTATTTATACCTTTCTACCGAGCAACAGGGACATCAGATTGTTATAAACTGTATGCCCTTTTTATTATCATCAAATCCTAAATCATAACAAGAGATGACTGCTGTGCACGAACAACTCAGTGTACGTATTAAATGTATAATTTAATTGTGACAAAAACATCTGCTTTGAGCATTTGCAAGAGTCACATTTGAGACTGAAAACCATATTTATTTTGGTCATTTTTTCCACTGTTTATCCAGACTTTTCTCCAGGAAATCAAATGGGTTTTTTTCTCTTTCCGTTGTGCCATTTATGATTAAATATGTAGCAATGAATATGTTTTCTCTTTCTGTTTCCCTTATTGGCTATTTTCATTTGCGAAATAAGGTTCAAATAACAGACTAAAATTATTTTTGGCAACACATTTTACTCCTTGTTGTACATGCTACATGTACTTAATACAACAGTTACACAAATCAAAGCAAACCCTACAGTAAGTCCACGTTGACCATTAAAATAATTTATTTAATCGTGTTATAACACAGTATCAAAGATACCCTAAAATAAAGGGTTGCGCTTTAAAGTGTCTTTGTTACACTGTGATTATACATTCAACTGCTGCATAATAGCAATGAACTAAATTTACTTACTATAGGGTTAGAGATAAGATTAGCGTTTGGTTTATGGTTAGTTGCATGCCATTATGCATAATTTATAGTTATTACTATAGTAACTAAATGTAACATATGTAACAATGACACTGTAAAATAAAGTGTAAGTGTAACCCCCAGTTTTGTCTTATTTTACACACTTATTAATTTACATATTAATCAAAATGCTAACATTTTAACAAATAATTAATGTTGCACAATAGTAAAGCATAAAAAAAGCATTCCGTATTAATATTATTACAGTTTGCAAAGTGCATTTCTGATAAAGTTTTATTGTTTAAAAAGAAAAGAAAAGATAAAAGTGTTTTAAGTCATGTTTTTATGATTTCCATGTAGAATCCCGATTGGCTGGCTGCCTTCGACCTTTGACCCAAAATGAAGTAACATTATGTTCCTCACACATTCCAGCATGATCTTTGTAGTCGCTGAGAGGTTATAGATCAGTGTAACCGTCAGAACATTTTGTGCCTTAGAAAACGCTCAGGATCCAGTTGCAGAGCAACTTGGTTTGTAGCTTTAAAGTCCCTCTGTGGTCAATCATTTTATCCCTACATATTTAAACGTTTTTATTTGTGATTTAAAAAAAACTTCATGCCATAAAACATCTTAATCTGCTTCATTTAAGGTGTTTTAGGTGTTTAAGGTGACCCCTGACATTGCATTAAAAGTGTAAAAAAACAGGTTCAAGGTTCAAAGAACAAGGTTCACATAAACAGTTGGTTTTGTCGTAAGTAAACATCTGGAAGAAATTGTGTATGTGTGTCAGTATATTGGAAAAAATAACACTCTAAAAAAAGTATATCATTATATTCTTAAAGTAACAGCAGCCTAATATAAGAATCAGTACACATTTTATTCATCTCGTGAAAAATGTGCCGTTTTATTTAATTTTATTTATTATCATTTGATTATTCCAATATTTTGCAATAGTTTTTTTGGTATAATTTAAAGCTATTTATTTAATTTATATCGTTTTTGTATTATATTTGTCCTATTATTCTTCTATGCTGATGTTATCATTGCCTTCTGCAATAAAAAACATGATTTAATGTGTGATGTAGTGCAAGAATATAGATGTAGTATTGCAATAAAATGTATATTTTTGTGCAAAAGATAAACTACTTAAAGTTAAGCTCAATCTACAGCATTTGTAGCATAATTTGTTGTTTTACAAAATATTGATAATCGTTAGTGAGCCACGTACAATGTAAGTGATAGAATGTATCATCAGAAACTGAACTGGATCCAAAAAGTAACAATATGAATACAAAGAGGTCTGAGACCACATTTCTACTTAAGCAGACCAAAAAAGGGTTTGAGGACAAGGACAGTGTGAACGTAAAGAGACCTTAATTCACCTCTTGATCCACTTAAACGAGTCTAAGTTCGATTATTTTTAAAGAGGAATCAACTTCAAATCTCCAGCTCAGAAATCCGCCACTCAACTTCTACTCAAGTTACTATAGTAAACGCTGCACAATGGTATCGCTCTTTACTTTATGGTATTGCTTGAAGCTTTAACATTTAAAAATGAAGAAATTCATATGTAAATGTTTTCTATAATTATTACATCTTTCCAAATTGATCTATTTAAATATTCTGGGGAAAAATTCCATTTCAAAATATGTCACAGAAAAACTAAACATTGCACTTATGTCAGTTATTTTTTAAATATATATTATAATTCTGATTTTGTGAAACAATCACACACATCAGTCCAATTATTTAGTGTTCATGTTAACCTTGTTCTGAATCATCAATGAAAATTATTACATTCAGAATAAAACAAAAGCTGTCCACATCAACAAGGCTGCTGATGTAAACTGTTGGATGAACAATATGAAATATTTACTCTAGGCAATAATTATAGTGAAAATGGCATTGAATTCCTTAAATGTTTTAACACTGTCTGTTTAATGCAGTAATGAACGTTATTTCATTCTTTCCAGCCTATAGATGATGCAAAAGACATTGTTTGTGAGCTTAATGTGAGCATCTTGACCGTGAGTGAGGACACCAGACACATTAGTGTCTTGTAATGTCCCAGGAAATGTTTGTTTTTGTTTTTTTGTACATTATGTTTGGGAATGTCATAAAGTTACTGCTATGTGTATTGCTGTTTTTGGTACATTTCTCTTTTTCCAAGACTAAATTTATTTTTAGTAAGTTTTAAATTTCTTTATAAGTTTTTCGATTTTTCAACCAGGACACCTTAAAATAAAGTTTAACCCCAGTTTTACACAACTCTTATATTAATTATTATGTATTAATCGAAATGCTAACTGTGAATCTTATATTGCACAACAGTAAAAAGCATGGTGTATTAATACTATTAATACCTTTGACCTCAAATGAAGTAACAGTATGTTCCTCGCACAACTGTCAGAACAGGTTGTGCATTAAAAATTAAGAGAGAACAAAGGTTCTCTTTAGCAAATGCAGGAGATTATTGTGAGAGGGATCTTTAATAGGTGAACATTTATAGCTGAAGGTCACAAGCACATAGATTCACATATTATTTTGTTAATAGAGTATTGAGACTGTACCCATTCATTTATTTCTCTTTGCTGTCCTGTTTTAAGTGGATGTACAAAGAATGCCTAGTACCCTAAACATGCCCCTCTATATTTCCAGACAATAGCCCATATGTTCCTGTGAGAGGAGGACAACGGAAACAGCCAGGAGGTTACTGTAACAGGCCCCTCTCTCTGTATCTTTTACATCCGTTCATGTCTTTATGATCGTCCTTTTGCTACGTCACTCAATCTCGTTTCTCCCCCTGTAACTCAACATTCACCATCTATCATTACTGCACAGATATCACATACACACGAATGCACGCACACAAACATGACACAGAAGCATTCTTCTGCCACTGGGTGCCACAGGGATGAATTTCCTCCTGCAATCAGGCTAACACAACCAAACCCGTATGTTATTTTTCTTTTGTGCATATACACACAAGTACACTACATTGTGTTCCACATTCAAGGCCTAAAACTGAAGCCTCTGTTATACAATTCAGGCAGACACACCCAATAAAAGGGCATTAACTCATCTTTTCACAAAGCAAAATATTATATTTAAAAGACTGGCCGTCCTAGATTGCTAAACATTTCCATGAATTGCTGCGGTTACTGTAGTGACTGGAAATTGCATACTGCTATTAGGTTAAGTAGGTTATTGGCTCGGCCATAAATTGCTTCGTGTTGTATTTATATTTTTCTTAAAGTAACAGTAAAATACAAAAATAACAATAAAAACGTATCTCATAATTTACTCACCCGTGTGACTCCCCCCCCTCCCCATGGACCATAAAGAAAGAGAAAAATGCAGCATGATAGGAAGTGATAACCTTGCAGCCTTTTTATTTTCATACAATGAAAGTGAATAGTAGTGACCGAGGCTGTCATTCTGCATAACATCTTTTGTGCTCCGAAAAAAGAAAGTCGTGTTTGCAACAACAGGATGAGTAATTTATTTTTTAATTCATTTAACGCAGTACAATGCCGAATTAAGCGGCTGACACACATTTCTCCTCATTTATACACGAACGCTCGACCTCATGCGGACAAACTGTTTACCTCGTTGGTGCCTCTGACGTCACGACACACCCCTCGCGCGCGCGTGTGTATGTGTGAGAGTGAGTGTGTGTGCGCGCGCAGTCGCTGCCTGTGAATGCAGTGGGGTTTGTGCGTGTGTGAGTGAGTGTGTTTTGCTTGTGGAATGTGGGAGTTGTCCCCACGCGTTTTACGAACAACCGACCTGTCCAAACAGTGCGCGCGTGGCAGAGGATGTCAAACCAACCAAAACAGCGGACGAACGCTCACAGCACAGTCTTTGGAGGAAAATCCGCCGTACAGGGTAGAGTCGGGGCGGGGCGTAATTACACGGAGTCCCATCTATTTAGGGTCAAGTACAACATTTTTACAGTCCTAACCAGCGTGGGTTCAAAGTTTGTTTAGTGCCCGGAAACTGCGAATCACCCACTGGGCGCGGAGGCAGTGCGTTTAGATTCGACCGATATTTTTGTATTAATTTGTCTTTAGTTAATCCTTCGACTCGCGAGATGGAATGGATTGCGAAGCGTCAATAGCCAGCGTAATTCGTTAGCATCTCATCGACTAGCTCCAGCAAAGGCTCGATCGCGAACACGGGGCTGCGGCGAGGCTGGACGCGGAGCGAGGCGACCCTCTGCGGGCTGCGCTGACGAGGCGGTGGGCGTGTTTTTTTTCCTCGGCGTGCTAGCATGTGAGCTGGCGCCAAGTTCTCGGCGTGAAAAAACAAAACAAAACAAGATTTACAAGTTGCGGGCTAGAGTGAAGCAGCGAAAGTCGCATCACGCTTGATCGGAAAAGTTGCACGCAGGTACGAAGCGAGCTGTTTACTCTAACATACATTATTATCAAAGTGAACCTTGTGCTCACACTAATGCAATTCAAAACAAAAGCTGCTAGTCTGCTAATGTTAGGTAACCTACTCAAGTGACTGTTTTCTTAACATGGCACATGAGATCCAGATAGATAGAAAGAGAGAGAGTTCATGTAGTGGTTTCTGAGCTAAAACACATTTCTTTATGTATTCGTTGTGTCTTGGATGCATCTCTCTCGTTGCACTGATTGAATGCAGTTTAAACCCCGATCGTGGCAAGTTATACAACGTGGAAAACTTTGCACGTCTTCAAGTACAGATAGTTCCGAAGAATGACTAAAAGCAGCTAAATCGTGGTAATGAGCTTTAATTCTGTTCAAAGCGATTAAAAAAATGCGTGTAATGAGTTTGATTGTATAGCTGCGTATCGCCTCATGTGTTGCAGTGTTTTGTAACTGCGACATCATGTAGTCACAGCGACAGCATCGTTTCTTTAGCTTTACCAACACTTTTAAAGTTACTCCTTTGGATATTTAGCTCACTTTTCTAACCAAACACTGTAATGTCAGACATCTGCTTAACTGCGAATTCATTTATACAAAAATGCAGGTTTTAGTGTAGTGATTCACATGTTTTTTCAAAGCTGTGTTTGACTTCATAATAGTTTTTTTTGACGACATTGCCATGCGTTTTGTAATGCTTATTAGATCATTAGTTAATATACGTTCGAATAGTTATAATGTAATTAAAGTTTCACATGCATGCATATTTAAATGTGCGTCAAGACAGTATTATGTACTTCGTCCATATTGTGTGTACTGTTTAATTTTAAATGAATGTATTTGTTTTGCTTTCTTGTAAATTTTTTGCAGTTGTAATAATACACATTATCATTTTGCCACAATATAATCATAGCAAAAGCTGCCTGTTCATTTCCTGATGGAGGCATATGTTTTATAAAACCTTATGATGAAAGTGAAACATTATGTAAAAATGCTTTATTAACCTAGCAATGGTAATAACCCTGCTATGTAAATCATATTAACCCTCAGCTGTATTGTTAAACATAATGCCCTTGTGGAGAGAGAGCGTGTGACTCACATGAAAGCACATTGTGCTGTTGGTATGTTGAGAATCTGTTGTAGTCCGCATTGTTTGTTTAACATGTCTGTTGAACTGGGCTTGGACTTTTTCAGTGGTCCTACACAGTAAAAAATATAAATGTAAAATGTACCTGTGATTTTATGTTAGGACACTATGCCGAAATTTTACGTATATTTCCGTTAAAGACAATCCATAATTCAAAATGTAGGTAAAACAAATGAACAATAAGTAAAAGAACAATATGGAAAATTCCTTCATGCTTATACGTACTGTGACCTATTTTTAAGGACTTTTTGTTTTTTTACGGTGTAATGGACAACTAGTTAGGGCATGTCAGACAAGCATGGTCAGAAGAAAAATACCTGGTCATATAATTCCCATATGTTCTGATTTTTTTTTGATTCATGTCAGATAGACCTTCAAAATCTAAATGCTTCCTCATGTTTGTTTGGCTTGTAGTTGTATCAAATAATGTGTTTGTGTTTTGTGTGGCTGTATTTCTTAAAAGTGTTTGGTTTGGGAACGATGCTCCATTGTGCAAATTCATGGTTGAGTGGAAATAGTATGAGATATCCAACAATGTTACAAGATTAGACGTGATAACCTGGAAAAATTTCAAAGATATTCTTTCACTTTTATTCAGTATCACTGTCGTACGTACACTACCGTTTAAAAATTTGGAGTTAGTCATTTCTTTTGTACAGAAATTAAGACTTTTATTCAGCAAGGATGCAAAAAACTGTCAGTTAAGTGTGTGATACTACAAAATATATTCTGTAATGACTTATTCTTGAGCACCAAATATACTATTAGAATGATTTCTGAATGGTGACGTGACATTGAAGACTGAAGTAATTATGCTGAAAATTCAGCTTTGACATCACTGGAATAAAATGCGGTTTAAGATGTATTAAAATAGAAAACTGTTATTTTGAATTGTAATAATATTTCACATAGTTTACTGTTTTTACTGCATTTTTTATTAATTGAATGCACCCTTGGTGAAAAAAAAAACATTTAAACTTTTGATCTGTGATGTATATAGACACACATTATATATGCACACATATGTATTTTTTTCCTCTTTTCGTTTTTATTTGTTTCATTTGATTATCTGTGCAGGATAAGCTACTAAAAATACTTGGATTTATTTTGTGCTGAGCTCCAGATTGTACTGCTGTAGGAAAATCTAAATTACCGTAAGGGATGTTTACATGTTCAGTATGTTCCAGAATTTCCATGCACCTGTATATTATGTTTCTGAGCCTTTGTCATGCTGGACTTCCTTTGTACACGTCTGTCTTGCTCTATGTAAGTTGCACTGATGATATCTTTCTTTTGTTTAAGGAACTGGATTGTGATGTTTAGGTTGTTATTGTGGCGGTGCTCATTTCAGAGGCTGGAATGTGTGGGCCTGTGTGTAGTTTCTGTAACTCTAGGCAGAAGCTGTGAGGCCTTGACTGTAGCCCTGTAGAGAGGCCCATTGAAGGGGAAGTTGGCTCTATGTGTGTGTATGCGTGTGTGTGCATGCAGACCACTGGGATTGGACACAGGGTAGAAAGACCCCCTGTACAGAAGGAGGGAAAGAGGAAGGAGGAGTCAGTTACACTTTTCTGGTCATGTGTGTGTTCTTGCCCCGGGTTTTGCATGAGCAGAGTGAGTGGTCGCGTCATGGCAAGGGTAACCAAAGACGCATACGTAAAGAGACTATTCACAGCTGAGAAAGATTTCTTATTAGTAAACAGCCTCATTTTTGACTTCAGGCCATTTTGTAATGTAATTTGAACAGTGGTGGCCTGATACTTGTTTGTTTACTGTGGCTAATGTTTTACAGTGCTATCTTTGTCTTTGCAGCTTTTTTAAAATAATATTTGTTTGCTTATTGTGAATTTAACAGTTCAGAAATAATTGATGTTCAGTGTGTGGAGGTTTTTCAGCATGATGGAATGATAAATGATTAATGTATGCCTTTGCGCAGCATATCTTCAGCTACTGTGGATTGGTACTATTTGCTCAGATGCTTGACATTGCTATATATGGGTTCGCTAAACCTACATGGGTGGAGAATCAAATAGACTGAAATAACAGAAAATCTGTGATCATTTTTTTAATTTCTTTCCCTTGCATTGTTTTTTTTTTTTTTTTAATGAGATTCAATTTTGCATAGTCTCTAGAAGTATTCAAGTCATAATATTTAGTCAGTATAACATTCAAGGGATTTTGTAACACCCTATTAACATCTTTACCAAATAAATACAGAAATTCGAATTATCAAGTTTAGTGCTCATTGCACAATTAACCAATCAGAGGTATGTTGCTGAGGTTCTGCATTATAAGCATTTTGAGAATCACATTTGTCTCTTATTTTACAAGTTTTATATATGATATAGAAGTAATGCAAACAATAAAAAAAATAAGAAAGTATAATAAAAGTGGAGCGTTCTCCACTATATTAAAGAGATAGTTTACCCCAAAATGATAAATTCTATCATTTACTCCTCACGTTATTCCAAACCTGAGGGACTTTCTTTGCTTCAGTGGAACATAAAAAAAGATTTTTACCTTTTGAAGAGAAAAACCCCCCCTAAAATTATTCATTTTTGGTTGAGCTATCCCTTTAAGCAAAGAGTTTTGTTGTTGGCCTACATGGATTGAATTTGTGTTTCTCCTCAAGTTTACCACATTTCTTGAAGTTAAATCTAAACCACCTTTATTTCAAGGAATGCGCCGTCTGTTCCGGCTCCTCGGCGGAATGTTAATGTAAATGCTGCCCGTGGTTAAGCATCTACTATAAACAATTGCTTCTATTACGTAATATGTATGATTTTAGCCTATGGAAATGGAAATTTCTAAAAGAAAAAATGACTTTACCATGTCCTCAGAGTGTTGCTTGGCATGAGTCTAGGTTTGTAGCTGTGTGGTGTACTTGTGGAATTTTGTGTGTTGTGTATGTGAGAGCAAGACTTTGTGTGTGAGCGTGTGGCAGTGTTACAATTTGGCAGTGTGTTTCCAGTCAGGTTCGTTTGAGGACAACTGGAGTTTCTGTGTGTTCTGGACCCGAACTGACCCAACTGGATCTGCGCATTACACATACCCACACATTGTGTGTCTGTGGAGGAAATGTGTAGGATAGTTTGTCTCAGTGTCTCTGTCTGTTTTATTTTTGACGGGTCTGCTGATTGTTCTTGCGTTCTAGCCGTCAATGCCGGTCTGCTCCTAGTGTGAGAACATTTCTACACAGCTTTAGTATGTGCTGTTGCATGTGTTTCCACATGGTCTCTATGCCAGGCCTGGCATTCCTGCTGTGTGAGTCTCTGTCTGTTGTCATAGCTAACGAAAGTTTATGAAACCCTGACAGCATCTCTGTCCTGTCCTGCATACAGGCGCCCCCCCCCCCCCCCACCTCTCCTGTAAGGACTGGGGCGCTTTTCCCTGTTTACTTAAATTTATGACCTGATTAAGCCTAAATGTTGCACGCGTTACAAAGTCAAACCGCATTATACAGTTACTAGAAGTATTTATTGCGAAGGAACCATAGTTACGTTTGACGATTAAGGGATCGCCATAGCTACATGTTATAGAGTTACCATAGCATGAATACTGTATGTTACACAATAACCACTGGAATACGTTATGGAAAATGCTGATCCGTGGTTATCCGCAATGACTTTTTCTTTGCTTTTCTGAGGAGGAGGTCAAAGTCAATCCTCGTTTTCAATTTTGAATAAAAGATAATGATCATGCATGTTATTTTGATGCTGTTGTTCTCCGGTTTGATCATTGTGTACATCATGTTCTTTTAAATGATAAACAGGCCGTTGTACTCACAACCAGGTCATCCTTCTGAAGAGGGACAGTCTTTCTCGTACACCTTGGCCTACATACTTTTTAGTGCTATGTGATGCTTCAGTCAGTTCAATCATTAACTCTGCATTACCTTAAAGGGCATCACGGTCAAACATATAGTCAGGCCACAGTCAAAGTGTCAGTCATGCCGTCTTCACATGTCCAGACCTAAAATATCCCAGGCGTTCTCAGGTTTCTGAAGTTGCTGTGTGGCGTTAGATGGAACATTAACCTGACTACCCAATTAAGACACATTTTAACATTTTCTGAAAATGTCTTATCTCCTTCATGCTATGTTTGCAGTGATAACAAGAGCCATATACTGAAGCAAGTGGGAATACCGGAGATGTGGCACAGTCCAGAATCTCAAAAAAAATGACAGAATGTGCACACACACAGTTAATGATTTTGGAGACTTGTGAAAGCAAGGACTAAATTGATCCTAAATGTGATTGTGTGTTAGCATTCTTTTTAGAAGGAAAGATAATTCTGTGAGACTTTCAGCATCAAATTCTTGTTTTGGTCCAACTGATATCAAGTGTCTTAAACTACTATGTACTAACATTTCGATTAAAGGGTTAGTTCACCCAAAAATTAAAATTATCCCATAATTTACTCACCCTCAAGCCGTCCTAGCCTAACACAGTCCTAGCCTAACACAGTTGAAGTATTAAATATTCTGGCTCTTCCAATCTTTATAATACGAGTGAATAGTAACTGAGATTAAAAAAACATCCATCCATCATCCATTATAAAAGTAATCCATATGGAAGCGTTTTTTAGTTTTGTTTTTAACTCCAGGGGGCTAATAAAATCCTTCTGAAGCAAAGTGATGCGTTTTTGTACAAAAAATATGTATAGCTTTATACATTTGAATCACTGGTGCTGGTAATGTCCGTATGCTAGTTGAGTTCCGGCAGAAGACGCATGACATATTGACGAACGTGGAAGCGAAGAGTATGGGGCAAAACAAAACACTGGAAGTCTAAGGCCACGTCCACACGAGAACGGTGCATTCCCTAACCGCTCTTTTTTTTCCCCCTTCGTTCTAAAAAAAAATGCCGTAAACACGGCGTCGGCGCAAGAAATCTCAGCGTCCACACGAGAACACTGAAACCGACTGAGAACGGTGTAGTATATATGCCAGACCAGTATGTGGCGCTGTAATTCTGCCACAGATACACACTATACACGGAGAAGAAGAGTTTGAGCATGCGCACAACCTTGCGCGCTGCGTGCGCTGAATATTTACAGACGTGCACTGCTGCAAGATGACACGGAGCGATTGCCCTGTTGCATTGTAATTCTTGATTTTATATTGTTTGCCCTGCACTATATGTTGTGCGCACTGCTGCACTTTATACCTGTTTTTTCAGGTTATTTTTAATTGTTCTATTTTCCAATAAAAAACAGTTCTTGAATTTTTTACGCAAAACCAGATCCGTAAAAGGCAACTATATGTACTTTTAGCCATCCTACAGCACGAGCACAATCATGTAGTCCGCCATTACGTGTGACGCAGCCGACACGTGATGTGATGACATCATCGTTCTCACAAAAGATGCGGATTGGCCGTCCACACGAGAACGCAAGGGTGTCGTTCTCAGATCTTTCCACTTTAGAACCCGTTCTCCAAAGAGAGCGGATTCAGCCACCCATAACGCCGGATCCGTGTGGACGCAACGCCAATCCGATACGAAATGTATGCGGTTACAGTGATTTGCGTTCCCGTGTGGACGGGCCCTAATATGAGAATTTTTTAAAGACAAATGTCAGTGGAGCTTGAGTTTATTGCCCAGCCCTATTTGTTTGAACAAGCAAGAGGCATCTATTCTCACCTAAGCTTACACTGCTCTTACGTCATGCATCGGGTCAGAGGTCACTCTTCCACTGGAACTAGACTGCGTACAGCCGTTACTAAAGGAAGCCAGTTATTATAGTTTATAAAGTTATAATTATGTACGCTTTGCTTCAAAAGGCCTTCATAAACCCCCTGAAGCCATATGGATTTTTTTTAATGATCCACTCCAGTTATTTATCTTTGAAGGGCCACAATATATTTTTTTTGTCTAACTGTTTTCGGCTAAAAGAAGAAAGTCATATGCACCTAGGATGGATTTAGGGTGAGTAAATTATGGGATAATCTTAATTTTTGGGTGAACTTTAATCATTTGATATAGTGCTCTTGTGTACAAGAGCATTTGACCTAACAATTATGATTTTAATACATAGTACTTAAAACGTCTAATGTTAAGTGTGACCAGGGCTGCACTATATATCGTTTTAGCATAGGTGTTGTGATGTGCGAAGCTGCGATAGTAGGATGTGTAATAGTCAAGTACAGGGATCTCAGTTCAAAACACACGTGATTCTCAGGTTAACTGGAAAGTTTAAATATTCAAGTGCAAGAAGATGTGAAAGAGATCTCCACTCTGAACTAGTGCATTCTTTTATCCATCGTGGTTTTATGTAAACAATTGAGAAAGAAAACTGATGTGTATTTGGATCCGTGCATTTGCTCTTAAAGTGACAGCAGCCTAATATTCCTAATATTTTTTAACATAGATTAACTGTATTATTTATACTGTGAAGACTATGCAGCATCCTTTTATATTTGATTATTCAGTTTCAGTCCATGAATACGGTTTGATTTGACTTTTTATCTTTTGTTCTATTGTATTTATCTATGCTACAGATTGAATCTCCTGAAATGTCATTGTAGAATGATTTATTCTTTCCAAATAGAGCTAATTAAGTCATCTGTTGAAATTGTTTACATATTACAATATAGATCGCAGAAAAACAAAATACTGCAATGCCAATTTTTTTCCAATGTGGTACAACCCTATTTTTTCTTATCAGATGAAGAGTTTTTTTTTAAATGGATTTCCTGTGAGTTGCCAAACAATGCACAAACTTTCTGTCTTTATTCTTTTGCACCTTAAATGTTAAGCTTATTTTAGTTTATTGTGTCTAATGTGGAGCATTGCTCATATTTAGTTGGTGAGGGCTAAATTACATTGGAATGCTAATCAGCTCACTTCACTAACTCTACTTTATTATTTAAAATATTGTTTTCCACAGGCTGTTGAGGAAATTAAGCACAATCCAGAATAAAGAAATATAATGAATGTTTTTTTCCTGCACTTACTGATATCCGAATGCTTATGTAAGCATGTATAATAAAAAAAGATTGCTTTCTTTTAAATAAATACCACTTTGTTTTATTGTTTCTTATATAATTACAGACACATTTAATTAGTGATTTGGAACCACTGTAAGCCTATATAAATCGTTTGCTTATTTTTTTCACTATAATTTGATTTATTTATATAAATTACTTCCACCTTTTTGAAGTCGTCTGTGTATTGACAACCAAAAACAATCATTATCATTACCAGAAAAACCAAGAGAAATAACAACGTCCATCTGTAGGTTACCTTAAAAAATATGCACATAAGTAGTGCCATGTTTATGGCTGACTGCCAACTAAATCTTCACAAACGGGGATTGCAAATGTTTCACACATTTTGAATTGATGAATAAATGAACAGCTTAATTTAGACAAATGTGTCATTGTCTGCTGAAGTGTTTTGAAAATGGTTTTATTAGTTTGAGTTTTCTGTGTGCACTATAATAATCAGAGAACTTTCTTTTGAAGAGGTCACTGGACTTGAACTGGTATTTTTGTTGTTGAACTTGCACTATATGAAGATTTTAGCATATTTTCCAGTCAAAAGACTTCACAAAAAGGAGTGAAAACTGTGACATCACACTCTTGCCGAGTTGTGTTTATTGTGTTTGCGCTGTTCCTGTCTGTACACAGAGAATCGTCATGTCCTTGTGACCTTTCGCACAGATCTCCCCTTCAATGCTGGTCACATTTATTACGATAGTGAAAGGGTTAATACACATTTACACATTTATTATGACAATATTCTTATCACCTGATGCTTTTTAGCTGTTTGAGTTGGTGTGTCACCATTACCTCTGACTCATTTCATCACGGCTGCTCTTCCTCATGGGTTGTTCCATCGAGCTTTTATGTTTGCGTTTGCTGACCTTGTACTTTTTGCTGCTGCTTTTTTTTTATTGCTTCCAATGGAGATATTAAAGCTGGGATCTGATTGTTGTCATTTGTACAGTCTCCTTCAACTACTCCGATCATCTGAGCGGTTTAGCCCTACTTCAGTGGTGTAGCACTGATAGCTAATTAATATTCCCCTCTATCATACGCTCTATATTAATGCGCATACATTAGTGATGCTGATATAAGGAACTCTGTTTTTCCCCCATTCGGTTTGTTATACTAGTCGAATGGCTTTAATCAGAATGATATATTGTTCTATTAAAGGATTGTTAATTATTCAATGCTTTCTAAAGAATGTCAGTTATGATTTGTGGTTTTGTTATGCTGTCACCGGGCTGAAGAAATAGGGAAGTTCTTTTTTGTTTTTTGTGCCTTATTCAAACTACCGGTCAAAGGTTTTGAATAATTAACATTTTTAAATGAAAAAATTCTCTTCTGCTCACCAAGGTTACATTTATTTGTTAAAGAATAGTCTAATTATGTAAAATCTTATTACAATTTAAAAAACAGTTTTGCATTTTATTATATTTTAAAGTGTTATTTATTAATGTGATGGCAAAGCTGAATTTTCAGCATGCTTACTCAAGTCTTCAGTGTCACGTGATCCTTCAGATGTCTTTCTAATATGATGATTTGTAGCTCAGGATTTATCAATTACTGTTTGTGCTAAATTATTAATAATAAGATAATGGTTCTTGTGATACTTGTGATATGTGACAGGTTTTTTCAGGATTATTTTTCAGGATATTAGAATGATTTCTGAAGGATTATGTGACAAAATATTCATAAACGTTATTCCTGTTTATCTATTTTTACTATCTTTGGTCAAATAAATGCAGCCTTGGTGAGCAGAAGAGACTTTAAAAACACTGCAAAAACTGATTTTTTTCCCCCCATACTTTTGACCAGTAATGTAAATAACACAGTCTGTTTTTCTTCCCATCTTCCCCATAAATGCACAGTTCTATATGTGTGACTCTGTCTCTCCTCCCCCTTCGTTTCCTGCAGTGATGGAGTCAGCCGTTAGTACATCCACTCAAGTGCCAGATGAGTTTGACCGTAATGTTCCACGGATCTGTGGTGTGTGTGGAGACAAAGCCACTGGCTTTCACTTTAATGCGATGACCTGCGAGGGATGCAAAGGCTTCTTCAGGTACACATGCACACACTTCCTCTCCTCCAATTTGGTACTCGCGTATTTACACTGATGTTCATTAAGAAACATTCGCACATATTCTCTGTAACCAATGTGATACTGCCAGACTATAGTTTCTGTGTGTGTTCATTAGGCGCAGCATGAAGCGGAAGGCCAGTTTTACCTGTCCTTTTAATGGAAGCTGCACCATTACTAAAGATAACCGTCGCCACTGCCAGGCCTGCAGACTCAAGCGTTGCCTGGATATTGGCATGATGAAAGAGTGTGAGTTACTAGCCAACATGACACATCTCGGAACACTGATCACGTGGAGCCGAGTCACTTTGTTATATCATGTTTTAATTATAGTTTTGATTTTATTTAACTTGTGTAAGAGTCTCAACGTGTCCCAACTGTTGTTTTCCAGTCTTGAGGGGCGATGCAGGAAGGGAAAGTTGTTTATAAGATTTTCAAATAAAAGCGAAAAAGATTAATTGACGGAAGGTCTCTTACACAAGGCTGTTAGCATAGTAATACTTAGAATAAGGAACTGGTTTTGTCATTTGTGAGCACATGATCTTGAGTGGTCGTACTTTGTAAATCATTTTGAAAGAGAAAGGTACTTCAGGGATTTCAAAATTCTCGATTGCTCTTGTGTTTTGAAGTGTCATCATCAGAAAACAGCCTGTGTGTTGCCATGTTTTTTTTTTTTTTAAACAAACACTACACACAGTAAGATAAGATAAATTTGAATTAAAGAGGTCATAAAGCGGCAATAGTTGATGGTAATGTTTTACTGACCCCAGTAATCATAATAGCTACAAACCTAAATATTGCTCAAGGTAACAGTTTGATACAAAATAAACTGGTAATAATGTAAATTTTCAAATCGGAAATGGGTGGTTCAGGGTTTTTTCTTCAGATGTTTCTGCAAGTAATATTGGTCTGATTGAATTGTTCATCCCCTCGTCGGTGTCTGAGACTGAATTTAAAGCTACTGATTATCATAAGCAAACAACTAAATTATGATGAGTGATGGTCATGATAAAACAGTGGATAACAACACGCTTTATGCTATTTTACCTGTAAAAATATTAGATTGCATGGGTATAGTGATGATGCGCATCTGTTATTCAGTTATACTGACGGATGAAGAGGTTCAGAGGAAAAAGGATCTGATCCAGAGGAGAAAGGATGAGGAGGCACAGAGGGAGGCGCAGAAGCCCCGGCTCTCAGATGAACAGCGCAACATCATTGACACGCTAGTGGATGCACATCACAAAACCTATGATGATTCCTACTCGGACTTCTCACGTTTTAGAGTAAATACTCATCTAATCTTTTTTTTCTCATCTGCATATAATTCTCATATTTTTAACCAATTTTAATATCTACTTTTACATTGTACACTTGAGACAATTTTTTTTACATATCAAACCAAGTGACTTTCTTTAAACAAAAAATTCAGAAGAAACTTTTTTAATCAACTGGTGCTAAAGGGATTTTCAGCTGTTATTACATAGTTTATTACATTAACTTTATTATTAGTTATTACCTTATTACAAACATTTCTTATGTCGCTGCATAATATCTTCTTTGATGAATAGAGGGTTCCAAAGAACAGCATTTTTTTTAACATACATTTTTTGTAACAATGTGAGTCTTTATGGTAACACTTTACATTAAGGTTTCGCTTGTTAACATTGGTTAATGTATTAACTAACTAAAAGCAATACATTTGTTGCTTGTTTTGTTAATCTTTGTTCCTGTTGTTTGTTCCAGTGTACCAACTAATGTTAACAAATATAACTTTTGATTTTAATAAATTATTAGTAAATAATGAAATTAACACTAGAAGTGCAGCTCATTATTAGTTCGTTACCTAATGAGACCTTATTGTAAAGTGTTTCTTTTGATCAATTTAATGTGTCCTCGCTGAATAAAAGCATTACTTTTAAAATAAAAAAACATCTTACTTGCCCCATATTTTGAACTGTATTGTGTATATGATGTGTATCTCCTTACAGAGAAACTATTGATATTTTCCACTAACATTTAACAACCAGAAAGTTTCCAGAAAACGTTGTCTTATTATTTTATGTTTTGAAACCTAACAAACCTCGTCTTTTTTCTGGCCAAATGCTTTGTCATTGATTTGAAGTTTTTGACACACAATGCATAGACATTCATTCACGTTTATCAGGCATCCATACATTGCTTTTTTGTTCAATGTGTTCTTATGTTTATGTGTTTTGTGTTGCAGCCTCCAGTTAGAGAGGGTCCAGTTACTCGTAGTGCCAGCAGAGCTGCATCTCTTCATTCACTGTCAGACGCCTCCTCAGACTCCTTCAGCCACTCTCCAGGTGACTCACACACACACACGCGCAAATGTGTGTGCATGCTAAACAAATGCAAACACAGTCTTTTGTGCGTAAATCAGCTGTGAAGTTCATTCTGAGAAATGTTTTCCACCCAGTGTGAGGCGCAGAGGTTTGTGTGTCTTATATGCACAGCAGGCTCCGTCCATCTCACCATGCCTGACGTCACAGGAGAGCCACTCTAATGACAAACAGACTATTCACATGCGTTCACACAGAACACTCGTTGGGTTTCCATCTTTTATGGGGACTTTTTCATAGACACAATAATTTTTATACTGTCCAAAGTGTATATTCTTTCCCCTAACCTTAAACTCACCATCACAGTAGACTTTCTACATTTTTACATTTTTCAGAAACATCACTTAATATGGATTATAAGCTCGTTTCCTCATGGGGACCAAAAGAAATGTCCCCACAAGGTGAAAAATTACTAGTATTACTATCCTTGTGGGCACATGCACAAACACATTGTTCATCCTGGAAGCAGCAAGTTGTTTTTCTAACATTAAATATGATATATTTGTTATAAATTCCCTACTAGGGACTATAGTCATAGTATGGTATGACCATAATCTTACATCCTATAAAATTAATTAATTTTAATCGCGGTGTTAAATATTTAAAAAAAAATTAAACGTTTTAAAAATACATTAAATAACCCTTGAAATTAGAAATCTCTGTTTTTGATAAACTATTCAGATTCATTTTTCAAATGCTTCTGATTTAAATCATTGTGAAAAGTGACGATACTGCATTACATTTATATCTATTTGTGTTGTTTTTCAGCTGTTCTGATATCTTGATATTGTTCACTATAGGGAAAATGTAAGAGATTTATTTGGCTGTGTTGACTGTTGACAGCTTTGTTTATTGTCATGAAGGCGTTTGCAAGAGCACAGAACACAGCACGCTGACAGTCAGTGAGCTTGTGCTGAGCTGCAGGCTCAACCATTCACGTGTACCTGTGGAGTCATGCAGGAAAGACGTCTTCAGTGGTTTTACTGCAAGCTGTGCATAATTTATTATAAATCTGAATAACGAAAAAAAAAACAAAGGGGAAAAACAAAGCTGGTTTTTGTTGAAAAAAAAAAATCTCAATTAATTAGCTATAATATCAAGGGTGAAAAGCAACAATTACTAATTCTAACTGCACGATTAATTGGAAAAGTTTAATGCAATTTAAAGACAACAAATGAAATGTGCACAAATAATTATTTCAATTTTATAATTCACTAAACATTAACAACAGAAGTTGTTTGTTTTCTAGCTGCATTATGTAAGGCTGATGGCAGATTTTGGAACAGACACAAGGGGGAGATAACGCTTCTGTAATTCAGCTAAATAGACACCAGTTACCAGCTAGTGTGTTAAAATAATGTGCCTGCCCATTTTTTTGCTTGGGCCAATGATTCAGATTTTTACTTGCCCTACCAACATTTTCAATGGCCCACCACAAAAATAAATCATTTATTTGATCTTCAGAACAGTAAAAGAAACACAAAGTACCTTCAGAACAGTCAAAGAAAGATGACATTTCCTTTGATTTGTTGGTGCCTATAAATGCCTTACTCAACATTCAGAAAATGCTGGAAAACTTCAGTATGCTTGTTACGTGAATTGTCTCTCTCTCTCTCTCTCTCTCTCTCTTAACATCTGTAGAGTCCGGAGATCGTAAGATGAATCTGAGTAACCTGCTAATGATGTATCAGGAGCAGGGTTTGAGCTCCAGCCCAGACTCAAAGGAGGATGAGGGCTCTGGTCTTTCCATGCTTCCTCACCTGGCTGACCTGGTTTCCTACAGCATTCAAAAAGTCATTGGCTTTGCTAAAATGATTCCTGGATTCAGGTAACGTGAATTCATGAGTTCATTTGAATTGAAAGGGCAGGAAGAATGACTGAATTTAAGTTTGAAGAAATCCAGCTGTCAGCTAAAGGAATGCACTCACTGCCCACTTTATTTGGTACACTTCATCAACTGCTTGTTAATGCAAACATCTACCGTAATTTCCAGACTATAAGCTGCAACTTTTTTCCCACGCTTTGAACCTTGTGTCTTAAACAAGGATTTTTCCCGCTTTCAGATTTCCCCCCCCCCCCCCCCCAAAACACATTCTGTGATGTTTTTTGGCGTTCTGTGGCGTTTTTTTGCTTAGTATTTTGGCAGCATGCTTTAGTTTTGCATGCGGCTCTTTCATCCCTGTGCTGAGGCTTAAAAACATATATGGGAGTCAATAAATAAGCTATTTTATTAATTAATTTTTTCAATTGTATGCTGCTTAAATTTCAAGATCGAAGTAATCTGGTTACATAATTATTTTTAAATTATTTGGTTGTTTTCCATTGTCACAAACAGCAATAAAATGTCATTTTTATTTTTGTAGTTCTGTAATTTCATAAATGCTACACACATTAGTTATTTTATGTATTGGATATAAACCCTTATATGCAGTGTTATTTAGGGATCACATAGTTTTTGTGGCTCCCATGAATTTTATCCGGTAGTAAAGAGGCCAAAATGGCTCTTTTGATTTTGAAGGTTGCAGACCCCTGCGTTAGACCAATGAAATTGGTCAAAAAGGTCGAACAACTTTTTTGTTTACGGTTTAGATTAAATCGAGTGCACTCAAACTTCCCATCATTCTGATTACGGTAGTCATTTTGTCACCCTCATCATGGCAAAGACACGGAGAAATGCATATGAAAGTTATTTTAGCGACAATGAAAACGATCCGACATGTGCGGCTTATTTATGTTCAAAACCATGTATATTTTTTTATTCTGTGGGTGCGGCTTGTATTCGGGTGCGCGCAATATTCTGGAAATTACGGTACTCAGCCAATCACATGGCAGCAACTTGGTACATTTAAGTATGTAGACATGTTCAAGACGATCTGCTGAAGCATTACAATGGAGGAGAAAGGTGATTTAAGTGACTTTGTGGTATTGGTTGTGGGGTATTTCAGAAACTGCTAATCTTTAGGGTTTTCTGAGAATGGTCCAAAAAAGAGAACATGTTCTGTGGGTGAAACCTTGTTAATTGTCAGAGATCAGAGGAGAATGGCCAGACTGGTTCAAGCTGATAGAAAGGCAACATTAACTCAAATAACCACTCATATCAAACAAGGTCTGCAGAAGAGCCACTCTGAACACATAACCTGCTGAACCTTGAAGGCTACACAAGCAGAAGATCACACTGGGTTAGCTAAGAACAGGAAACTGAGGCTACAATTCACACGGGCACCAAAATTGCACAAAAGACGATGGAGCATTGTTACTGACCATGTCCTTCCTTTTATGACCACAATGTACCCATGTTCATTTGGTTACTTCAAGCAGAATGATGTGCCATGTCACAAAGCTCAAATCATCTCAAACTGGTTTCTTGAACATAACATTAAGTTCACTTTACTCAAATGGCCCCAGTCACCAGATCTCAGTCCAGTACAGCACCTTTGGGATGTGGTCTCAAGACCAAGACCGTTTTTAAAAGTCTTGGTCTTGACCGCATTTGTAGTCTTTCTTGTCTTGTCCTCAGACTAAGAGGACTCTGGACCACAACTGCGTTTACATCAATAAATTGCTGGTGCACTGTCTGATTTATTTCTTAACATCATTAATGTGATTTAAAGTAGAACTTACTGCTTAAAATGCAATCAGCAACTAATGTGATTGATTTTATAACTATGGTGCCGGGTTTGAAATCAGTGCAGCATTGTCTTAGTCAAATGCCCATATTTCAAGATATGATTACAAAATATTATATTATAACTTTTTTATATTCTAACATAGGATATAATTAAGCAATATCACAAGAGAAAGAGTCAGGTTTTCACAAACAGGAGTATGATTGCAAACATGAAATTGATTTTATACAAATGTTCAATAAAGACGTAGTTAATAGTAAGTGACTTACATTTAGTCACATTACAAATTTTTGCAATTTTAGCAACATGTTAGTGAATTGATTGGTAACAGCTCTATACATTGTCTTAGTACTCCAATTGTTTTTATTAATTGAAATAAGATTTCTCAGACAGTAGATATTGATCTTTTAGAGGATTTTGTGGGTATGGTTTTGGACCAAAATCTAATATTTCCATAAATATTCCATATGTTTAATAGGTGGTTCATTCTGGGAAATTATATGAATTATTAAAAACTATACTTAGTTGGTTATATTTCCATTTTAATTCTACTTCTTTAAATTTTAATTCAGAATTTAATTGTTTTGCTCACTTAAACCGATTGGCACACAACCCTGATATCTGTGTGTGTGGCAAGGGCAGGGTCTTAATTTCACAGGCCCTGGGACAAAAATGTTTTGTGGACCCTTAGTGTCACACCCTCACAACACATGGATTCTTAGTTTGTTTTCATTCGTCTCATGTATTCCTTTGTTTGAGTTTCCCGCCACTCATGTTTCCATGGACACTAACACGATCATCCGAATCATCAGTGGGTCATTTAGTTCCTCACCAAATGTATTTAAGTTCATCCCCGTTTTCTGTCAGTTGTCGGTCATTGTTTGTATTTGTTTCACAAACACTCAATTACACCTTCTGTCTCTACCTGAATTAACTTTATTAAAGATGTTTCGTGTTGGAACCTGTGGACTATTTTTTCTTCATCTTGTGACAGAACAACAAACAGCAAAGTTTCCAGCAATTGTCCAAAAGAATGTTGAATTTTTTTTGTACAGAACATTTCTGTTCTCAGCCCCTTTGACGAAGAGACCTTAAAGACTTTGTTTTTGATCTGGGTTGATTTCCACCACTGTGTAAACCTCCCAGACACCTGTGGACTAAACTGGGGAATATGTACCACCCCGGTCCGGAACACAGCCGCCCCCCCGGAGAGGTACTGCATGCCGTGATACGTGAGCCGGAGGTTGAGAAAGAGGAAGCCCCACAGTGAATCTGACCAGGGGTGTAAACCCAGGACACCAGAGGTTGAGGGAATGTTGGTGGAATCAAAAACTGAGGACTGGCTGATGGACTTCGGCGGTGTCGAATCACACCCTGTATCTTGTTTCTAGACAGCACAAAGACCTGCATGAACTATAAATTACTTCCATTGATCCGGTCAAGTTTTTATCTGCTCTCATCACCTCAGAGCTCATCCAGTCCTCTAGCCCCGTCTCTGCAGATGCCCTGCTTTGAAGTCGAGCCTCCGATCGAGCAACCTCCAGAATCGCCTGTGCGAGAGAATCCTGCGGCTCTGCCTCCAGTCTCTGATCACTTCGCTCCATCTCGCCCTGTCAACCTGTTGGCTCCTCCTTGACTCCTTCCACCTTCGGCTCTACCAAACACCCTTGACCTTGCAGCCCCACCGTCTCCCCCTTGGTCAGTTGTAACTCTGCTTCCACTATGGGCTTGTAGTCTGTTGGCTGTGCTCTGTTCCTCTACCCCTAAGGCTACAGTGGGTTCCTCTTTCCCTTTGGCTTCACCTCTGTCTACTGGTACTCTGGTTCCCCCTCAGATGCTCGCCATCGTGACATCGCCTGGGTCTCCAGTGCCAGCAATGTCGCTCAGTTCCATTGGCTCTCCATCAGCACCAGTGGTTTCACGCATACTCCTACACCTTCTGTCTCTACCTGACTTTACTTTATTAAAGACGTTTCGTATTGGAACCTGTGGACTGTGATCTTGTGACACTTGGCAAGGGTTTTCCGTTCATTCCTTTCATCCATTTTATTGGTGCTCGTTTGTGGAAAACGATACCATTTTCCCAAAAGGTAATTGTTGACAAGACTCATCTATTTGATTTCCTCAGGAACTTAAAAATAGGTTTGACCTTATAAACTGTCACTCTCATTACATGTTTCTTGCCTGCCTCTCCTCAGAATGTGCATACATATGCATTACGGACTGCAGGTTGCTGTGGAAACCATAGCATGTTATCTGAACTGAATTCACCCACTCCCGCTACATCTGCCATTCTCAGAATCCAGTATGAGCCAACATTTGATGTGTATGCATTTGTTTCTGTTCTTGTGTGATTCAGAGAGCTGACAGCTGAAGATCAGATTGCTTTGCTGAAGTCCAGTGCTATAGAAGTTATCATGCTAAGGTCCAACCAGTCTTTCAGTCTAGAGGACATGAGCTGGAGCTGTGGAGGACCAGATTTTAAATACTGCGTTAATGACGTGACAAAAGGTACACATACACTCAAATTCACAGGGATGGACATTGTTTTATGCGTTGACATGCAATGGTTGCAGTGTTGTTATTGTTAAAGTTTTCGTTAACTGAAATAAAGCTGGAATAAAATAAAACTATAAATATTACACAACTTAATAAACTAAATAAATTTAATTCATGTACTAAAATTACTAGTTATTACTAGCAAAATAGAAATGTTAAATTAAAATTGAATATATTTCTAAAAGCTAATTCAAAATAGTAATACTCAAATAACACTTGTATTTGATTTTGATTTTGTTGTACTGCAGTTTATTTCTCATTAGCAGTTAACCTTATGATTTGTGGTAGTACATTGCAGGCTAAATGTGAACTTTTTTCATTTTAAAACTTTTATCCCAGTTTTATGCATAGAGAAAATTATATCGGCTCTACAGACATTTGAAATTTTGACGCTTACACCACAAATGAAAACGTTCAAATCTTTGTATTGATGATTAACACCAAAGTAAGAAAATCTTCTGTTTTTTTTTTCTTGTTTTTTTTAAAGAAATATGCCACAAACATTTCACGAAAAGAAGTTTGGGTAACATTTTACAATTCATTATCATTGGGTGTCATAAACTAATAATTAACTAGTCTTTTTTTACAGCATTTAGTTTTAAATGTAGTTAATTTATAAGCATACTGTTGTACATGAATTCATATTAGTTCATAATATAATACCTTTAAATTTATATGTACAAATTAACTTTAGGATTTTTGCATAAATGTTACCAATTTTTGCTATGAAACTATGGAAGTATTGTTTACTGTGCTTTTATGAAATTATTAATTATACTAATTATTAAATTAGAAATTGTCATAAATGTAGGTCAATTTCAGCTATGGAAGGATTGTTAATTTAAAATTGTATATATATTTGTTAAAATATGTATATAAAATAATAATATTAATTGTAAAGTCATCCTGATTTTGTGTGTTTGGGGGCGCAGCTGGACACACTCTGGAGCTGTTGGAGCCTCTGGTTAAGTTTCAGGTGGGCTTGAAAAAGCTAAACCTACATGAGGAGGAACATGTGCTGCTTATGGGCATTTGTCTGCTGTCTCCAGGTTAGGATGTTTCCCAAATACAGTAATCATTAGACTGACTGAGACTTTATCAACATCCCCATGCTTGCAAACAGGAATCTCATTTATTTGCGTTTTTGTGCTCGTAGACCGGCCCGGGGTGCAGGACCACGTGCGAGTGGAAGCGTTGCAGGACAGGTTATCTGAGGTTCTACAGGCCTACATCCGTGCGCATCACCCGGGGGGCCGCCTGCTTTACGCTAAGATGATCCAGAAGCTGGCGGACCTCCGTAGCCTGAACGAAGAGCACTCCAAACAGTATCGCTCCCTTTCTTTCCAGCCCGAACACAGCATGCAGCTGACCCCTCTGGTGTTGGAAGTGTTCGGCGGACAGGTCACCTAGTAACTTCACCCAAGTCAGATCGTGATGTGCGGGTTAAACGGTGTGACCCGGAGGGGTGTGGAGTGAATGTACGGACAATCACCTTAAAATGCATACAGAGTTTCCAGGACGAAGTTTGTGAGTGATTTGTGTGTGTGTGTGTATCCCTCATCATTTTCAGATCGGCTAGGGAGTGCCATAGATGTTTCCTTTTGTTTGTTGTATGTAAGGAGGACATTCTTACAAGAACGTAAATGGTCATGGTGTTTTTCCACTGTGGCAACTCGATACAGTAATGTTTTACTGTATTATCAATAGCCAACAGTATTACACTGCATGTGTAGGATGAGTGTGTGAGTGTGCAGTCCTGTTCTAAACCTCTGCATGGTCCCCAAAGCGCTGTCCACTACTGCTGATGTCCTGTCTCTTCACCTCCTGCCTTTAAATGCACAGGGTTTAAAGTACTAATGCAAGCACACAGCTCTAACTCACCCCTCGCCTAGCCATTTAACCAATCAAACGGCAGCTCCGCCCCCTTCCTCTGCCTCCAGAGCTCTGATAGGTTTCTGAACAATGGCTGTCTTCTCTAATCTTTGCCTCTGCTGTGATTGGCCTCTGCAAAGTGGTTAGTGCGGCATTAGCGCTTGCCACACAGCTAATCTGTAAATAAGTATCTATATTCTTACCTACTTCGATTAGTGTAAATAGTTTAATATAAGCGCTTCTTGTGGCTTATGGTAGAATCTAGCGGAGGGAGACCCTGCAGCCCTGGCTATAATCAACACGTAAAGACTACGATCTAACTGCGTTTATGCAAACACACAGGAATTGGAACTATGAATTGTTTTTTTTTAAACTGAGAACTTTACCTCTTTTCTTTAAAGCGTTATGAAGTCACATCAATCTTTTTTTTATTTTTTTTTATTGCCAGATTAAGTTTTTTCCCTAACAAAGTTTTACCCTTCATTAGTCATCACGTAATTTTTTCCTAAATGCTTTTTATTGTGCTTTTTAATTGTACCCTTTTAATTTATGGTACATTTCACAAAAACAAGAGTTACAAAGCTATAATAAAAATGTCTAGGTCATATTTCAACCTAAAAGAAAAAAATATTATTTTAATTACTGTAATATAATATATTTCAATTGGATGGATACATGGTTATTATTTTAAATAACATTTGTTTCTAGTAATAAGGACTTTTTTACGGTAATGAAAACTTGTTTTTAATAAATATATAATTAATTGACAATAATGTAACATGGCAAAAAAATACTTTTTTTTATTTTGGGGTGAATATGACATGGGCATCTACTTGATGGGTTTTGGAAGATTCAAATAATTATTTGGTTCTTGTGTAGGAAGGACTTTACTGAGAAATAAGACTGTTTGGTTTTCACTTTTTAAAGATAACTCTAATAGCAGCATGCTGGATAATTTATTATCTTAATGTTTGTCATCAGTAACTACGGTTTTAAATGCTACCTGGGTGTTTTTGATATTTGTTTTTATGCTGGTAGGTTCTTCAAAGCATAATCTAATTACAGCATAGCACAACTCGGCACATTATTTTCTTATGCTGGGTTGTTATTATCTAAACGGTAATTTTGGACATCTAATACCATGTCGACCATGGTATAGATTTTTTTTTGCATGTTTTTGTTCGCCGTGTTAATATAACTCTAGCCATTGTGTCCTCTAAACTAAACCAAACACAGCTGCCTTAGCTTGGCCTCAGCCGTTCACAGTTATTCATTTTATTGATCTTTTTATGTTTTTTATGTATGTACGAGTCCTTTTCTCCACTGTGTATAATAGCTGTATGTGATATTTGCGAGACTGTCGACTCCCCGAGTCGCTTTAGAGGGCTTATACTTGCAGAGCACTATCTCTGTTGCTTTATATATCTTGTGCTCTCCACTTTATCCGCAATCTTTTTAATCACGCCTGATTTATATGAATCTTCTACTTCTCAGTCAGGGCTCAGGGTCATTAGAAAAACTTTTCTGTGGTATGAGAGTTAATCATCATTAATGAAGATTGTCTGTAGGTGTGAGTTTGGTGTCCGAACTGGGTCGACGATTTAATGATCGTGTAAGCTGAATTGAACTACCTGGAAACTGCCGTTCCTCAGCGAGCGCAGTGCTTTTGTGTGTCTGTGGAAGCGTGTGTTTATGAAGCGAGGGCGACGTATAGCATTTACCTATACACCAAGTATATTCATATTTGATTGGGTGTCACATATTCGGCCCAGCATAGATGGGTAATTTGTGTGTGTGCGTGAAAAGGTTATCGTTTCCTCAGTACATTACTAATAAATAACTTAGTCATGGCACTTAAGATTTAATGATATGGAAGGTTTGTGTGTGTGTATGTATGTGTGTATATATATATATATATATATATATATATATAAAATTAGTATTTCTTTGCAAATGTTAAAGATTAAAATATTTTCTTGTAGACTAGTTTTGATATTCTGGTATCTGTACAGGTGGAGGCACAGGGCAGATGGTTGTGTGTGTGTGTGTGTATGTGTGGGTAGGTTTGCAAATATAGGAAAGTACGATTGAATGCTAACCTTCTGCCCAGTGCATTGCTCTTTCGACTGTCTATTTTATCGTCTTTCTGCCTTCTCTCTATACTAAGCTGCTCTGTACTTTGTGGGATGAGGGTGTACACAAATTTTAAACTGGAAAACAATGAAATCTTCCAGTTTTAAGCATTTTTGTAATCATTCACTTATTTGTTTTGTTCTGATTTCATGATGAACGAGTGAGAATATCGCTGCAGCACTTACCATAAATTTATATCAGACAAACAAGGACAACATGTCATGTTTAAACCGTTGCAAGATATACATTATGCATGATGATGATGATGATGACGAAGCATGAGAAAGACAGAGATGAAACTGATGTTGGTCTCTTTTCCGAGTCCAAAATGTAACCATAACAAACTACCTCTCTGGGGAACAGACACATTTGATTTGTATTTTTTTATGATTCATTTGTATTTATTGCTGTGCAGTGGCTCACATGGACAACCCAGTACCTCATATATGAATATCACTTAACAACAAAGACGCCTTAACAGCTGTTTTATCAGATTTTTTTAAACTATTATTATCGGCGTGTACAGTATTTGTATCCTTGGCTTTCTCCAACACGTTCAAAAACATTCACACACACACACACACACGGACTGAGAGACAACAAACGTACATGTTCACAAGAAAGCTGAGAGCTGTTAAGGCGTGGTCACTTCCATGATTGACAGTGTTCAGTTGCTGCTGGGATTGGTTGGCCATCCTCAGGCCCCTCCCCCTCTTTATTCTGACTGCTCAGTTGAATTTTGCTGCTCCGCAAAAATAATTACACAAAACATGACAGAGCATGGCCTTCTCTCTTTTTCTCTTTTTAAACGGTGATCTGTCAAGTGGACACCTCTTTCTACCCTACAAATCACACTTTCTCAAACATTACCTCGTTCAAAAACTCATATATACGCTCTCTGGTCAATACCTCATGTCAGGTCAATCCTAAAATGGAGTAGAAGATGGAGTCGCATTCATGGCAGTCACCTGTGACAAAGAGTTGATGAAGAGAGACCTGTTCTTTACCTCTCCTCTTCTGTCTGGGCACCATAGGACAGGAGATCAATAGAAAGTTTGTGGCACTAAATGGCTCATAAGTGCTGAAGCACTTCTCTCTGAGTGAATGGGTACCATAAATAAAGAAAACTGTAATGCAAATGCTAGCTGTTTACAAGCTAACAGTAATATGTCTGCTCACCAGGACAAAACCAGTTGAAGATGACCATTCATGAAACAGTTCAAATGCCTGTATTTTTTTTTTTCATCATAAAGTATTGTAAATTCTTGTTCCTGATTTCATGTAATATTGGTCAAATGTTTTACAAATCAATAAAAGAATATAATAATAAACACTGGTTACTTATTTGATTTTCTATCGTATGTGAGGGAGATTGAGTGAGGTTGGCAGTGTCGGCTTATTCTAGCAAAATTAACAAATTAAGCCATTTTTGTCATGACCTTATGTTTAGAAAGGGCCCATAAAATATTTTCCAATCTGTGTGTCAAAACAAATTTTAATATAGTATATATCACTACTATATTTTCCAGATATACACTGTAGTGTATAGTCTTACATTAAACTGACTTGCATGTCATTTTTATGATCACTAGGTGGAGACTGAGGCACACTGAGGGTGTCGGCCTCTGGAAAAGCTCATTGTGCTGATGTTCAGCTGTGTGTGAACTGCTTAGCTGTTAATTTAACGTGTCCAATCCTCACACTAATAAAAAACAGATTAAAAGAAAAGACCTGGCCCTGGTCTCCAATGTGAACATCGCTGCCATCCTGGAAGGGTCAGGGGAGCTTTTAAAATGCCGATCAATAGAGGAGGCCTCAGTTTGCTGTATAGACTGTGCCCTATTAATAATTAATAACCCAAATAATAAATTGATTACCACTGTTACACTCTTCAAAATATTTGCCATGGCATTTTTGTTTGGAGATCTTTATTTAAAGGGCCAGTCACACAGCCGATCGCGCACAAATTACTCACAAATCACGCATAGATTGGGTTTGTGCGTCGAGAAATTGACCAAAGTATTCCACAAACATTCGACGCATGAATCCCTGCCGGAGTGCGTCCAAACACGCACGCTTCGCGAACGTTCCACGAACAAGCACTTTCAGAATCCACATTGTCAGTGGAATGAACGTGATACGTGCGCCGCGGTGCGCGGTTCATGAGTGATATGAAGGTGGGGCGTCAGTGGACGTGCGCGCTTTCGAACCAGTTCCAACGCATAAGCACTGACGGCCGACGCGTGTCCCGCGCATGTCACGCATACGCAACGCATAAACTACGCACGCCGACTCATGAATAACGCACACCGACGCACATGTGTGCGTCAGAAATTTTTTGAACCGTTCAAAACTCATAATCACGCACAAACCACCTTCGACGCACATCCACTTACAATCACTGACGGTCCTCGTTCATTCCACCGACGAATTACGCATATGACGCACGCTCCACGCAGAAATGAAAATCTGTGCGTAATTCGTGCGTTCTTCATGCGTTTTCGCTGTGTGACTGGGCCTTAAGGTTTGCAACAGAAAAGGCTTCATTTTACGATTTACGGTAGGTTGATGTTTAGTTCAACAGTAGGTTGATGTTCAGCCTACTTTCCTCCATGGCATCATGGGATAGTAAAGTCTCCTTGGAATGTGCACTTCAGAAACTTGAGTTCAGATGGGTGCTTTACAACTACCTTGAATATGAATTCGGATATACAGTGGAGTTCACTTATCTTGACTCACGGTTAACTCGCCAATCCTATTGTCGACGTTTTTGAAGTGGAACCACCAAACTCCCTATTTGTCTTAGCTCTTTGTATTAGCTCGGTAATCTTGATTCTTTTCTTTTCTTCGAACCCTAATATCTTGAGCACAAAAGAGGGACAAATTCGCCACTTCACATGGTTATCTATTGATTAATGAGCGTGCCTAGTTCACTGCGCATGCGCTGAGTTTGCGTTGCACGTCGCTCTGTCAGTGACGCTTCTCTCACAGCGCCGCGCAGCACTCTCTGAAGTGAAAGCACATATCGTTCTTACGCTTCTCAACAAGCAGCGAGTGCTGCCGTGGGTCCCACTCACATCCCAAAGCCTCATCCGCTTCTCTGTGCACATAAAGCCCGCCTTCTTTGATTTGATTGGTTTTCTCAAATATTTTGACATTGGTCGGTAACGAGTGGTTACGACCAATGAGTATGAGGCTTAGATGAACACACACACACCTGCTTTTGTTCTGACGTGAGCTCTGCTCAGCGCTGCTGCGGATTGAAGAACCCGGTTGTTAAAAGACGGGACAAAGCCAAATTTGTTGAGAAAGCTCATTAGACAGGCAGAAAGCAAGAAAGTATGCAATCTAGTACAGCGTGACGACCTCACGAATTTGTTATGACTGTTTACGCTGTGAGCGAAATTGTGTTTGCAATTTGTTGGAGAATATAATTAAAGGTTTGTATCGAGAATCGAAGGTGTTTTTTATTGTATGCTGGTAAATCTCTACTGTTAGTTGGTGCACATATGCCTTTTGTTGTTAGCAAACATATACAGTGTATGTACATTTTTATAACATGACGATCACTTCATCAAATAAATCGTCATATTGGCTGTTGGTTATCTCGATCATCGGTTATCTCGATGCTTTTTTGCAACCCCCGAGGCCGTCGACCATTCCACTGTACTACACCTTTGGCAATCAGTTTTTCGTATACTATATATAGTAGTAAAGTTTAAAGTGCGCATGTTCAGACACTTGTCTTGAAGTTGCTCTAATTTTTGAGGAAATTAAATCTATGAGAGCAGCTACTCCTCCAATATTGTCTCGAAGGGTGTGGGGTTGATGGGATTGAAATGTGAGTGTTTGTTTGTGGCTGTGAGGGGTAGAGCTCATCTTTTAAGCACCTCTCTCCGATATCTTATACAAAGCAGACATGTTTTTTTCCCAGCTGCCTGTGTACCTTCAACTCATTGTGGTGAGTGTGGGTGTGTGAGAGAGAATAAGGAGAGAATAGAATTTATCAGGATGCACAGACAAGACGATCGTTAGCAGAGCGTAGGCTGATTTTCGTTGCCATGCGGGGAACATGAGATAAGAGTTGCCTCGTTCCACAGAGTGGTCGATCGTTGCCCCAAACCCACGAGGAGAAGGGAGGGGAGACTGAACCAAAGTCAGTGAAGCTATGTGATGAGTGGTGGATTTCAAATGACTCCAAAATCAGACACAGGTCTTTTCTATATCTCTCCAGGCCTTGCTTGAGTCTTCAGACAGGAGGCTTTTAATCATCATATGTTACATTGTCTGATAAAACTGCTCCACCACAGCTCCTGGTCAAACCCGCACAAGGTTTAGAAAGTAGACCACCTACACACTGCAGATAGAGGAGCCCAGAGTCTCATCGCCCACTCTGAAACTTGACTGTTCAAGAAAAACCCTCAGGTCAAGGATAAAATTAAAGGAAGATTAAACCTAAAATGACTAGGACACCAACAAAATGCTTTGAGAGGAGGGAAAAGCCAAAACAGTAAACAGAGGTAGCCAGCTAACTAGTTTCACCTCTTTCTTACACATTGAAAAGAAACAGGCGTTGGACCAGAAGTCATTCATGTGCTCTGGAGAGTCGGATAGGGGTTGCGTGGGGTAAAGACCATCTGCAGATGTGGAATTTTCTGACCCCCTAAAAAATTTGAACTTGAGCGAAAGCACCGTATGCAATATGTTTACTGGATGTAGTCCAATGTATTTCATTCAGATAGGTGTGAAATCATTGTTCTTCCTCTGTCAACCATGGTTACCTGCACAGAAACACATGCAGTCATCATTGCTTTGCACAAAAAGAGATTCATACGCAAGGATATTGCAGCTAGTCAGTGATTGCACTTAAATCAACCATTTATCGTATCATCAAGAACTTCCAGGAGAGATGTTCAATTGTTGTGAAGAAGGCTTCGGGGCGCCCAAGAAAGTCCAGCAAGTGCCAGGACCTTCTCCTCAGCTGTGGGATTGCCGCACCAGCAGTGCAGAGCTTGCTCAGGAATAGCAGCAGGTGTGAGTAGCACAGTGTGGTGAAGACTGGCCTGGTGTCAAGAAGAGGAGCAAAGAAGACATCAGGGACAGACTGATATTGTGCACAATGTACAGGAATTGGTCTGCTGTTTGTTTGGGGCATCTGGAAAAAAGTTTGTCTGGCGAAGAAAAGGTAAGTGCTACCATCAGTGTGTCATGCCAACAGTAAAGCATCCTGTGACCATTCACATGTGGGGTTGCTTCTCAGACAAGGGAGAGGGCTCACTCACAATTTAGCCTAAGAACACAGCCATGAATAAAGAATGGTACATCTTCAGAGAACAACTTCTCCCAACCATCCAAGAACAGTTTGGTGACACACCTTGAAATAAGGCACAAGTGACTCAAGGAACAAAACACTGGGGTCCATGTCCATGTCCAGCAAACTCCCCAGACCCTTATCCCATTGAGATCTCGTGGTCAAACGAAAACCCACAAATTCCGATAATACATGTATACATAAAGCCTTCATATGGGATGTAGCCCCGAAGTTGATTGACAGCTTGCCAGTGCAAACTGTAGAGGTCTTGAAAAAGAAGGGACAAGACTAAATATTGATTCTTTGCATAAACTTTATGTAACTGTTGATAAAAGCCTTTAACACTTATGAAGTGCTTGTTATTATACTTCAGTAGACCATAGTAACATCTGACAAAAAGTTCTAAAAACACTGAAGCAGCAGATTTTGTGAAAATATTTGTGACATTTTCAGAACATTTGGCCACTGCTGTAATTATAGTCTCTAAAAAGTATTGCATTACTTAATACTAATTACTTTTTAAATCCCATATCCTCAACAACAACAATACAAAAATTTACATGAAACTACTCTTTTAATACTTTCAACTAAGTAATTAAATTATAGAAATTATACTTGAACAGACGAAAGTATTTAAAAAGAATATAATCTAGAATCTATACAGTATTTAATACAATTACATCAGAAGTACTTTAATAAAGATAAAGTAATCCCTTACTTTACTTTTTTCAAAGGAAAAGTAATTATTTTTTTGTATTTATTTTGTTATTTTATTAATATTTGTCTGTGCTAAAATTCACAGAATAGAATGCATTTGGGGCATGCTGACCAAAAAGAGTGTGTTTGTCTGTGTGTCTGTCTGTATCTGTGTCTGTGTCTGTGTCTCCGTCTGTCTGTCTGTTTGTTTTAGTGCGTAAATATGGGTCCCAACCAGGGCCGGGTGCTGCACATCTTTCAGATAGAGTTGTGTAAAAGCTGAAAAAATAATGTCTGTCTTATCAACTCTTGTCGCCTCTCTATTTGTGTCTGGTTATTAATACTGTGGGTGTTGCCTTGGAAGCGTGCCCTAGCTGATATGAGTTTCCTGGTGAAGATCAACTGCCTACTGAGAATATGGTTAGCTTTAAGTGTTCCAAAACAGGTGTTTGCCTAAAACACAATCTACATTTGATTGACTTATAATCATTCATTTTGGGACAGTTTTTTTTTTAAAGTATAGGCATCAACTATTTAAAGAAATAATTTTATCAACATTTTTATAGGATTTGTTAGGTCTAATAGTCTAGATCTGAAATATGATTGAATCATTTTTAAGGATAGGTCATAGTATAAAAAAAAATCTGTATTTTTTATCAGCATAAAATGACAGCAGTACAACAAATACAAACCATAACAGTTGAATACTTTTAGATAACCACACATGCATTACAGTTCTTAAACTCAGTGAAATGTGCATAATCGTCTTAAAGTTGGTCTTCAGGCAACCCAAGTTCGAGTCTCAGCTCGTGGGAATTTCCCATTCCTTTCCCTTCTTTCTTTGTTTTCTGCCTGTTCTCTATATTGCTCTGTAAGATTTTACAGCTATATTATGAAATATAATTATTGTAGTGCTGTCCTTAAACAACCATATATTAATGTTATATAACAACAAAAATGCCAGTATTGTCACACTGTAGGCTTGTATGTAAAATGTATCAATACAGGATGTTAGAAGTCAAAATGCAGCTATTAAACTTAATCATCCGACACATCAAGTGGAAACCCCCATTGCATCATGTCTCCTCAGTTTAGCTTTTGCTCAGAATGTCAATGTGTCAGTGAAATGTCATTCACACACAAACACAGACATGGATAAACACATATGGGCAAATAGAAAGGAATGCGGTGAGGTCAGCACAGGTATTTACTAGAACATCATACAAAATAGTTACATATTTTTTTCACACTTTCAGAACGTGAAGGACGTCGATGGGCAGAGCTTGTTTTGAAAGTGAGTCTGGGGGTGCATTTGCAGGTGGTTGTGCAAGTGGCCTGGGGTGGTTCTTATATGGGGCAGCCTGCACGCATGTGTTTCTGAGTAAAACCACATTGTCCTCGCTGCTGTTTCAGCAAAGAGCCCAGGGTTCTGCAGAGACCAACTGGATACAAAGCACAAACAGAATGAGAAAGTCTCAGTGAGGTCAAAGTTTCCTGTAAAGCGGTAGAGCAGGTGCAAAACCAAACTCTTATGTTCACACAGGAACACTTATGTGCGTGTTGAGCTTTGGTGCAAAAATGGAGGTCCATTAAATGTCATTTTGCAGAGTTGATAAGAAATAGTTTGATTATATGAAGCAAATCATCCATTTGATGTCAGTGCAACAGGACTTGCAGATTTTCTCATTCATCAACCTGTTATCCAGCTCAGAGAGAAAAAAAGAGAGTAAGTCAGTAATTAGAAATGTGAGAAGAAGCAAGAATTAAATAAATAAGGGGGGGGGGGTTACTAACTTGTATTTTCATAGGATATAGCCTTTGTATCTCTATTTTGCAATATGTTTGATTGTAGGGAAGAGCTAAGCTGATCGCAGAGACCATCGGAGTCAATGCTTCTGTGGTTTACTTGATGATGCTTTTGAGAGACGCGGTCCAAGAAGGTTTTAACACTTTTGTCTAACTGCAATTTGCAAATAACTTTTTTTTCCTTTTTTTTTTGGAAGTTGAATGGATGAGAGCTTATTGACTCCCAGTGGGTGCATTTGTGAGTTCCAGAAAAGCGTTTGAAAGCGTCTTTATAAATAAAATTAAACAAGATTTCAAGTTATCCTCACCATATGAAAAGTTCCTAAGTCACGTTTTGCATAAAATCTTCTGATATCCACAGGTTTGTGTGGGTTTGGGCTTAGCACATGCAAACATGTTACGGTGTGTGACTTGTCTTTTGACTTTCCATCCCAGAGCAATCTTTTAATGTACATTAGATGGTAAGGGTGGTGTGTGCCCTGCCTTCATTATCTTTCAAATACACACTCTTCCTTTGTGCGACACTGGCAGCAAAACATTTTGCAAGCTATATTGTGGCTATTGCAAACATTAAGATATCCACTTGAGAGATATAACTTGAAGTTAAGATTTAACTTGAAATTGATAGATTTGTTCGTAGAGAGAAGCAAACATCTGTTGATGTACGGTAGTGAGAAGAGAGGAAGCTCAACAGGAGGGGCTTCAGAGTTGTCAGCGTGAACGTAAATGTAGCTAGATGCCACTCAACAAAATCACACCTAGTGGAGGACCAGTGTCGTCTGCAGGTGGTTTGACTTCAGATTTCTCTACTTCTGCTTTTTATTCTGTGAAGTGACCAGACAGAGAGTTTAAATGCATGTTATGTTTCATTTTTAGATGAGCACTTGGTGCCTGAAAACTTATTAGAGGTGGAAAAGCTATGCAGACGTGACAGGTAAGAGATCTGCATGCGTTTAACTTTATTTGCTTCGTTCAGTTATCATATACACTTCTGAAATTTTGTATAGAGCACTATGAGCTCCCACACCGCAGGCTGCCTGTGCTATTATAGTAGGTCAAATATAATGACGTATATGATCAATGATAGAAGTGTAATATAACATTTATTTTGGTCTTTTTGATCCTATTGGTCAGTGTCTTCATGAAGAAGATTATTTGGTTTCATTAGTTTAGTATTAGCAGTCATCATGATGAACAAACGCTCGAGTTTTGCAATTTTTTGTCTTTCAGCTGATGTTATTTATTCTTCAATTTTAATGGGTGGAGAAGTAAAAGCTTTTAAGCTGCGAAAATTTCCCAGAACTTTTGGAAGTTTGATTTTTTTCCTGATTTGGGATGATTTTGTCATCTTGACTGAAACATTTCCCAAGAGCCATTTAAGTTAAATATAGGTCAGACAAATTGTAGGATGAGAATAGCATACCTTACTTGCATAAATCACCCCATAATCAGGCAAACAACTCTAATTTTAGCTTCAGGAAGTGGATAGGTTTCTTCAATGTGCGTTTTAATAGAGCACTTCCTCGTCAGCTGGAGGGTTACCATAGTGATCCAACCCAGATTGAGTGCAGCATGGTTTCTGCGGTAACATTCAAAGAAATGGTGATGATGTTTCGGTATGTGTTGGGTTCATAAAGAAAAAGAAGGGCACTACAGAAACCGAAAAGCCATCTTCTCGCTATAGGGGAACTGCTATAAGCTATTTTTAATCAAGTTTCTTTCTTTATTCATTTTATTTTTAAATAAAATAAGTCCTGCATTGCTGAACCCATTGGACTAAGGAGGGTTGTGATAGTTTTTAGCTTAAAGATGGTTAACAACTTACTTTTTTGCCTCTTGGCTGCCACAAATTAAAGTTGGTTCGAAATCTACAACTCTTAAATAAAACAGGCAAAAAATATTTCAAAATAGCAAACTAAAATACATTACAAATCTACATAAAATATATAAAATTAATAAACAAACTGTAAAAACAAACATAGACTGTGTGTGTTTGTGTTAGTTAGTAATTTCAGCTTATACACTGGCAATTAAAAAAAAGTAATTATAATTTAATTAAATGTAATATCTGAGTGAATGTTATATTTGCTGATTACAATGTAATTTAATATGATTGCAAATGAAAGGTACAACCATTTCCAAACATAATGAAAATATTACTTATGTTAAATAATAATTAGTGGCAGTTTGTGGGAAAGCTCTTTGTTTGATTCTGATTGAGTCAAATGCATTTGGCATGCTTGACGTCCAAATAGTGGCATTGAAACATATGTTAATATCCACTCGCAACATCTGAATCTTAGAATTAGCAAACTTTATTTACAGTTACAATTGTGATTGACGCTCCGTGTTAAAGCTCATAATTAACATGCATTCTGCACTCAGCCTGTTCTGGAACCATTGATATATAATATTCCAGTTTCACAACTGATATTCTGTCTTATCCTCATTATTCAGATGTCTCAACATCCACACAGGAGGCTGGACAGAGGGAAGGAGAGTGCACAAGTGGGAAAACAGCCATTTCATCAACCTTTGAATAAAAAGAAGAGTGAACAGAGTATACTGTTTATTTTTACAAATATGTTTTATTGTATACCAGTGCCAGAAATTAACTTAAATTTTTTTTTTTTATTAAGAGTTGATATTTGGCCCCTTGGATTGATTTTCAGGAGCATGCATTTAATACTTTTTAGTAATTTGAGTGAGTTGTCCATTTATGTCCAAAATTAATTAAATTGCAACCAGTATCAAAACGTGTATTACAGTGTCTGAACCCATACAGGCCTAGAATAGAATATTCTGAAATACTAGCAAACATAGGATTTCACTATGGTACTGACATTTTTCATCTGCATTTTCCCCAAGACTGGGTTAATTTCTGACTCTGTTGTATACTGTTATTCCATATGGTGTTTCTAAAACCATAATTGGTCTAATCTGGTCTGTTTTGATGATTGCTGTGATTGGCAGGTGCTGTTGCCAGTGACTGGGTGAAACGAAAGCTAAATCGACATATTCGCGATAAGCTGCAAAGGTTACAAATAACAAAAACCTGCTATTACTGTCTTCTTACTCCTAACTGAGGTCAGAAATATTGGTCCCCTTGGTAAATATCAGCAAAGCAGGCTGTGAAAATAAATCTGCATTGTTGATCCTTTTGATCGTTTATAAAAAATGTTTAAAAAAAACACACAAATCTAACCTTTCAGTGATATAATTTTTGAAAATGGGGGTAAAATCTCACTATGAAATACGTTTTTCAAATGCATGATGCCATTTATCTTAACAAGATGCCATTGACTTCTGCAGAAAAATGTGCAGTGTGCACCAAACCCATCATTTGACCAACACCAAGACTCAACTAATACATTGTATCAGAAATGCAAAGTTTTGTCATGAAACTCTAGGTGGGACAGGTTAATAGGTCCATAACTCAATCTACTTGCAATCACATCTCCATTCACTTGACTGGAGCGAATGTTAGTGTAATGTCCTATGTTAGTGTGAAACTGTATAGATCTGCTACGGGTAATTCATATATGCTTTTTTTGTAAAGTAGCAGCATGTTTTACTTATTTACAGCAGTATGTCGTGTATTTATTGGCAGAAGTAAGTCTCGTGCATGATATGTCACAGCAGCAGCATAGCAGATCTACTCCACCAAGACCAATCATATCAACATTACCATATCCATTACCATGCCAAGCACAAAGAGAGCTAATATGACAGAACTTTTTTTTGTTTTGTTTTTTTACCCATTGAAACACATTATTTATGGAATTTGGTCTTTTTTTAACACATATTTATACTCCTGTGAAACAGGAAGTCATGACTGGACAATTTCATGTTCCTCTCGTCCTCACCCTGTTAAAAAAATGTAATTTCTACTAATTGTGGCCAATGTGTATTGGGGAAAACATTTATTTCTTGCAGTTTCTCCTCACTTTCAATAGATTTTCTTCAATGAAAGGCTTGAATTTAATTTTTTAAAAATTAAGGATAAACAATGCCGATTTTTATTTTTAGATTAAGCTCTCTTTGGTCATATTTCCCTAGGGGGCCCATAATTCTGACCATAGCATTTTAATTGTGAAGTTTGAGTTTTTTTCATCTGTTGTTCAGGACATCTGGAAGTCAGGATCCACACCAGCAGCCTCCATCCGACATACAAGACTCTTACTTTGAGGAGGAAAATCCATTAAGAAGAACAGGTGACTCATATCGAAAAGCTTTTTTTAATCTGCCTGAAAATGATTTAATGAATGGTAGTCTTCACATGATCATACTGTTTGTGTGCATGTTTGTGAAAAGCCTCAGAGCCAATTCTGAAGGTGCCACCAAAGAGAAGTTTAAACTCGAGACAGGACCCACTGCAGCGTAAAACCAGTGCGCCCCCTGCTGTCAGAACATCTGACTCTATGGGTGTGTGTTAACTTAAGTGCTGTTCAAATGAAGTGTCATATTTTTCATCTCCATTAAAAACAAAAAAGCAAATATATAATAAAATGAACTTTTTGTAGTGGTATCTTTCAGTTCTGCTCTGAAAAGAAGTTCTTCTTCTTAGTTCTTCTTCTTTGTGTCCAAAGGAAGTTCATCATCAGGTAAAAAGATGAGCCATCAAGAGCCACAGACCCATAGCCCATCATCAGTCAAGGTCTGTAATTGGTTCCAAAAATAATTTATCTTTAATTTTTGTAAAGCTGCATAAATTTTGTTTTTAAATTGACATCAAACTGAATATTACTTTTCTATATATATATATATATATAACATTTACTCAAAAGAGGTTTCTCATGCTCACCAAATCTGTAAATATCGTAATGATGTTAAATTATTCTTACAAATTAAAATAACCTTTTTCCAGTTTTAATGAGTCATGATTTTTCGCCCATCATCATCTTCATAACTCCAATTTTCACTGACACGTGATCCTTCGTAACCATTCTAATGTACTGAATCGGTGATCATGAAGCATTAACATTATTTTTAACCAGTGTTGAACAAAGCTCAGCATTATTTTGAAATAGCAATCTTTTGTAACATTATAAACATTTCTACCCTAACTTTTATCAATTTAATGCAACCCAATAAAAAAAGAAAATAAATGTATTTTTAAAAATTGGATTTTCCTCAGGGGGAATCTAGTCCACACACTGCCTTTCAGAATCCCATCCTCTGGTCTGGATGTGCTGCCGGTCATTTACAGCCACTGCACACTCAGGTCTTTTTGCACCCACATTTTCTTACAGGTAATACACACATTCCCTTACCTTGTGTGCAAAAATTTTGCCGTAAAGAAAACGTTAGTGCAATTTTCACTTTCTTTCTCACAGGTCCTGAGCAGTGGCCGGTGGTGGCTCATAGGCCTTTGAGCAAATCCCAATCAGCCCCTTCTTTTATCCAACATTGTACGCACATACACACTCAGACTCTAATGTTTCCACACCCCGTATACCATCAGCAGTGGCCACAGCAGACATTCCAGCAACACACTCCAAAAACTTCTTTTCCACAATCCCTTTCTCTTTCTAAGGTCCCTGTTCACTCAGTGTGGCCTGTGCCTCCTAGAGACCTGGGAAGGGACAGAGAGAGAGCAAAAGAGGCCACATGTATTCAATCTCAGTCCTCACTTGATAGCTGTTGCAGTAAACAACCGGGAGAACAGCACCGTGGAGAACATTGGGATTGGCGAAACAAAAAATACCACCGGCAGCTTGCACGGGTGCGTTCCGCTCCCGACACCTATGACAGAAATCTGCCATCGCATTTATCCTCACCTCTGGACCGGCTTGTCAGGAGCAAACCAAACTACACAGGTAGGAGGAAAGAGGGTGTCGCAACAAAACATAACCCTAGAAGAAAAACAGTGCAATTGACAAAGAAATGTAAAATAGATTGTATTAAAAGAATACAAGTAATAAAAGTATTTACCGTACAACAGATACATATTACACTAGATTTACTGACTATTTGTTTGAAATGCAAATACAGATAATGAGAGTGATTTGTAATTTTGTGAAGTCCCAGTGTTGGACTGAATATAAGGACTTTTGTAACTGTTGTTTAAATAAATAAATGGAAAAATAATATATTATATATAAAGTGTATGTGTGTGTGTGTAGGTTTGGCGTATGTCCCTCAGGAGTATTACTTTGGAGATAGTAGCTTTCGCTATCAACATGACAACAGAATTGCGAGTATCTGGTCAAGATTGCAGCAGTGTGGCCTCAGGGATCAGTGTGAGGTAAACAATGCTGAACAAATCATATAACTGTAACTGTTATTGCAGTGGTGAGAAGTTACATTCATGAGTGTTTGTGCTTGTTTTAGTGGGTTAAAGGCAGGGTGGCCACTTCTGAGGAACTACTGTCAGTTCATTCAAGACAACATTTGTTACTTACTACTGGTTCTGGGCTCTTAACGATCAAACCAAATGATTCCAGCAGTAAACCAGCAGTGAGGATGGCAGTCGGCAGCGTGATTGATCTGGCTCTGCAAGTGGCAAGAGGAGAGCTAAGGGTACGATTCTCATTGTCCAAAATTCGTTCTCCTATTACCACAAAGAATCTCACTTCTTCTTTTTCTGACTTAGAATGGGTTTGCTGTGGTCACTCCTCCAGGACATCATGCATCACATTCTCATTCATAGTGAGTTGCATTCATATGCAGACTTTAATATGCAAAACCATCTGCAGACATGTGCATTTTTTTTAAATCTACATGAAATACCGGTAGTGTTCACAACCCATTTTGCATAAATTAAAACTAAAATATACAGAATAATATTTAACTACAACAAATCTTACTTTTTTCAGTTTTTAAACTATTCTATGAATTAGGCAGTAGAGTTGTTAATAATTATAATTTATGTAGCTAGAGATTAAATGTTTCTCAGATTTCTGAAGAATCATGTGACTGAAGATTGGAGAAATGGCTTCTGAAAGTTCAGTTTTATATCACATTTTAAAATAGATTAAAATAGAAAATGGTTATTTTAAATTGTGTTATTTCAAGTATCGTTTTACTATTATTTTTAATCAAATAAATGCAGCCTTGATGTGTGAAATGGACTTTCAAAAATATTAATACACCTTAACTGACCACAAACGTTTGATAAGCTTAAGTAGGTAAATATTATTATTAAGTATATATATATATATATATTATTATTATTATTACGTACATCAATAAAATGATCTGACTTTAGGTATCACTATAAAAAAAACTGATCTCGCTCATTATGTCTTTTACAGTGGCTCCAGTATGTTTAATTCTGTGGCCATTGCTGCTAAACAGCTTCAGGAACGTATGAAGGTTAAAAAGATTCTTATAGTAGATTGGGTAAGACATACAACAACACATTATTTGTCTTTGTTGATTTACTTCCACATGTACACATATTTCATTGATAATGTGAGTGATACTGACATATCAACATAAATATTGTTGGTATTGGACATAGTTAGGATTTCTTACGTTTTAAGTGTCACCTGATTTCTGATCTCCTTCCAGCCTTCATCAATCTTACTTTAATTTGCCGACGCTTCACCTTCAATCTTTGTTTTCCTTTTTAGTGTATGAATCAATGTTTCCAAAAGTTTGTGTTTTTAATAATTGCACTTTTTGTCAGGATGTTCACCATGGTAATGGAACTGAGAAGATATTCTACACTGATCCTAGTGTCCTCTATATATCCCTGCATCGCTTTGATAATGGTCCGTTCTTCCTTGGTACTGGAGGACCTGCCATGGTTAGTTCTGTGTATGAAACTATAGAGTGTGTTTAATATTTGAGCAAAGCTCTGCATATTTTAAGTGTCATACTGCTATGTTTGTATCTGAGTTTAAGCTATATGAATGTATTACAGGTAGGATCTGATAGAGGGGAAGGCTATAATGTAAATGTTGCGTGGTCAGGAGGGCTGAGTCCTCCAATGGGAGATGCAGAATACCTTGCTGCTTTCAGGTACTATTCTACAGTAATTTTAGTGTGTTTAGTGCCATTTTAGTCTCACGGTGAAGGTATAGTTTGGCCAAAAATGAAAATTCTGTAATCATTTACTTGCCTTATGTCATTTCAATCTGGTGCCACTATTAAGTCTACATGGACTAATCAATCAAATGTTGTGTCTCTCTTTATAGAACCGTAGTTATGCCTATTGCTCATGAGTTTTCCCCAGATGTGGTGCTGGTTTCTGCTGGTTTTGATGCTACAAAGGGTCACTCAAATTCTCTGGGTGGATACGTGGTCTCAGCAAAATGTATGTATTAAAAAGACAAACTGTTTGTCCTTGCAATTTCCAAACGGTTGCATGCAATATTTTTAATATATATTATTAAAATTTAATGTTAATGACAATATTACATTTTATTCCAATTTTGTTTGCTGTTAGCATTAGTACTCAAACAAACATACCGTATACTGAATAAGAACTAATAAATAAAAAAGTATTTTATTGATAATTTGCTGTACTGAATTCTATTCTATTTCTATTTCATATTCTATTTTTATCATATTCATATTCTATCTAGAATCAATATTTTATTTAGAATAATTTATTTTGGCTTATTAGATAACTAGGTTTTGCAAGAACATTTAATAATATTAGCTGAGCTTGAAAGTGTTTGTGCTTTGTCTGCATTTTCTTGATCTGTAGGAATTCCCCTAAGAATAAAAATAAGAGTCCTGAAAATAAGCAGAAGAGCTTATAATGACTTTGCATTTTTGTTGGGACTTAAAGTTATGGTCTTATTATAGTCATGAATTAGCCACTGTCAGCAATCATGAATGCGTCAAGTCATTATGGCTCTCACATGACACATCACATTAAATCAAGAGTCTGCTATAACAGAATCACAAAGATGTTTTTGACAGATGACTAATGTGATTTTTACCTTTGCGTTGCGACATTTGCGTCGGTATGATGTGTGTCGCTGGCCGAATATGTAAATGATCATTTGAAGGTTTTGGTGTTATTTGATATGTCTCAGGTTTTGGATTCTTGACCCGGAAGTTAATGGAGTTGGCTGAAGGTCGAGTGGTGATGGTATTAGAGGGAGGTTATGAAATCGCATCCCTCTGTGATGCAGCACAAGCCTGTGTCAGTGCTCTTGTGGGAAATGAGGTGTGTGTGTTTAAAGATGCTCATTTGAATGTGTTGAACCACCTTGAGTATTGAATGAATTGAGGATTTTTTGTTTCTGCAGCCTGAGCCTTTAGCTGAGGAGGAATTACAGAGGAATCCCTGTGCCAGTGCAGTTCATTCTCTGGAGACGGTACTGCGTGCTCAGAGTGAGAATCGCTCAGTTTCTGTCATTTACTTTCTCTGGTCTTGATGATCTTTTCTTTTCATACTTCTCTCATCCTTCATACTTCTCCCTCTCAGGCAGGTACTGGCATTCCACGAGCTCTATGCTAAAGACTGTGTCTCTGTCTTATGCAAACGCACAGAGGAGATATTCGGCAGGCACTGAAGCTGCTTTAGTCCTGGGTGGCCTTACTATGACTGTTCCGAGCAATACCCGGTAAGACAACAGCATAAAATGCAACAGTCAGATGTAAAAATTCCACAGATATTCTCCATAAGGAAATACATTTTCAACAATAACTTTCATACACCTGCTGTGAACTCCAGGGTTGATAAACAATGATATATGCTTTTTTTATGCCCATCAGTTAGATTTACTATTATTATTATTCTATATTATTATTATAACTCATTTTTTAAAGAATCATGCTTAGTCGTAGAATTTCTGGTGAAAAATGACATTACCCCTGATTCTTCAAAAAATCTACTAATCAGTGTCACAATGAGCAAAATAACACCCTCTCCCATGATGCACTGCCATGGATGTAATTGAGTCTCAAAATTGTACCAAAATAAGTTTTTTTGGTGGCATGTTTGATTGGCTAAGAAAGAAAGAAAGAAAGAAAGATAAACAAAACTAGTAATTTTCCACACAAGAGCAGACAGTCTGAAGCATATCTTCGTTGATCACATGGTTGGCGGGTTCGTGACGTGGCTTGTCGAGAACAACAAGTTTTATGGTGCCAGTTAATCACCTCACCAATACTGACCATATTAACACACACACACACACACATACAGCTTATCCAAGGCTGAACTCGGCTCAGGCTCCAACTCTCAACAGAAACAGTATCCAAAACATTCTGATAACATTCTCTATCTGTTGAGAAGTGCTGACAATATTCATCCTTACTCTATGGAAAACTACAGAAAAGTAAAGAAAGGTTTTTAACTAATAAAAAGCCCTAACTTGATTATACATCACTCTTTACAACTCATTCAAATAAGAAAAAGGAAAAAGTACATATGAAAAATAAGACAAAGAAAAGAATATAGGTACAAATAGGAAAAATAAAATAATATATATATATAATGTTAATAGAAGAGACAAGAGATTTTGATTATCCGCCTTCAGTATGATGCTGTTTTTCTGAAAAGCTGTGTTACTTTTAAGCCAGATGTAATGGGACACACATCTCCAACTTTTGTCTTTATTTTACCAAAATCTTGGGGATCATCAATGAGACACGTCTTAAATTTTCTTTTTACTCAGCAGTGGTTTTCGTTTTGAAAATCTGCCATGCAGGCCATATTTGCCTAGTCTCTTTCTTATGGTGGAGTCATGAACTTCTGGGAAGGTTCACCACTGTTCCATGTTTTCACCATTTGTCGATAATGGCTCTCACTGTGGTTCGCTAGAGTCCCAAAGCTTTAGAAAGGACTTTTTCCATACTGATACACCTCAATACTGTCTCACTTGTTCCTGAATTTCTTTTGATCTCTAGCTTTTAAAGATCTTTTGGTCTACTTCACTTTGTCAAGCAGGTCCTATATGAGTGATTTTTTACATTTATGCATTTGGCAGACGCTTTTATCCAAAGCAATTTACATTGCATTCAAGAAACACATTGGCATTCTAATTAGTTCTTGCTTTCCCTGGGAATCAAACCCATGGCCTTGGCGTTGCAAGCGCCACGCTCTACTGTTTGAGCTACAGGAAAGATTTCTTGATTGAGAACTGGTATTGAGAACAGAAATTGAACTCAGGTGTGATAAACCACAGTTATGTTAGTGATGTGAAGTCAAATCAGGAAGGGGGCAAACTCTTTTTCACACCACTCTGTGCAATGCATATTTTGCACTGAACTTAAAACATATTATTTCTATGTATAATGTACAACTGCAATTAACACATTTATATTTCTCTATTGTTTTTAATTCAATTATTTCATTTGTCAGAGTTTTTTTCTTTTATTTAAAACCGTGAAGTACACAGTCTTTTTGTTGGATTTTCAAACACTTTTTTGTTTAAGACTCTTTTCCTTTGGGAAAATTTAATGGAAAAATACTTCCAGAACCAACCTGCTGAAAACGTGGTCATGCACTGATACACTCAATGATCTTTGTGATAGACTGACACTAACAAAACTATTGAATATATTGAGTTTGACACAAGATATTGCTTTGTATCTGCTTTGTAGCTTCCCAAATGAGCCAATGGAGCATGATGAAGATGACTCAATGTAGAAGCCTCTCCAAGGAGAAGATGGACATTCTGTGCTTAACAGACTGAAGCTGCTGTAATGTTACTTGGGTGACTGCAGTATGTGAGACCGGAGACAATTCTTAGGAGCTAAGATGAACAAAAGAACATCTCTTTCATAATGACATCTTGTGATGTTTTCAAATGCTGACTCATTTTTTGGTTTTTGCAATTATAGCTTGCACAAGAAGCCTTTGTGAAATGTCAAACAAGAATATCACAGGCATGAGAAACATTAAGAGAAATGTGTTTTCACAGGAATGTGAAATGTGTTTTCTCACCTGGAATTTTTATATAGTTATTGAATTTGATCAAATGTATACACACTACCGTTTAAATGTTTGGGGTCAGAGTCTTTAAAAAAAGAAAGAAATTCATTAACATTAATTCATTATTCGTTAAGCTTTGCATTGATCAAAGAATCCTGGATGAAGTGTAGCACGGTTTCCACAAATATATATATTTCAACTGACAGTAATAGACGTTTCTTGAGCACAAAATCATGATATTAGAATGATTTCTGTAGGATCATGTGGCATCGACGACAGGAATAATGATGATGAACATTTAGCTGTGCTAAAAAAAAAAATTGTTTTTTTCATTATTAAAAAGTATTACCGTTTTACTGTACTTTTGATCAAATAAATTCATCCTTGATGAATATGCTTCTTTCAAAAGAATTTAAAAAATCTTACTGACCCCAAACTTTTGAACATTGGTGTAAATGGTTACCGTTTAAATGTGGAATGTTAAATGACTACTATTTTAGCCAGCTTTAGTTTTTGAAATGACAGTAGTCTTCTGGCCTTGATGTGTTTAAAGGGTCTTAAAATGTATTTCTAAAAGCTTTTGTTGATTGCATTTTACATTTATCCAATTACAAAAGTAAAACAAAATGATTCCTGAGACATTGTACATGAATGATTAATATTAATGGATGAACATGTAAGGCAGCTATCCTTGAATGTTAACCAAATATACAGCAAGCATAAAGAAAATTGTGCAAAGTGCTTTGCTGTCAGTTTGCTAGATAATTAATTACTGAGGATATTCATTTTATTGTATTTTATCATTACCAAGTTCCTCTACAATTACATTCTAAATGTTTTGTGTGAAATGCCATCACATAATTTACCTGGAATTTTATGTTTGTTTTGCTTTTTTCAAAAATAAAGCTGTATATTTTTTAAAACCGTTTTGAAATCAAGAAGCATGTGTCTGGTTGCCAACAGGTTATTTTATTAATGTCCTGCTCACACATACATAGTTATTTATTTCATAACAATACAATATAATGGATATGTTCACAAACGTGTCGGACCCATCACATTCTAACAGTCGAACACAATGCTTTTGTATAAATATAAAAAGAAATCTCAACATAATATAATGAGACAAATGCATGCCATATTATCTGAGCGAAAGAACTTATACTAACCAACATTCAGCCCAATTACAGCCAGACATGTGATCGTAAATACTGAAAATCACTAACCCTGTTTGTCTAAAAAAAAATGCTACAAAAATCGTTCACTGAATCATTCATTTAATTCAAATGTGTGCTGGATGTTGCTCCCTAATTCTTAGGGGTCATAAAATATGAACAAGAAATGAAAACCAATAACAAAACTCCTTAACAAATAACGTATCCCTCAAAATTCCCACACAAAGTTTTGGTTAAACCACATTGTCTAGACAATAAAGTGCTTAACAACCGATTGACAGCGACCTAAATGCTATGTAGCCGCAGGAGAAATCAGTTTATTAGTGGCAGACCAGCTTAATAAAAACCTGTCACTTATCAATATCCCATAGTGAAACTGCAGAAAAAAACATTCAGGACAACAAGCAAGGAGAAAGACAAAAGACTCCTCTTAATACCTATAAACAATACATACTCAAAGTGAAAAGGCTCCGAAATACTTGGTCAGAGCTATTAAAAAGTCAAAAAATTTGAGTTACTAATGACATCCTTCATCATACTCTTGCATCTAACATGATTTACAATAGACTGCCTGGACAGACAACAGTCGAAAGAGATACACTAAAGTTGTATATTGATATACTAAAAAACACGAAAGCTTTCCGACTCTTCTCGTTGAGTGAACCTGGTCCATTTCAAATGGTAACAGCCAAGCATGTTTGTATGCTTGTTTCTCTGTGGGCACGAGTGTGTTATTGTGTGTACATTTAAAAGTCACTGAGGATGGAGATGTCGGCAAATTCTTTGCGATATCGATGAGAATAGAGGGCCAGCAGGAACGCCCACTTCAAACTCATGAAACTCCACACACAAGACAGATAAAGACTGGCAGGATCTTTGAGGGCTGTAGACACACACACACATTGAAAAGAAAGTGAAACAGTTTTCAAAGTTAAAACAATAAGTTTAACTTTCTCTTCAAATCTTTTCATCTGAAACTGATATGTTAGTTCACACCTAAACATTTTAAATACAATTTCAGGGCAAGCGTTGAAGACTTTTATCAGTATGCATCTATACTCACATTCTTTGTGGGAGATGGCAACACAGAGGAAGGAGATGAACGCTACGATGGATACCATGGAGAAAATGATGCCTATGACCAAGAAGAACTTCAGTCCCTTTAACCATGTTCTCCAGTAGTCCTGAAGGTACATTATGTGTGTGACCAGGGTCCATAATGCCAAAACGCCTGGAGAAATACATACATAAACTCATAATGAGCAATATGAAGTTCAAAGCACATACTAGTTTTGCATGTGACTGAATATATGACTCGGCACCCGTTCTTGCATTGTCATATTCTTACATGCACATAAACTGCTGCGTTCCTGTTTGATCTCAGTTCTGCTATTAGATTTGCAGAAAAGCTTTCTGTGAGATTTTACACCACAAAGCAGAATCTCCCTGACCACCATATTTCCATTTTTTTTTAACAGCGGTGTATGTGGATAGGATGTTTACTAATAAAACATTATACTTGCCCTCATAAATAAATGGGGAAAAAAATACTATAAATAAAAGGTTAGTTCCTGTGAAATATCAAGAAGTGACAACAGTGTCCTGCAGTGTGACATGCTTTATAAATCTTTTTCCAAATCTTTTTCTTAAATCCATTTTCTGTGAGTTCACACAGAGAAATATTTTTATGTATAAAAAAGGACCATTTAATCATTGTGCATCAATTTAAAAAAGTTACTCTGAAGTCCTTAGAGGACAATAATGTCCATGTCAAAGGTATGTCCTTAAAATTTGAAGCACAAACCAACAAGTTGTTTTTGGGTCATTTTGACCCGGCGAGGATGTTCTCGTTCTCAAAAATGAAACCTACTGACTTTACTTACCCAGTGTATTACTACTACACCACTTTTTATTTTAGTTGTTTTATTCCCCCCTCCCTACCTTTTTTCACCTTGTGGTATTCCCAATCAAAATAAACCAGCTTACAAAAAATGTCTTATAAATCTTATAGTTTAAAATAGACTAGGTGAAATATTACAATTCCAATAACAATCCACACTTCTGCCAAAATGTATACATTTGGCATTATCACAGGCAAAATGACAAATGAAAAAGACAAAAATATCCTTAGAGTTAAAGAGTTCCATTAATAGTTAAAAGATTTAACTGTTGATTTATATGGAGTCTAGTATCGGAAACATGCTCTGCTTTATCATTTTTAACCTATTTTTTTGTTGAAATAGTTAATTGACAAAGCATAAAACTCAATTACCAAAGCATAAAAACTCATACACAAAGTACAAATGCACAGAGCCTACCAAACTACGTGACTTTCTTGCATAACACAAACTCAAAGACCCGGAGTTTGAAGAGCACAGTGACGGATCAAAGTGCACTGAGGAACGAAGGTTTACTGAAAATCTCAAAGCTTTTGCTTCCATCTGTTAAGGTTAAGTTGATTTGTTAAGGTCATATCCTTTTCATCCCAAAATATTGGACTAATTTGATTTAGATAGGGAAACAACGTTGTTGTCAGGCTAACTTGTTTGACTAAGTGTTTGACGCAAATCACTGAACATGTTGAATGGTCATTTGTGAACGGATTTCAAACGGATTGGGTCAGTACAACTTTATTTTATTTTTTTGAAGGAAAGGTCTCTTCTGCTCACCATGGGTACATTTATTTGAACATAAAAACAGTAACATTGCGAAATGTTATTACAATTTAAATGAACGGTTTTCTAGAAGCACTTTTTAAATATAATTTATTCCTGTGATAGTAAAGCTGAAATTTTTGAAGAAATTAGCGTCTTTACCGTCACTTTTTAATCAATTGTATGCGTCCTTTCAGAAAAAAACCAATAGTGACTATAATACGACGAAAGAATAGTGACTTAAATACGACGAAAGGCTTTTGGTATTTCCCAACCTAGACGGCATTTTTGGCATCATAGTCGCGTTCAGGGTCAGTCTCTGACGGCCAAAACTGCTGTCTAGTTAGACGGCTCACCTGCATTTGAGACGCAGCCAAAGAATTTACCTGACAATCCTCCCATCGCGGCTGTCCACGGCTGTTTGTAGGCGATGTTCCACACCAGAAACGCAGAAAATCCCACCAACATCCCAAAGCACGAGTAGCCCACGCGTACATAGGTCTTATTGATCGCCATTCCTGTCGTCAAATACGCATATATATGGAAAATATTATTGAAAAATCCCCAAACAACAAACTATCCAGTTACTAAATATAGTTGTTATGGAGCATCCGCTCTTCTGACCTGGAGACAGAGCTGATCCAGCTGCAGTAACAGGTACTAGTGGAGAATTGTCATTGACCGAGGTTTTATGAACGACTGTAGCGATCAATCCACATTTACTGCTCCATAAAACGAGCTGTCTCTATGTTATTGTTGCTCTTCAGTCTTAGCCGATGCACACAGTAGCAAAAAAGTGAAATTTCGCGTCGGTTTAACCAAAAACAGCGACTCCTACTGGTATGGATGAAAACGGCTTGACGGAGAGGCTTGAATGTTTTAAAAATTATTTGATATTAAGTGATGTGTGACTTACATTACAATTAAGATTATCGTGACGGCAAATGTAAGAAACTGTAAAGGTGTAAGTTAACGTGTTGGTGGTATTAGGACTTCATAATCATTTATATTTATGCATTTGGCAGACGCTTATCCAAAGAGACTTGCCATACATGTTTATCAGAGCTAATATCATCACTGAGGTCATTTACAAGCGAGTCCGATTTTACTGGGCAAGTTATTAAAAAATATATGTAAAAAATGTCTCTACACTATGGCATAATATGCAAACGTTACTATATATACTGCATGGGTTTATTTTATGACGCATGAAAAACGTTTTTTGTCGCGTCATCATTTCTCTGTTGTGACAGTTGCCAACCTTGCATGAAATGTTCACGTGCAAATGAGTGTGCAAAAGTGTGCGTAAATCATATTAATGTCCACTAGATGCCACTAAAACAAATGCTTAGACTTGTTTGGTGAGTGAAATTTAAGCTTATTCTTGTTACACCAACACAAGTTTGGTAGACGTACTTTCCGCGAAAATGCTATAGTTTCTCCATCTATTACTACGATGAAAGTATGGAAATTTGGTACTGTCACACACTGTTTCTCATTAACTTATTATAGTGGTATGAATACCTTTTTCAAGTGACTAGTAAATTAACGCATTACTTTTAAATTTAAAGCAAAATACTTGTTACTTTTTCAAATAAGTAACCCAAGCTCCTTTGTTTTTCCATTTATGAACTGACAGCTCTCTTGTTCCCATTCTGAGAAACATTTGGAGTCCTTGTGTGGAAACATGATGGCTATCGTCATTGTAGACTAAATAACCATCATCATAGCAAACCCTTTGTTAAATAAAATAATATTTACATTAATTTAATCTTATTGACCAATGTACTTGCTGCTGACCTTCGATGATTCAGTTAAACCATAAGCAAGAAATGACTAGTTTTTTTTAAAGTAAGTGTACTTTCTTCTGTTCAACGGTTTGTTTGAGCTGCGCTCTATATTGTATTTACTATTTTTTCATGTACTGCATTTACTTCAGCCTGAGGCTTATTTCAATTTTGGTGTGAAAGGGACTCTACATTTGCCCCAAAATATTACTTTTTTATTATTGAAAAACAATCAAACAAACATGCCCAGCCCAGATAAGAGTGAAGGTAACACAAAACTAACATAACGCATTACCTTTCTTAAAAATAACTAAGTAACGAAATGAGTTACTTTTTAAGGGAGCAACACAATATTGTAATGCATTACTTTTCAAAACAACTTTCCTCAACACTAGGTATAATACAGCCATTAAACCGATAACCGTCACATTTTATTTACTACAGAAAGCCAAAAATCTATATTTCATGATTTTTGATATTTAGTGATGCTAAATAAATGATGCAAATAAAAATATGACATTTTCTCAGTAACGATAGAACATTTTTTTATTTCCAGCCATGAACTTTATTATAGTAAAACAATAGATTTTCTCTGTTCATTTAAGAAAATGGTTTCAACATAATACTTATATAAACACATTTTTGGTTCTGTAAACATTGTAAAAAAGCTTGGTAGTCAATCTTTAACACTTTATAAGAAAAACAACAACAACATTGACAATACAACTACACTGTTAATTCACACATAGAGAAGAGGCCACAGCTAGTAAACAAAACACCAGAAAGAGTATTATGTTTGGATATATTTTTGAGTAATACACCTTTTTTTCTGATACGAAATATGTGGCTTAATTTATATTAAGATAAGGTATGAAGATACAAGTGAATGAACGATGCATAAATCCAGTGATCAAAATTCAAATCTATAAAAAGACAGAAGGACACAAAAAACAAAACTATGAAGCCTTGGTGCAGCAACAGGAAATTGTAAAGACAAAATATACTAAAGATGTCAGAGTGCATTTCATGTCTAGCGGAAAGGGCAGACAACGTTCATATTATGACATCCAGTCATAAGTGCACACAGACAGACACTTAAGGGACCTCGGGTTCGCATGCCATCCTGCGTGCTCCACACATGCCATATCTTAATCTGACGTGATGCACTCAATCATGGTCTCTTTGACAATGCCAGAGAGAAGTGTTAGATCCTTGTACTGAATCCAGTCCTGCTCCCTCACGCCCCATACAGTGCCCTCCGGCTGCAATATAATATTTTTGCAACATTAGAGAGTTGAAGAGTGCTGATAGATTTCAGACTGAACTAATAATTCATTATAAAAGATTATATTAATAATAAATGAAGTAATAATAAATAAAAAAACACATTTAAATACATGCTACTCACTGATAAACGTCCTAAAATTCTATTTGAAATGTGTATTCAAACTCACTACATTTCAATGTCAATGCCAAACACATGAGCATGACACAGCAGATGTAAATATACAAAGGCATGAATAAGATTCGAAAGACATAATGGTGGGCAAGTTATTCTGGTAAAAGTTTATGGAAGCTTGATTCCGTCACGGAATGAAAAATAAAAAAAGGTAATTGCGAAACTCTTTATCTCGCAATTCTGGAAAAAAAAAAAAAAAGTAAATTGTGATACTTAAATATATTTATTTTTTATAAAACAAATTGCAATTACATTTTTCTATTTGTATTCCATAGTAAAAAAAAGCTTCCAAAATAATGACAGAAAAAATGTATATACTACTGTTCAAAAGTTTGGGGTCTGAAGACAGCACTTATTTGAAAATACATAAAAAACAATATTATTTTTTTACAATTTAAAGTAATGTGTTCTATTTTAGTATTATTTTAAAAAAGTAATTTATTCCTGAGATGGTAATCTGAATTTTTCAGCATCATTACTCCAGTCACATTATCCTTCATAATTCATACTGGTATGCTGATTTGATGCTCAAGAAACAGTTCTTATTATTATAGTTAAAACTGCAGTAATCCTTAATATTTTTGTGGAAACAATGATGCATTTATCAGGATTCTTTGATGAATAAAAAAAAGGATCAAAATAACAGCATTTATTGGAAAAAGAAATAGTCTAAAACATTATAAATGCCTTTACTGTCAATTTTGTTTGACAGTAAAAATCCATCCTTAGTGAATAAAAAAAAACTAAAATCTTACTGACCCCCACTGCTTAAAAATGGCTATGCCACACAACAAATATATACACCTCACCTTGTCATCTTCATCGACATATACAAGGATCACATCTCCCTGTTCAAACAGCAGAAGCACACCTTCATCTGAGTCCTGATTCTCCAGAGCAACAGCCTAGGGAACAACAAACATGATTACACACCCAAATACAAATCAGTGGCTTTCCTTTTTTAGTACTTCCACAGACACTACCTTATAGAGGAAGCCAGGAGGATTTTCATAATCTGTCTTTTGGGCTTTTACGTCTTCCTTTGCTTCCTCAATCTTGTTGGATCCCACTGTATTTTGATCCGTCTCTCTTCCATTATTCTTGGAGATGCTGGGTTTTCGAGGACTGGGGACAGGCACGGTTTTGTCTTCATCACTCGATAAGGGCTTAGCTTCATTGTCTCCATCTGCAGATGCATGATGGGTGACTTCTGATGATGCATCTGATTTACTTTCCTCCTCGTGCTCGGTGGACACTAAACCTTGATGTTCCTGGCCGTTTGCTTGCACACACTCATCAGTGGTACTTTCTGATATGACTTCAGTAGCTCCCACAGATCGAACCCCTTCACCCTCCGAACACAAAGACTGTCGTTTGGGTGTGTTGGGTTCACTGTCAAAAGAGTTCGTCTCAGAGTCTGATATTTCAGATGCTGTGCTTCCAGTGCTCTTCGAGGAAGTGTGTGAACGTGTGTCCGTGTGCATCAGGGTGTCGGGCATGCTGAGCTTGCTTATGGCCGGATGATCAGGAGGGAAGGCGGTGTTGCAGGGGATTGGCGCCGAGATAGTGACAGACTTTCTCTTCTTAGATTTAGAACTAGTGACAAGAGGGAAAAAAACAAGGCACAAAAAAAGACATTACACACCACAAAAAGTTTGATTTCTATGGAAGCTTCCACCAGAGAATAACAAATAAAAAAGGGAAGTTACGACTTTCTCACAATTCTTCCATTTTCTCACAATTGAGACTTTCTCTCTCAATTCTGCAAAAAAGGTCAGAATTGTGAGTTATAAACTCAGAATGGTGAGAAATAAGATGTAAACTCAATATATACATTTTCTGTAATTAACAGTTTGCATCTCGCAATTCTAAATTAATTTTTTACAATAAGACTTTTTCTCCCAATTGCAAGATATAAATTCAAACTCTAAATTAAAGACAATTTTGTCTAAAAATTGGGAGTTTAGATCTGACACTTCCTCATTTTTATCCTCGCTTTTAAAGACATATACAAAGGCCACAAAAAGCATTTAAAAAGCACTTTGAGCACTTAGTCTAAACTTACAAATATGCAACCAAATGGCAATTGTACAAAATAAATAAATAGGTTTTTACATTTGAATTAACTTTCACTTTTCTTTACCACTTTTGCCAAGTGACACCAAACCAACTTGTGAAAATTTAATTTTATAGGACGTATGACGTACACAAAAATAAGTGTTTAAAGAAGTTTTTTTTATACTCACCAAGGCTACATTTATTTGTAATAAAAATTAAATAAAAATACAATAAAAGCAGTAATATTGTAAAACATTGTTACAATTTAAAATAACTTTTCCATTTTATTTCTGTGATGACAAAGCTGAACTTTCAGTCGAATATGAAATTATATCGAAATTAGATTGCTAAAATATTTATTATTATTACCGATGACAGAAAACAGTTGTTGCTTAATATTTTTGTGTAAAATTGAATTTCAAAATAACATTTAAAACATTTTTATAACTATATAAACAGTCACCTTCCTTTAATTTAATGTGTCCTTATGAAATGTTTTTTAACCGTAGCATAAGTTTCCCTTAAATTCATATAGGTGTCCTAGCAGAGTACCCACAGATGGAAGATATTTATCATGTTCCAATAAGTTGGCAACCACAAAGTGTTGTGAAAGGTTTAATTGAAAATGTGTTTGTGTTATCCTTCTAGAAAACATTTTTATTTTATGCAAATTATAAGTATTTCAAGTATGGATCAGTAATAGAATGAACTTTTGGGCCATTGTAGATCTTCACAGAATGTAATTCTTTCTACATAAAGATATTACCTGTCAAGGCCTTTGACGATGAAAGGTTTGGTGGAGTGCTGATCCTCAAGCTTCTTCATCATATTATAAATATTGTGATTTAACTGAAACATGAAAATAAACTGTCATTCAGCAACATTTACCTCTTTAACTTTTTGATAAAGATTTGATATTACATTAAACAATGTTACTGAAAAGGACATGTTGCTAGTCATAATGAGGTGTATTTGTCAAGTTAAATAAATACAGTAATACCTTGGTTTACGAGTTTAATTTGTTCCAAGAGCGAGCTCGTAAACCAAAATGCTCGTACACCAAAACAATTTCCCCCATAAGAACGCACTAAAAATCACTTGATTCGTTCCACACGACCATAAATGGCCATTTTAAATATTTTTTTAGTTTTAACCTATTACATTTAAAATTGTAACCATTAAGATCTCATATAAATACTAATTAAGTATTTTTAGAGTTTAACTGTCAATATTAACTATTTACTGTAACATGCACTTTACCTCTTCACTGCTGGCATGATCGAGACGAGAGGAGAGGGGAGGGGGGGCGGGGTTACTGCTTATATATTTCACTACATTGTAGCGTTGCTTCTTTTAATAACCAGACAGGTTCCTTCTCATTCAGAGATTTTATTGAGAACTATCGGATTGCGGTTCTGGCTTCAACCCACGCCGTACATAACAGAAGAATCAAAACTATCTCTGCTTCAGAGCTCTCTCTCTCTCTCTAATCCCTCAGAACTCCACTCTCTCTAGCGCCGACTGAAACCCCGCCCTCTTAAAGTGACAAGACTGTTAACTTAACACTTATTGACACATCAGATTAACTAGTTCCTTCAACATTTGTAACGATATTACAACGTGAAGAATAGCGATCACAATTAATGCAACAACACGAGGTAAAACCGCTGTAAATCACTTATGTACATGATCTGTACAGAGTTATAACTGTTATAATATGCTGTTCTCTAAAAGTGTATGGCCCTTTAAGAACGTCATTGGGTGCGTTGGACTGTGAACACACGTGAGTCTCATTAGTAATGCAATGTGTGGTGTTGGTAACATGCTCCATTAATAAAGTTTCATCATATTCTCAACAACTTATAAAATAATGCACTGTGGTGAATGATGCACCCATACTGAGAGAATGAACGAGTTAAGGGGTGATAAAGGGATCTTTTCGACGCAAAACTATGCATGGGTGAGGGAAATTTTTTCTCGTACACCGAGACGACCCTCCATGCTCGTACATCGATTCGCTCGTATACCAAGTCGCTCGTAAACCGAGGTATTACTGTACATAAATGTTATAAAACTGCCAGTTCAGTGACTGAGAGAAGAAGAAAGCATATATATATATATATATATATATATATAGAGAGAGAGATTTTCAAATGTAAGAGGAAGAGCATCAAGGTAAAGTAAAACAAAAATGTTGCATTCTCACCACACTCATTTCCTTGTAGAAGACATCCCGCAGGTTTGAGATGTTTTGGAACATGGTGACATAGCAGCTTATACGGCTGAAAACAGGAAGACAGTGTAGCAGCAAAATTAAGTTACATTATTATTAGTACCATCACAATACTTTTTTTTTTTTATCAGAGACATCGGTGTTAGGAAAGAACTGGGTGAATGCATGTTCACACTTGTAGTTCGGTTCTCTTACTTCTTTTGGTCCCGAGTAAAAAAGAAAACAATACGGTACATTTAGTCCTAGTTCACAGTCATTTTTAACAATGAACCAAATGATTAAGAAAAAAATGCAATGAAACTTGGGCTAAATGCGTTCAATGCATGTACGTACATATGAGTAAAGGCCAAATAAATGGCAGGAATCCCTCCCTCACACACACAAATGATAATCTGCTTAGAGGAAACACAATTCTGATACCTGTGATAGGCAACATCGTGACTATGACAAGATAAAATGGGTATGCTTCAGCATTCTGTCATTTTTAGGGTTGCATCTTGTGACATATCCTGTTTTTGGTTCGTCTGCATGTCTTCGGTCCATGTTGCATTCATATTTCATTC